>CM017556.1:69726359-70118196 GCA_007844125.1 Sinonovacula constricta | reverse complement strand
AAATGTAGCTGCATTTAAACTAAGAAAAAACACATGACCACTTTCTTTTGAGCTCACATTCTACCATCATCTGGGCAATCCGTGATGACGTCGATATGAATTTCAGCTAAAATCCCTAAATTATTTATTTATAGAAAAGAATGAATATTTAGAGTGATTTATTTCACGAAGAGTGCATGCAGATACTAAGCCCTAAGCCGAAATTCTTCATAACAGGAGCAAGATATTGGTACATACATTTGATATGGGCAAACTATCCAATACCACCTTTAAAAACCGTTTCCACTTTTTTTAGTTTTTAAAATGGAACCGTGTGAAAAAAATATTCCAGGCATATTTTTTCTTTTTTTTTATCATCGATGCACACAATGCACCCAAATTGATTATCGGCTATGTTTGCCTCGCCTCAACAAATGTGTGACATGTCTGTACCTTCTCACGCTTAATATTGAGTGGTGGAGAGAATATTCTATTGAGAAAGTATGCAGAGAGTCATCAGCAGTATATGTAATACAAAGGCAAAGTATGCATCGTCATGTAAAAGGAACGCATGTTTGCCACTGAAATATTCGCTAGTAATGCAAAATGAAAATACATGTATGTAAAAGTTGTTCACGTCAGTCATTTTCAGACACGTATTTCTCGATTTAAAATTGAATCTTGTTAAAGCGAATTATTAATTCACAAAATAAATATTTCGCAATTCGGCAAAACATTTCGGCCAGAAGGAATGAATGTTGCTTCAAATTTGCAGATCAGCAAGATCGGGAACAATCTGGTCAGAATCTACATCCTTTACATGCAATACCTCTACCACTAAGTATAACTTTCTATCCATGACGTTGTTTTAAATAGCTTAGACTTTGGAGTTGTAATGACCAATGTCTGTCTAGTGGTTAAGCGCCAATACCGATGGGTAGGGAAATCTCATTCGGATTTAACTGATGGTTTTTCTTTATGTGTGTTATGTCTCGTCTCTGTGTTGTTTTTTTCGCATTTGCATTTACCTTGTTTGCTTTTGTCTACCGGTAGATACAATTTAAATATCTGTGAGAGTTTTGATAGGACCTTTTTCTATTTACCTATTAACTATTTGGTATTTACATATTTCATCAAGATCTATATGTTCTTTAGTACAGGTAACTTAAAGTGTTTATCAATATACGAGAAACGGAATCAACAAGACATAGCAAATATCAAAAATTAAAAGAACAGTGTGGATATCAGTTCTTTAAACAAACTGTATGTGTTTACATTGGAAACAAAAGATATAAGAAGAGATAAACGAGTAGACAGTGCAACAAAGCGGATTTTGATTCTAATTCTTACAGTAAAAGGAAAGAAAATAGTACACATTCCGTTTAAAACATGTCATTGTATGACTAATGGTTGTCATCGCAGAGGTAGATATATAAAGCCCTTCAAACCAGCCTCACTGCTGGGTTAACTCTTTAGCGACGTGGTTTTAACGACTTCCAAACTTGAGCGATTTAAGCAACGGTTACCATGGCTAGCGTATGGATGCGTGACCGTTAGAGAGCGCCGGCCTGCGTTACAGTAGAAAGAGATTAAAGACAAACTCACGGGACACATTTTATCTGTTAATATATATAATATTCCATTTTTTCCTGTTTAAAGGCAGGTGTCCATAGCAGAACAAACATAACTCATGTTAAGAAAAGAAGGAAATCCACCGGTCAAACATTTTGACAGCTTTTGAGCAGGTCGTGATGAAAAATAAGATTTTACATGTATAGTAAAATGCACTAGAACAGTTTTCATGGACCCATACATTATATCGGGTTTATATACACTCTCTGCGTACATTATATATTTTTCGTATGCGAATACTTTATTTATCGCATTTATTGTAACTATTTGTTTGATAGACGAAGAGCCTTCATTCTTACGCACAAACTAGGTTCTTTTCATTTTTTCCTGTTCTATTTTTATATCTCTAGAAGGAGTTGAGCTGTTGTTTCTTATTTCTAGGGGTTAGGTTTTCATTCTGGTGACTATCATATTATAAGTACCCTATATTTTTACAACTTTGTCAGATTGCAGCTTGGTCGTCGCGGTTGTTCCGATGTTGCACACAGCTAGGACTTTGAATGACCATTCACAAAATTTACCCCCGCGTAACAAACTATTAAATATTAAAAAGTACATTAAAATTAGTAAGAAATAATCACCGCCGCGAATTTAGAAAAGTAACATTGAAAGATAAAATCATTTGATTCTAAATGAAAGTTAATTGTGTCGCTACGATATTTCTGGAAAACACTAACCCCTTCTAATTTATTGATACAATGATATAGATAGTAAAGTCGTCAAACCCACGCGTGTGATAGGCTTTGCAATGTGTGTGCGTGTGTGTGTGTGTGCGCGCGCGCCCGCGTGTGTGTGTGTGTGTGTGTGTGTGTGTGTGTGTGTGCGTGCGTGCGTTCGTGTGTGCGTTCATGCGTTTAGAGATGTGTATGAAGTTGTGGATGTGCGCGCACGGGTGTGTTTAGGAATAAGTGCTTTGGGTTGGTGGTGATGCGCGAGCGCGCGTGTATAAATGTACACGCAGTTGTATGTGTGTGCAAGTGTTTGCGTGCGGAAGTATGTGCGCACCTGCGGGTGAGCGCTAGTGTGTGTGGGAGGGGCGACTCTTTAGCAAATATTCATATTAACAACCGAATTATTAGAATGAAACTATTGTGGTTATAAAATACCGTGTGTTATACTGATAATACTGTTGTTTCGAAACAGGATTACCCCAAGTTTATTACTTATACATGTACATCATGGTATGCAGTTAGTAAGTAGTAATCCAACTTACAACCTACGGTAAATTGAAATATTCGCATTGGTTAATACATGCAATTACATGTATATGAAAACTTGAAAGACCTTTTAAACATGTAAATTCCCTGCGTACTTTTATCGCATTGTTTGATGTCGCAATGCAATCCATAAAAAACTGTATTGGCAACTACATTAATTTAATAATTAACAACTGTAGTCTTATTCAGGTATATCTCCATTTTCTTTCAGTATCTCAATGACCATATAAACGCGTTTTCTCTCTCACAAAACAGAATGTTTGTGGCACTAGCTGAACCCGACTGAACATACAGAGATTGCAGAACATTGATTATGTGCTAGATACTGTTGAAATAACAGTTCAAAAGAGCCGTATATTGTTCCTTTTCTTCTTTTTAAACGGACCCGACAAGTGGGTGTCATCATCGCATGAGAGACTATTCTTGATCAAACAGGTTAAAACCCATTTATCAAGTGGTTTTATTCATTGCAGTAAATGCGCATTCACTGGTCATAAAGGCAGGACAAAGTATTAGAGACGATGATGACGAATGTGAACCTGTACATGATAAATCTGACAAAAATCAGCAGTATATGAAGTATATTAGCAATGCCCATTATCGCATAAAATTGATGGATATAATAAAAATAAATAAAGTTTCCGCCAAATAATTTGGATTATACTTGTAATCTGCGTTGTATTCTATTAAACCAATTGTCAAATCATTCATACACCATTCACAATAAATAAATGCTTACTCGCACGAATTGATTATCATTACCGCAATGTATCTCTGTATAATTAGCGATACTACTGTAAACAATAAAACAAGAGCGATATTATGCATACACGAGAGCCACTATGTATTTATATGTACAACAAGTTCGCTCTTTTTATTGGTCTTATTGCAATGTATGTGCATACTCTGTGTGGATGCTAATGAAAAGTACATGCGCGAATGCATTGCACTTGTATCAAAGTTGGCTAAGTTCTCTTTAAACATTTAATGAACAGTCCGTATAAAGTAATATCCTTTCTTTAATACTTATTATGAGTACACTTTCGATTCACGCCCGCTGGTCACCTACATGGTTTACATACATGTAGATAATTGTCAAGTGTTATGTTTGAAACATGTGCATGGATTGAAGTGATGCTCGCGCTTTAAAAAAAATCTTATTTGATTCCGTTATATGACTTGAATCGTAGTAATAAAACTCTTGTGATTGTCCTAAACAATGCTTAGTAAAGTATCTATATTATATTGATAAGTTGGCAACGTTTTAATCCTGGCGGAAATAAAATACAAACATCGTTGGGTGTTGTTGTTTTTTCTAAGTAACTTGCCGGATTTATAGCTAAATGCGACTTATCTGGTTCCTTGAAGTATCATCATTATGAAATGGTTGATATGAAATGGAGCCACATTAGAACTTTGATTAAATTACTTTTTGCATCAATTTTAGCAATTTCTCTTCGCATGTGAGAGGGCATGCACAAAACCACGTGATACGCATAATACAGCATTCAGCCAATATATATATGAGGCCAACATTGCATGTACTCAAATATGATCTGAAGATGTTTGGTGCTTATGTCCGAGGCAGGTTTTAGAGATTTAGAGTTACTCAATATAAACACGTGCCTTGACAAAATATAAACAAGAAAAAGCATTGGTGCAAAGCATCCAAGTGAGTATAGTATGTGTGTTAAGCAATAAAATACGTTATCAAAAACATTGGGCATCATTTTGCTAATTTGTGTTGAAGTGAACTAAATATATTCGAACAATTAACCACCACTTGTATATGACATGTGCTGTGCTGTTTGTATTTCCTACTGTCTAAATGTCTTTAACGTTTCATATTTTATTGTACACAAACTTGTATAGAAACGGTAAGCGAACACCAATCTTCAACCGTAATACAGTACTGCTTACAAGAGAGAATAAACATACTTAAGCTGTGAGGTCGATATTGCCGAAGTCGGCAACTCTATACATGTCCGAGGTAACCACTTTGAAGATCTCTGGCAATCTACAAAAAGTCGTGTCCGGATACCAAAGGAGTAGGCCTAGTTACAAACGAACTCATTGACAATATAAACGCATTTCAGAAAATGGCTCGAGTTCCAAAGCGGACCACAAGAGCGCGCTAAAGAGAACATAATGTCTAGAAAAGTAAGGAAAAGGTCCTATAAGAGTTATAAAAATATAAATTGAACTACCACTAGGTAAAAGCATAGATAGTAACTGTAAATGTAATTTGACAACACACAGAGACGAGACATTGCACACATAACTAAATTCCAACTGTTAAAGCCTAGGAACGGTCAGTGGCAAAAAAAGAGCGACTTAAAATAATTGAATTATAGAAAACGACTAACACCAACAAAATATCGTGAATTATTGTTTTATTTAATGAGAATGTTTGTGGCAAATGTAATTTTATATTAATGATATAATAATTTTATATTAATGATGATTTATCCTCAAATGACATAACTCATAAAGAAACACAATATCTCGAAGTTATACATACATGCACACATACCTCCCTACCTACCTACCTAAACATACATACCTATATACCTACATACCTACATACTCACATACACACACACACGCCTGACGCACGCGCACGCGCGCGCACACACACCCACACACGCACACAAACATACACATACACACACACACGTTAAGGGAAAGTTCTGGTCGGAAAAGCTTGTGGTTCATTTGAGCAGAGAAAGGATTGTCTATAGCCAGTATATCGAATAATCTAGAGTGGCGTTGAAGTGAAACTTTTTATAACACGGCTGTGGGTAGAAGGGGATAAAGTTAGCATAAAGTCACGTTCACGCCATTATAAAAAAACAAATCCGCTATCAATAGTACACATTTGGTTTCCATTGGAATGCCAGTTACTTGTTTAAACAAGGTGTAACCGAATTTTATTAGTATTCGTGAAGTAATTCTTATTGTACCTTTTCTTATTCTCCTATTGTTTAGTTTAGTACATGCATCGTACTCAATAATATGGACAGTTTTATCCCTGATTAACATTTTAATAGCGAATAATAATCTCTTAGTGATAAGCTAAATTTCATGCTTTGGCAAAAAGATGGACTGATGCAACTTAGTAACAAATCGTGTATATCCTTATTACAACGAACGAACGAACGAACAGTTTATTTCAGATTTGTATAACTAAGATACATCATCTTACAAAACACATATGTACATAAAAATACATGTGCGATCACTGATATAGACAACACAAAATGGAAAGAAAACAGAAGAATCAAATGCACAAGTGTGCACGCATATAGACAATACGTCATACAATATCGTTGACTATATATAGCAATAAACGTTATATGTATGAGAGTCGCAAACAACAATAATGTTTCTAATAGACAAAGCAGATTTTAAGTATTTGGCCAAATTCATTAAAATAGTAATATTACAGACCGCTCCCTTGGGAGCCAGCTAATCCAAATCTACACCGTTTCCCGGTTTTCCTGTTTACAATTTGATTAATTTAAGGAGATAAATATAAAGTATACTGATCTGAAAAGAAAAAAAAAAGAATTTACGGTCAATCTAGAACCATCTTGTTTAAACTGGTCAATTGAGTAACAGTCATCACACATTATTTAAAAGTACATTTCCACTACTCTTAGATATTATGTTAATACAATACACCATTGAATTTCTGAAGTACTTTTGCCAAGATTGTCATGAATGTAGGTAACAAAACTTCATTCAAACTCCGCTCAGTCTCACAAGTCTGTGTGAACTGTAAATATTTGCAGAAAACAGACATTGTATGGGTTATATTGGTTACAGTTTGAGTACATCCCGTATGTTTATATTATTAAACACATTCCAATATAAACAACCGTTTGCACCCCCTAGTTGAGGCCCTATTATATATATATATATATATATATATATATGAAAGAGAGAGAGAGAGAGAGAGAGAGAGAGTGAGAGAGAGAGAGAAGAGGAAGAGAGAGACAGAGACAGAGAGAGACACAGAGAGAGACAGACAGAGAGAGAGACAGAGAGACTGAGAGACACATAGGGAGGAAGGAGAGAGAGAAAAAGAGAGACAGACAGAGAGACAGAGACAGGCAGAGAGAGAAAGAGAGACAGAGCGAGACAGCGAGAGGAAAGAGATAAGTAGCGCTCAATTCTTGAAAGATGGTTACCTGTGTCTTCAAGATAATACATAATCGCGTAAATTTCTATCGCTCTCACCCTATTAGTTTAGTTACGAAAGCTATTTCTCACTTAAAACACATAAAACAGGCCTTTCAAAATGTCCACGATAAATTGTACTAGCTGATAAAGTCTCTAACAACAAGCTTTTTGTTTGAGGAATATACTAAAATGTACCAAATGCTGAGTTATGCTAAGTTTACATCTGGCCACGATCTCCTCGATTAGCCAGAGGCTAAATAAGGACGCAATAGTCGCAGCAGGGACGCAGTAGCGTCGCCAAAGGTTTCCGAGCAATTTCTTGTAATTTTATCGGCGACTCTACGGCGTCCTTAGTACGAGTGTACTACGTCTATTGCGTTCTTATTGCGTCCTTACTACGATGCTGCTGCGACTATGGCGACTCCACTGCGATTCCACGGCGACCTAACCAGGACTCAGCAAGAATGCAGAGTTTCTGCGACTGTTTTGTGCATGTTCAAAATATTCGCCGACGGTCTGCGACCTTGTGCGTCCTTGGGTTCCTCGCTACGACCTCGCTGCGTCCCTGCTGCGTCCATGCCGACTGTGCTGCGTCCTGGGTCGTAGCAAGGTCGCAGTAAGGACGCAGTAAGGTCGCGAGGTATGTGTGAGGGCAGTTTAAAAAATCGGGGAGCTCTACGATTAAATGGTATACTCCACGTTCTGTTACGCTTCCTTACGAAATCAGCACGTTTTGTTGCGCTTTACTGCGCTTTGCTACGATCGAGCCAACGATTTGCATCACGTTCTGTTACGCTTTGTTGCGATCAACACGATTGGCTTCCACGCTCCACCACGTTCCGTTACGTCCTGTTAAGATCTCCCACGACAAAGCCGCTTTGTTGCGATCTCCTGCGATTTGACCTACGATTTGAGACAAATGACCACGTTTTACGTCACGATTTGATATTTAAACAAGAAATAATTCACTTTAGGCTTATTATTCGCAACAATGAACCAGCTGGATATAGACGATCCTGAATTGGCTGTTTTAATAACTGCATGTTTTTATAGTCAGCCCTTCTTTTTTCATATATGGAAGGGTAAGCTTTGAGAAAATCTAAAATTTCCTCTTTTTGCTGGTCAGTGTATGTTGTAGTTGTTCTGGGAAATTTCGTCTTCTTTGGAGCATCATCCTGGGGCGATGGGGTTTACACCGGAGCATCTTCAATTTCTTCCGGTTGTGGAGGTGGGGGAGGTGGTGGCTGGCGGATGAACATCAACCACAACAGTTCTTGAAGTTTTGGAACCTTTTCGTTTCGCTGGCATGATTAAACTGATAGAGTACCAGTAGATAAAGCTGTTATGTATATGCAGCTTGCGTGGAAATCGTGGCTATCGTGAGGAAACGTGTTGGAGCGTGTCAGAGCGTATCAGAACGTGAACGACAATCGGGGATACCGTAGGAGAGCGTGACGCAACGTGGAGCAATAATTGATAGAAAAGTGTATATCGTAACAGATCGTGGTAGATCGTAGCAGAGCGTGGAGCTATCGTGAGACGTCGCAGCGACGCGGGATGAACAAATGTGTCCACGCTGGTCCCGATCTGTTGCGATTGTACTCCACGTTCTGTTACGCTTCGGTACGTTCCGTTACGTTTTGTTACGAAGGCCACGCTCTGTCACGATTAGAAAATGAATAGGGGCAATCGTGGTAAAATTTGAGTTTGATTTAAAATCTGTCCCGATGCCCACGATGTCCCCGATTCAACCACGTTCCGTTACGCTCCCCCACGATCACCTCGATTCGACTCCACGCTCTGTTACGTTCGCCACGATGCTCTGGAATCGGGGACATCGTGGTAATCGTGGCCAGATGTAAACCTAGCATTATCCACCACAAGATCTTGCATTAGCACCATCTTTGACATTTATACATGTTGCAAAAATTCAATATCAAGATCGAACCAAAGCTAGAAATATTTCCTTGTACTGGATTTTCAAGCTTCACAAAACACCACACAAGTCATGATTCCTAGTTGATGCCATCTCTAGCACCACCACCACCACTTTCATATCTAAACTACTTACGTATTGTCTTACTGCAGTTCGTACAATGTAGTCACGTTGTTAAATGTTGTGAAAACGTGTATGAACAATGTTTGGAAGGCTCATTGCTCTGCTTACTTATGATTTCTTTACTCTGTTCACTTATTAAGCCTCGTGATTACTTAAAGGTCAAATTGATTATTCACATTGAAAAACAACAACGTGTGTACTAGAGGAACGTTTATTCATTGCCTGTAATGAAAGTAATGCATTATTACTAATACTTTCTTAGGTAAGTTTACTTTGGGAACTTGTGGACGTTTGTGAAGATCTGTTTACTACTTGACAATATTTACATAAAATGCGGAGACACTTTATTCAAACAAGTAATTGACATTTCGATGGGAACTAACGGTGCACTATTGACTGCAGATTTGTTTTCATGCTGCTTTTACAGTGATTTTATTTTTATTAAATCCGCTTCAACCCAAAGCCACATTTTAGAATCTTTAAATTCAACGTCAATCTGTCTTGACCATATGCTATAGACAATTCATTCTTGATCAAATGGACCAGTTGATGTATTCTTAACATTCTCTTAACAAAGCAAAGACTTGACATTAAATTGCAGCATCCTTAGACATTGCGAAAACTATTTATAATGGCAACGCCTGTGCTAAACTCTATGACAAGAGAGACGATTTTAACTTAAATATTTTAATTACCTTGATGGGGATTCATCTAGTGTTACCTCTTTTGATATATCCCGACTTACAAGATTTGTACTAGTTTGTATTAAAGTAGAAGATTTCAATGCTAAAAACAAGTTTATACCTTCAAAATTGATTCAGCAAGGAATTGTCATAATTTTTTCACCGCAATGATTTTATTGCTTCAAAGTATGATAGCAGTATGAAAATGCTTATACAGCAAGAAATAAACAATCTTGCATTTTATGGAAATGATGTATATAAGATTAACAAAAAAAAGTGTTATAAACAGTAGTACACCAGCGTTTAAGGTTGCGCTAGTCAGGTCAAGGTTGTTTTTTTATCGTTGTCGTCATGACATGTTAATGGCGTATTTCGCATGACGTAACATTCGCGTAACAGCTAGAAAGAAAAGGATCATGATAGAAAATTCATTTGTTTATTTTTAACTGGGTTTCGTGAATGTTCTGGAGACTTCTGCGTTCTAGAAATTCTTTGGGTCTATATAAGGGCTTGTTACCCGATTAAAGTTTAAGTTTGGAAATATAGTTTGGAAATACTTGCAGCCTTCTATAGTTAAACCTTTCTGTGTTGAAACATACAGTGGACTTATTATATTCTACAGTGCTGTAAATATTTAAGTGTTGAATTTGGAATTATATTAATTACATTCGCGTATTGTTCTACCTTTGGATTATTTCAACTGTGCCTATCTACGAGGACATTCTACCGAAAATTCTTCAGGATTATTCGACGTTGGATTATTAATTGGACTATTAAAGGCACACCTCTTAAAGGGTCAAACTGTAAGCTAAAACAAATTTTGTTTGATATATTTGTTATTATTTTGTTACGCCATAGATTTAATTGTTTATTAAAATAAAATATTTTTGTACTACTTTGTTGCTGGCTTGTTTTTTTCTATTACACCATCCTGGTCGTAACAAAGGGTCTCAATAACCTTTCTGACCTCTTTACAAAACTTAGTAGGAAATGTAGTGCTAATTGTTACAACTCGGAAATCCTTTATTGTACTGCATTGCTTTTAATTTACACGCTGACCGGACAGGTCGTTAAAACTACATGAATACAGTGACTTAAAGCAGTAATTTGGACTTTGTTTGCCTTATTATTTTATAAGCCATTTGTAGATAAATCATCGGCTTACTATAACATAGCATTTGGTCTTCATCATATATATAATTGCTTCATAATACTATATTGTGTTGTTTGTTTGGATTGTTTTCTAAAATTCGATAGTTTCCATGTTTTTAGATTGCACATTTTAATTTTGACATATGACATCAATGCATTTTTATCGTATGACGTCATTAACTTGTTATTATTCTAAAATTAATAGGTAAATAAGAAAAGGTCCTATCAAAACTCTTACAGATATTTAAATTTTATCTGCAGTAGAGGCAAACAAGGTAAATGCAAATGTGAAAAAAGACACAGAGACGAGACATAACACACATAAAGAAAAACCATCAGTTACCGCCTTGGAACGGTCAGTCGGCAAAAGGGCCAACTGGGGTGCTTAAACCTGGTTTGTGGAGCGCTCCAACCTCGCACTTCCTGAAGGTTTTTCTAGCAAACAAACAGTGTAAATAACAACATCCCGTCAAAGTGAAACAACTAACAGTAAGCACCTGCATCGGGAGTTAAAACAAATACAATGAACTTATATACTGTAGCTCGTATCAGACAGATAAAAAGCAAATATTCAATGTAAGAGGAATTCTAACGGCATGAAACTTACTACATGTAGCTTAATAATTCCTAATGCTACATCGTTGGTTCATTTACTGCTGTTGCCTGTGTTAATCATACCCGTTGTGTGTGGATATTACATAGTTATTTCATTACCATAGAACGACAGAGATGTGAATAAGAGGAAACAAAAAGGTGCAGAATCGTCAGAACAATGAAGCTTTAGCTATATTTCGAGCACGAGGTAATATGTTATAAGTTTTAAATCACCGCGGAGAAATTCTCTACAGTGAGATTATTGTGTACGATTCATGTCGGGATTTATACTGTCCATGCGTGCGATAAACTTGAAATTTTTAGTGTTAGACAACCAGCATCAGAGAAAATAGGTTCTTGATTGGGATCCAGCGAAGGAAGAATCTGAAATTAGTTCAGTCACGTCTGGAATTAATTCTTTTATGTGTTGATACGATACACTACCTGATACAACGACACCGGATTCGTCATTTAAATATCGATTGCATTATATTAATGTTTACCACAACCACTGACATGTATCGAGCTTATTTACACTCATGCCATTCCAAATCACTCACCGTCAGCACAAGCAAAGATAATTATGTCGATGCGATGTAACAAACACGAAGACGCACACAAAGTAAATTGTTGAGAACTACTGGCATTATGAAATATTTTACCTTCTTTTTACCTTACGATAGTGAATAAACATCTCTTCAGTGAACATATAAGTGTACTTATCAATTAAAATCAATTTCTTTTAGTACGAAAATATGCAGAATGTACTTGTAAGTCACGTGACTGAAGCTTCGCTATATAAGGAGTGCGCGATATCGACACGACTTATAAGCAGAAAAACATTTTATCTGTAAAGACTGATATAATTTATTAAAAAGTGTGGAAATATAACCCAAAGGTGGGACTTATATATGGTCTATGTGCTGAAAACACTTTTAATAGTGGGATGTTCAGAAACCCTTTGAGGGCTTTCCGGGTTGTATGTTTTTCTGCCATTGTGATTGGTGTTAGCTCGGCACCATGTGGAACAGGTGGGTTTATGGATCTCTTAGCTTGACTTACATGTTTAGCCTATCCAAATATAATACAATCAGTATTTCGTTAAATCGACAAAACAATAAAGTTATACAGTTATGTTGCTATTAAGTTATATAGATATATAGTTATACTGTTGATGTTTTTTTACATAAATAGTTATTATAAAGTTATATAGTCATATTTAAACTCATTGCATGTTTATCGAGAAATTGTTATTAGAAAATAAATTCATTGTAGAGACATTCAAACAAAAATGTCACAAAAATCAACAAATGGTTTATAATTAGTTCAAATAATCCTATTGAGTCAAAAAATAAAATGACAAAAGACAAAACACAATAAATAAGTCGAATTGGTGCAACAGTAGATTTTATTAGGATAACATTTATATGCTTATATTTGTTAAACATTAGCCGTTCTTAAATAGTATACATACGATAAAATAGCATATATTCAGTTAAAACAATTAATCCGATCAGAATTATTCACATGCTAAGTTGTCCTGGCTCTTTCGCTAGTCTTGATTTTTTCATTACACTTCAAGTATTTCAGTCAATCTGTTGCATTAAAATATGTAATGTCTATAAACATCACAGAATACATTCCCGACGATGTCACAATTCTGAACATATATAACAATAGATTATTGTTGTTTTTAAACAAATAATATAGCTTTTGCACGGCAACCCGCCGTATGAGAAATTGGCAGAGTTGATCTTTTATTGTTTAATTATGAAACTAAATTTGACCAATGCCATAAAGTTATCTTTGGGAAACGTGTTATTTCGCCAACTTGAAACAATCTTTAGGTTAAACCAAATTATAACTTAACACATTTACTTATTAATCAAAACTGAGCAGTGTGAACTTCCATGACATATTTGTTAGAATGACTGCTTTGGCAAATAGCGGACAGAAAATATCTTGTTAATGCCATTGCCTAAATCTTAAGATCAGCGGACATTTTGGATGGAGGTATTGCGACAAGCCCGTCGATATAATTACAAACCGCAGTAATTGAGAAGCAGTGTGAACTGTATTGTATAATATTAAAATTAAACCTGTTGGTTTCCGCTTAAACACATTTGTGAGGTCACTAGGCCATACAATCACAAACTTATCTTTACAAAAACGTGTGATTTTTCGTTACATAAGTAAAACATGATATGTTTGTAAATGTGTTTATAACATTTTCTGCTACAATATAAACATTTAATATTTATTATTATTTTACCTAGTTATTCATTTATTTTTCTTCTAATTCTTTTTCGCTGAATAATACTTTTTTCTCCATGATGTATGGCATTTTGTGGGTCTGGAACCATCTCACTGCATTCCTTACACATATAGATAAATAAGCCATTTGGTTTTTAGAGCGCTAACGATATAGCATTAGGAAATATTAAGCTAGTAATTTAAATGCTATTATAATTTCTCCCACATTCAGTATTTGTATTTTATCTGTCTGATACTGAGCTACAGTATTTATTTGGGGATACTAACACATGCATCAAACTATGTATCACTGTAAACATATTTTGTTGGATCTGCATGCAATGTAAAAATAAAAAATATTTGTCAGCGATAGAAGAAAAACAAAAATAAAAGTAAAAGTCAATGTTCACATTAAACATTTTTAGTCAATGTCAAACATTTCATCATGTATACATAGTTTTGTTGAAACATATATTTCAGAACACAAATCTTTGTATATAACATACCGTTGTGTGTGGTTTTGTGTTAAAGACACCGCCAAAGATTATTTGAAGAAGTGAATATATACTATATAGATTTAACATTCAGTAAATAAATCACGAACTAATTGAAAGAAAGCATATTATAAATAAACAGTTAATGGCAATCAAATATTGACAAATGTATTCAATTAGATAAAGGTTGTTTAATTTCATGACAATTTTTTGTTAAATGAAACACCAGGTGCGGCTGGTTTGAAATATTAAACAGGAAAGACAAACACTGCCTTCCATACATTAAACGTTTTATTTGAGGTCTTACGGACTTTAAATGTTCAAAAGAAAGTTTGTCTAAAGTTTTATATACAGGCTATTTACATTGAAGCAGACGATTAAAAAACGATCTCCTCAGCTCCTATGGCGTATACGAGCTATAATAGTATTATCAAATTCAATTTATTACATAGGGCCTGGGTGTCGTTGACTACAATGAACGTAATTCACGAGTTTATTTCACCCTTTATATTGGCCATTAAATGCGCCCAAGTAATTAAACAGCATTCAAAAACTTAACCGACATGAAATAGTTTTCACCATGATAGATCGATATGCATTTTATGTACGAATCATCATACTTATATTTTATTGATTATATTGTCTCAGTGAATATTAAAGTTCGTTAAAAGGGAAAAAATGGCATTGATATGTATTTCTAAAGCTGTACTGTCTCTGATATTGTCCACAACGTAGGCCCCTTTTTAACAAAGTGGGTCAATATATTGTTGCCCTCAGTGTTTTGTTGTAGCTGTAGTTGTTGTTGTTGTTGTGTTCTTTTGGTCGGGTTTTACTGCACACCTTTGGCACCTCATGTTAAATATATATAAAGTGATTTGCCACATGAAAAAAAACAGGAATCAAATTTATAGCAATTTATTTTTGAAAGCAAAAGTGAACTGATCATTTCATGTAACCAAATGCACACTTATACGGGAATCGATTAGCGCGGGTTACCCTTAGCGTTTAGAATTTAGTAACAATAAACATTAAACTAAGTGCTTAAAAAGTGTGCATAGTACAAGGTGGCGCCTGCGGCTGAGCGGTAAGAGTCGCCGGCTTGTAACTTTGTGGAACCAAACCGTGTGGGCTCGAGTCTCGGTCGGAGAGAGAACTTTCATAAGAGGAGGTCTTTATTGATACGACAATAAGTGTGTGTCGGCGAAATGTAACAAAAACAATAACATACAATTAAATTAGGATAACAATAATAATATAAGTTCACCTAATTGTTTGGGTTATGCAGACGGGAGATGACATGTTAGATAGATAAATATTTGTTAGCTCATTTCATATTCAATCATCACAGTTTTGCAGTATTTAAACAAATACAAATGCAAGACTTAAGAGCTGGAGATAGGTTATACGCCACTAAATTAAGTTTGTTCTATTTTCTATAGTAAATCACGAAACTCTGGAAATAAATTGCACCATTGCCAAGTTATGATTGACCGCCATAAAAGAAAAGAGCTGTTAAATGTCTGGCAGAAAGACTATACAATAACTTGTAATGTAACTTGCACTGAGGTTCTGCTTCATTGAAAACACATACCGTTTATGTGCCCACAAATTTCAATGAAACAGGTACTTTCTGTTAAAGTGGATCTGTCTATTATTTTGCATACGAGTTTTTACTTTATTTTAAGTGTACATAGTTTCAGCTTTCTTTTGACACCGAAAGATTAATATTATATTTAAACAGGAAATGTAATGCTTAAACATAGCAACAGAATATTTTTAAATAGAAAAAATCCATGTCATAGGTTTTACTTCTGGCGAGCATTGAGTGCAACGAATCATAGACTTGGATATTTTAAAACCCCTGTGAGCACCATGTCTGTTCAGCGGCTTCTGCTTACGAACGACATGTATTCAAGGATTGCAAATGGTGTTTGAATATGACTGGATGGATTTTCTTGCAGCCTAATCAACTTGAAGCTACTATATTTAGCATATACTAGTTAATGTTTGTAATATTTATCACAACACATATTTAAATTGTTAGTTCAAGTTTTTTAATTACTGTTTGGGTGTATGAAGACGAACTTATTAGACAAACAACCTAGAGAGAAAAACATCGCTAAGTCCATATCGCGCCACCTAGTCACCCGTTGGGCGTTATTTGTTGTTAATAAAATGTTAGATATTTAAATAAAAGAAAGAAACTGTCATTTTATTGACGCAAATCTCACAGACATGTTACAGGTTGAATGTGCAGGAAAATAACATTCCACGCAGCCCAAATAGTGTAATTGTAGATTATTTATGACATTATAATGAAGTTTATTAAATAATTGTAAAGGATGCGTAGGTGATGAATAAAAGCTGTCTATCAAAACCAACAACGTCAGATGACAATCACAGGACACCTGGCCACTTTGTTATAAAGCGGGAAAGGGCTGCCAGGAGATAGCCTTAAATGTATTTTATACCCATACGGCACATTTCAACATTGAACATTGAAATGTTTTGTACGATTGTTTGTACGTATGCGGTTTTGTTTTGTTTTTGTGGTAAAGAAAACGAGTTTAACCATTTATCTTGATAGCGCGTTTGTCATTTCCAATAACAAATACAGACGATCTCTGCGCTAAGTGCATTAAAGAGTTAATAGGTACTAAAGTGAGGTTGTGTCATAAAATAACAATTTGTATCGCTATATTATTGACAAACATTGTTTTAAAATACGATGTTTTATCACTTAACGTGTTTGTAAAAACACATAAAACCATCTTAAAACTACTGCTGATAATTACCAGAAAACTTTGTCTTTTTATTGAGCGGAACTGTGGTGTTAATTTACATTTGACCAAGAGGTGATAGCATGAGGTGATGCTGGCAAAGCTGCAATAGTAATGATCATAAATAATGCAAAGAAGTTTTGTTAGACTTGCAGTATAATAATAATAATAAAAGATATCGAAACTGGTGTCGCAATATACAAATAAGTATATTAATGATTTATATAACATATCACATATACCCAAAACAACTCCTTTTTGTTCCAATTATAACAAAGTGTATACCTAATACTTATAAGTGTAAAGCTCTTTAATTTTTATAAAGATTGTTCTTATGATTTAAGCTTATTTACCTTGTTTGATTACACAATTAAATATAATTAGCAGCGTGATTTGCGATGAACTATTGTTTATAGTTTGTAATCCATTACCCTTTTTATCTCCAGCATATCTACATGGAATTAAACGTTTTACATGTTTAGAATTTCTAACATTCAAGCTCAAAACGAAGACAAAAACTAAATGAAGACGATAAACTATTATTAATCACTTATTTCAAGTTATTTTACTATTTTGGAACAGTCCTAGGTCCGAGGTAATTAAATGGTGTAACATCCACAATATCCGTGTTATCATATGTCCGCTTTTGGTGTTCACCTAAACAACCACTTTTTTCTAAATACAAGAATCCCTATTCTGTGTTTACGCTTAAACTCCAATTTGAACAACACTTTTTTAGTCCATTAGTAAGACTTACAACCTCTTGGTGTCTCCAAACATAAAACCGCGTCATCGGCAAACAACATGCATACATTCCAGATGGTGTCGGGTCAAAAAAGGCCCAAATCCAAAACAGCCCAATCTAAAACGACCCTGACCAAAAAAAGCCTTCGTTGAAGGGTACCGGAACGGCCCATTAATAGGGATCAAAAAGGCCCACATGTGTGTTGTGATATGTACATGAATGATTTAAATTTGTTAAAGACGCATATTGATCGTTGTTGTATATTACTATATGTAAATGTATTATTTTAAACATTTCCTTAATATTTAGTTGTTGTATCTTTTCAATAACACGAACATGTGTATGATTTAAGTATGTTTATAAAGTTTTGTGTGTTTAACTATTATTTAATCATTTTGACTTAATATAGGAAGTAGGTTTTTATTGAAACATAGTTTGTGCAGATTCTTTCTTATTGATTAAATCACCATGTTAAATTAGCCACGATTTAAAATTATATTTAAAATTTACTTAATTAATTTTATATTAAATTTTAGGTAACGGTATCTCATTTATTGTTTCACCCGCATCATTGTTGTTACTAAAACTTGTTTTTATGTCACTCAGGTAAAGTGAAAAATATCGGCGAGGTTTTTTCCCCCTGAAATAGATCTCGCTTTGGAAAAGCTCCGAGAGTGTTTCACGGCTAATTTAACCTTTCTATACATCGCCCAAATAAATTAATTTACCATTGATATACCGTATTGTGGAACTTAAACCATCGACAATTATCGGTCTAAGTAACCGTATGCATTACATAGGTCCACACTGCATTTAAAAATTGTTTTTGTTGTGGTATTCCTGTTTTATGATTGAATTTCCAACGAAAAAGCTATCCACTGTGCTAAAGTTTTGCGTAAACCCACATAGCGGATCTGCAATTCCTTTGTTGAGATTTGCCTAATTATTAAGCCATTCGTTTATGACAATAGTGAAAAGCTTACTAAAAGGATTATTATTGTTATACAGCGATAATTGTTTGGATCGGAGGTGTCTCCTTTTTTATATAACGGTACAATAATACCGACCGACCGGTATGGGGGAATGTCTCATTGTACAAAATATAATTAAAGAAAACTTCAAGTAGACTGGCAAAGTTATCAATACATTCTTTGTAATGTTCATAGATTATGCAATCTGTAAATTATTCCGTATAGAAATTAGTATGTATAGTTTAAACTAAATATTGTTTTCTAGAGTATGTGTATTTGCGTGCTCGAGCGTGTGTGTGTGTGTGTGTTTTTGTGTGCGCGTGCGTAGGTGTATATGTGGGTACCTGCGCTCGTGCTTGTGTATGCACTCTACCGCCATTGTATATCTGCACACAGACACGCACGCACGCACGCACGCACGCACACACACACACACACACACATATATATATACACACACACACATCATTTAGATACCGCAAAACATGGTTAAAATTATAAATTAAGTTTTAATATTAAATGTGCTTCAATAAATTTTAGTAAACATCGGGGCGAGCAATCCGCAGTCCGACAGCAATGACGGTCCCTTCACGACACGTAAGTGCAGGTGTTTTCTTTTCCACTATTGATGGATAAATCCCGCATTAACCAATCATTCCCGGACAAAAGACAATATTTCAACTCATGTCAATATTTCCCTAATAGGAAATGCTAGCTTTTCTTCGTAATTTATATGTGGTTGATACATGAATGTGCAAGTATTTTAAGGTCATTTGGCATCTAATCCGGCACCTCCCTTATATGGTGCCTACGCTCTACCGATTGCGTAAATTATACATACTCGTACAACGCTCGATTGTCAAAATACTAAATTTCTTTATACATAAGTAATATTTAGCCTCTGACAATTTTCTTTTGGACAATTATAACGATATAGTGCCACTACACTTTAGTGTACAGCAATACATGTAGATAGGCACAATTAACCTGTTTGTAGAAGAAGATGTTCTCTATATCAAAAGATGGTATCGACTCTCTAGACATAAAAAAATCGAAGTAAATACAATTTTTTGGTACAGTTGAAACGTCTTGCAAACTGCTACGTGTCCTAAAAGCCTGGAATCCCCATTGCGTCTAAAATTAGACAAAATGATGAAATTTCGGATAAAGTCAGATCGAGTAATTCATGACTTACAAAATCTTATCAATGAAGATAACAAACATCAGCAAAACCCAGTCCAAAGTACCCGACAATGGTTTGCTATCGTTACGCGAAAGATGGAGTTTTAAAGTGGCAAATTTTAATGATAGCACGTTCAATGTGAAGGCACGCCTTATTCTTTTAACTTTTCAGTAATTCCTTAGAAAACCAGGACGATTTAGGTAACGGTGCTGAATGTTATATCGTTTTAAGAGCTCTATAATATGTCAAGACGAAAATGAGGCACTTGGGCAAAATTGGGTTTTATATATTTTCTGTAATTACAATCCATTCTGATTTTTAAAACTGTTTCATTTCATAAATTTGCGATAGTTACAATGATTTGCGATGGGCATGTTGACAATGGTTCAGTCATATAGAGCCAACAACAAAAACATGAATACCTATAACGACGTGTTTCTGGTTTTTAATATTTAAAAATCAAACATCAACGTATTACGTTACTTATACGTTATTTATACACTATCACATGGAAAAGGGAATAAAATACGATATTTTGTTACCATGTTAGCAAATATGTGGAATTTTATAGAAAATACACATTTAACTGTCACGAAAGATCACCAAATATTGCAGCAAATAATATAAAATCATCAAGGTAATTCCTGTTTGTATTTTTGATATGTTTGCTTTGTAGACGTCAGTTTTCTTATCGACCCCAATGGTGACACGAACTTCCAGATCACTTGTTGTGGCGTGATCGAAAGCGTGCGGTATGTGGCTGACGTTGCTGGATCCTTCCAGTTACAGGTTTGGAGCGCTGGGACAGGCACTGTGCACACTTTACTTGACTCTACTACCATCACAAGTGAGTGCATTTGCGGCTTAATAAGGTTTTGAATGGCCTGGGCTAAGCGTTATAAAATTACTTTAATACAAATAATAAGCTGATTGGTCAAGTTTGGATAAGAATATTATTTTTCATTTTTTCATCACTATCTGACCAATCAGTACGCGGTAAATTCAAATGCATATTAAGTGAATTTTATTTGTTAAGGGGAGTAAAAATATTCTTATAAAAAGCTGGTATTGCGCTTTTTATTTCAAATCTAAAGGCAACGAATTGTATTGAACGACAAAATGTTAACCTGTAAACAAGTTGTCAGGTGAGTTATATTAATTTATTATTCATTGTCCTGGAACAAAACCTAGCATTTTAAGCGATAATCATATAAACTGTGCAGGGGAGATTAAAATGCAACACGAGTTTGCTAAAACCTCACTTTGTATAGGAAAGAGATTATGCTACAATTAAAGATAATATCTTTTTTATTTAAAACATACTTTTATTTTCTAAAGAAGAAAACATTTTAATTCCAAAAGTACACACATTATGAATAAACTATTTAAAAACATACATGAATATTGATGAGGGTATATTTGCATATTTAATAATTTCGATTAGTGTTAAAATTTTACAGGGCCCTTTCGCTAAGGTGAAGATGAAACAAATATCAATAAATTTGCATTTTACTTCACTTGTTTTCAGCACACGATTTCTTAAATCTTTCCACTCAGCTCGTAACAGTATATGGCAATTTGTTATTTAAAATGAATTCTTTATCTTCCATTTCCTTCATTTTCTCTCTATCTGCACATGTCAAAGTCTTCAAACAAAAATGCATGGCTTTAAACGATGTTGTTTACATCAAATCAGCGCTTACTGCAATATAATTAAACAACTGTTTCTACTAAAATGGCTAATAAAAGCAAGGTAAACATATATAAAATGTTAATCGTTCTGTTAACTATGATATGTCACTAATTAATGTTACATGTATTAAGTTTCCATACTAACCGACTTAGTCTTAGAAATCTATTTCAATATCTTGGTTGAAAACAAAAAATCTCAAAGTTCTCAAAAGCGCTGTATGGGCGGGGATAAGTCTGACCCTGTACGTGATTACAGGTGCGCAAACAATGGCCAACTTTGTAGTAAATCAAATGTACAACGCATTGAAAATTTGAAAGGTGGGAAGTCTTCAGCCTCCAGCTGTAAATAAACAGCTTTTCTAAAATATAGATTATACAGTCGGACAAAAGTTACAACAGAGTAACTAACATTTTATAATAGAAACCATTTTATAAAACATTCAGTACTTTCTATGTGATTTTGTATTTTAACTTATGTTAGATCCAAAATAAATGCTGATACATGCTACCGGATTGGACCAAAATAAACTGAATTTGAAATTAATTACTACCTCTAACAGACCTGTGACCTGAATTTAAACATCTCAAGTGCGCCATTCCCCTCGGAACGCGTGCGCTAGCTTAAGACTGAGATACTGAGATGATACAAATGCCTATGTCATTACATATCCTGATTCAGACCTGCAGTAGGCAGTGAGACCCCGCAAATATCTTGGCTTAGTAGATAATGCATAGTCAGTGGAACACACGTTCTAATAGCAATTCGCTCCCCCGTTCGACTTTTCTTCTAGACATTGAGTGATATTCGTGCGAGTATTGTCCATTCATAAATCTGCATAAATCACGCACTACTTCTTCCCAGGCACGAATTACTGACCATGAGTAGTCAAGATCATGCAGGGTCAATCCCGTGTGCTTCCGAAATCCACCATTCTCATAACTCTGGAAACAAACGACTCCCAAGCCTAGTAGTTAAGTACTTTGTGTATCTCTCACAAAGTGACGGCTATGTTGGAGTAAGTTAAATGTTTCTTACTCGTCATGGTTATTGCACTACCAAGAACTGTAATACAAGTCTTCTTTACAGTTTCCTTAATAAAGGTAGGGCTATTTAACGAGCTGTAGGACAAAACATTTGATAATTGAGCAGGATAAGAGCGGATTGAATAAATTCATCAACTTTATCCATTTTTCAGCTGCTGCAGGATACCAGGACTTACCTCTGACCAATCCCATTTCCATTGACTCTGGCTACAGATACGGTTGGTAAGAGTCCTTTTGTTTAGATAAATTGATAAGATGTTTTCCGATAGTTTTGTCCTTGGGACGATCACTTTCCGTTTGTATCTGAAAAGATTTACAACTTTTTATTTGCCGTAAGAAAGAAAAAAAACAATAATGACACAATAGTTTTTCTATAAAGTATAGTGTAGTGTATAAATATTTTCTTCAATACAAGTGTAATTAGACGGACAACAATGATAATTAAATCCATCTCAATGACCAATGTAGAGGCTTTCTAAGAACATCTCGTGCCAACTGTTGGGCTTAGATTTGCGCTACTTGCTACAGTGTATCTGAGACGCCTTGAAATTGTTTTTTTGTTGTTGTTTGTTTTAAAGGTAACGTCGACGTGGTGATTTTTCTCCGCTAAAGATGAGAGAATGCTCAAAAATTATTGTCCATATTGTATACCCTATTATGTATAAACACGTATTTTTTGTATTGTCTGTATCTTTGTATCATCACATTATATTGTGACCATTGTCCTACTGTACAATTTAACTCCTGTACTGTCCTACTGCTATGGTCTGATCTTAACTTCCTTTACCAAGCAGTTACTAAGACTTTGTAAAAGATGACATTTGACATAGCATGTTACGGCATAGGTATCACTTGAGAGACAAGTCTCCACTTGGCCCCAAGGCCTTCTGTACTCAGTCACTGCTTAACCGATGTATACACATGAGGTATATTCCAACATGCAGAACTTGAGGCTATACTAGGTTATTTAGTTTAAAAAGCATAAGAAGTTGAAAACTGTTGCAGCGTTGTTCAATCTACTAATAAGCATGTTTACATATAGTGAAATTAATCAGAGGCAATAATATTTTCAATTATTTAATGTGGTTCAACTTTCTTTGTCTTTCTTAGTAAAACTGCTGTAAAACGTACCCACTGTGACAATGAATAATACAATAATAAACATACATACGAGTTTTTAGCTGCGCACAATTTAACATCTCCACAAATTGATCAAGCATATACATATACAAAACATGTAGCGGTCTTTCAGATCAGACCCCTTCCACTGAGATTTATATCTGTTCCGGATCTATCCTGTTTGTTGGCAGGTGTTTAACAAAACATTTTGTTACTTATGCTCTAGCAATTTATGATCTCTGCAGATTAATTAAGTTCGTATTACGTATTAGCGAGTGTAATATGACTACTTTCAACTTGTTACTCCCTGTATTACGAGTCTTCGTTGTCAGGTACGGGAATCCTAACATCATTAAGCACAAAGCTGCTGGTAATTCAGCACCCGAGAGGGTGGACCGGTTCGCTACTACCTCTCAGACAACTGTGGGCCAGACTTTGGACTGGTCGGCAACTGGAGGGGCAGACTATCAGGACAGTCAGGCTTACTCGCCGGCCCTTCAGCTTGGCCTTGGACCAGGTACAAACTCTATACAATTTATATTGTTTCTTTATTTCATTAGGACTAGAAATGACGATACATCATTTTTCTTTTTTCTCTCCAGTTTTTATTATATTCTTATTCAGAAACTGTAAAAAAAATACTTGCGACGAGGTCAAGATTTAAAAAAAAATCAATTAGTTTAAATGTCAATGCGCGTAGTAAATGATTGGCCTACCTTACACAAGAGAACGTTTATGTTTTGTAATACTATTTGTGAGGAAGTCGTGAAAAGAAACTGTTGAAGTATAACTAGGGACAGGGGTTACATACAAATCGCTGAACGGCCCATTGATGCAAAGAACGCTATACATTTTCAGTGTAATCGTGAGTTGTTGACACTGCCATCGCCGAGAAGGTTCATTATCTACAGCAGAGCTTTATTTCTAGACATTCAGTGTGCATATGAAATAAAATACATCTATAAATATACCCTATTATAACTCGCTGACATGCACAGAAAGCTTCAGTAATTAAAAAGCTTATTCATCCGGCTTGATAAAATTATCAATTTCAATGAAGCTATGACAATCTCTTCTACTGTATATATAATTCCCAACGTATTCTCCTTTTCATCTGATCCTAGCAAATATTGAATGTGACTTACTCTGTATTACCCTTCTAAATAGTCTACGCTATAGATACGAATGTTTAAAGTAGTTTGACAGCAAATAGGGTTCACTTCATGGCCAGAAAATATGTAGTAGGGCAGGGACAGCCATCCTGAACAGGAACAACTAATACCATACTGTCATACCAGAGTAGGAAAGACGTTGAAACGTTAGCAGTGAACCAAAATGTTCGACTTCTGTACCATTGTGTATATTTTGCGAGTACATTGCGTTCAATAAACTAAGAATTTTCAGAACTGTATTAAGCGAAGTTCAAGCTTTCACTGACTACAATTATAAGGTGAGAAACTTTTATTAAGAGGTCTGACAGCGAACAAATATTAGGAACGCCAAATCTAAATTGTTAACAACTTTTCCAAATAGAACGGTTCAATCTCCGTGCAGCATGTACTAGACAGGGATTATTGGCGCACTTTCATCGTCGCAGACAATTTAAGGTCGTTTGTAATATATGCACGTTACTTTGCACAGCATGTTCTACACAGTGTTTATAAATGCACTTTCCTCCACACGACGTTTTAATGGACCATTTACATGTTGAAAAGTCGTCTGTAATGTTACTTAACGTTACATCGTACTGGTCAATAGCTCGAGTATTATTATATCGGTTCACCTGCCACTAGTCTTCAAAACAATCGGAACACCTCGGATAATTGACGAATAATCTCTCGGATGTATGTAGGTAGTCGAATCACCTCGGTCATTTCCCTTAATGTGACTTTTTTTTAGACAGACGTCAAAACAAAGTTGGCAGCTCGGATGACAGCTCATAAAACATGCCTGTAATACTTCAATTTTGGGCTGCTTCAAAATTAAATCATCCAATTTTAATTTATCCAGCACAGCAGATACGCAGCGGTCAAACGATTCATTGTTTTTGTTTTGTGCGAACTACATTTTAGGCATATTCTTCTTTCGACTTCCGGCGAACAAAACGATCGTGATTTCAGTAAGTATCATTGCACCAAATACATCCGAGGGATGATAGTCCCGAGGACGGAATTACCCGAGGAGTTCCGAATGGTCTCTAAAATAAACACCGTGGCAACGTGCCGATGGAGTGCCCCTACCCACCTATACACTGTGTAGAATAAGTGTTTTGACAGAGCATTTCACACGCTGTCAAAAAGCGCTTTAGACTAAAGTAAACTGTCTTTTTAAAACCTTCCGAACCTGTTTCCGGACTGTGCCGTAGTGAATACGGAAGGCATGTTATTACTGGTCAGTTGCGTTATTTCGAAAGCCAAGCCATATTGGAGTGAGAAAGTGAAAATGGTGTGGCTTTGTTTCCAGGTAGCTCTCCGACCCTGACGAGCTCGGCGGGAAATACGGTGACATTGAACACAGCAGACGCCGTTAGCACTGCTGTCACCACCATCACTGCCGCCGACGTTGACGCCGGGGATGTCCTCTCCGCCATCACAATGGATACCAATGCTCTGTTCACGTTGACTGGAGGTGGGCTATAGTTGACATGTATATGTACATGAACGCAATTTAATCATGCATAGGCAAACAGCGAACATACAGACCAGTCGGTTGACGGTGGGAGCAATCTGCCTAGCATCTGTATTATGTGATGACTTGTACCTAGCAATAGGTCTTGCTATCTGTGGCTGCAGTTGTTAGAAAATTACTATCAAAAGGGCCTTTAATAAATTAAACGGAGTATAGTTTCACAGTCATGCTAACCCGTGTGTATAGGTATTTCATCCTTACCCCCTTCTCTCATATTGTGTCAAATAAACATGTTGTTATACATAAGTAAGGACAACTGTTAAATTCTAAATCTACACTATACTATGCCGCCACCCCAAGTAAAATAACTTATTTGCACAAGTTATAATAAAAATGAGAAAAGAGCGTAAAAGTGGTTAAATGAACAAAGTAAAGATAAAGAAAGAACGAGTTTACTACAGCATATGTACCAGTGTAGGTCGTCAATTAAACACATTTTACATTGACTAATGAGATATATAATAGGGTGTCAGTCATACAAGGAATGTGATCAGTAGAAGAGGAAAACATGCCACTAGCTTAAATGTTATAGCTTGCCATAAACTTGTGCCTGCTACTTCTAAAGCGCACTATCATCGATCATTTTTAATTTAGAATTGGCCGATTTCATGACACGCGACCTCAAAATATATGCAGATACACCCCAGAAAATTGCAATTTAACGTTGCTGCTGTAACAATCTCATCTAAATAAATATACAAGATCGGATTTATTGGTATAACAAGATTGGAGTTCCAGTAATGGCATGGGTTAAAGAATGATTTATAAATACCAGCCTGGGTCGTATTTACATGGCCTTGGGTCAGCCTGACAGTATAAGATTGATGTGGAATTGACATTGACACTCTTGGAATCTGGTTCATAGCGTCAGTATAGACCTGTTCTGCTGCTTATCATTGTTCTAGCTAGATACTTTTTGACATCAGAGACCAAAAATGTGAATTCTACTCATGTTCAGGCTTGTTGACGTGAATCGACAAGAAAGTGGCAAGAGATCTTAAAAAAGCAAAATCTACATTTGTGTCTGTTTAAAGTGTAAGGGACCTCGATAGAAAGACAATAATTTCATGGGGTCAGACAATTATACAATAAAGATGCAATTGTATTTAGTTACACCATAATAACGTTTTCATCCCAGTTCTATTGAGATCCCAGTTCTATTGAGAACACACTGTCTTCCTCACTTGAGTGTTAAACACATCCACATAATGTTAAACACATCCACATAATGTTAAGCACATACATATGATGTTAAACACACGTATACAATTTTAAACACATACATATAAACACATTCTCCGTCATTCCACCCTTATATCCTTATAGTGTTTACAGTAGTGACCTAACAATCATGTCAACTGTGTCATTATTCATTCGACATCTGCATGGAATCTATATCTACTACACATTTGTTTACGAAGCGTCTTCTCGTGATATATCAATCATTTTGTCAGCCTTTTAAAGACAGACAATTTCGCTTTTTGTGTGATATTTATTTTATCAATTGGCTTGTGATAATATTTTTCTTTCATATTTAAGTGATATGCCAAAATTACATTACACGTGCCACGTTCATTTTCAGATAAAGCAAGCGTAATTGAAAATATATAGAAATAAAGATTTTACACAAAGGATGAGTTGTATACTTTAATGTAGACGTGTATGCCAAATTTTAAGAAAATTCCACAGTTTTTAATTTATGGACATTTTTGTCTTCTAAAATTAAACATTAAAAGTGTATCTTTTTTAGAAATAAGAAAACTTCTAATATTATGTTATATCCTCTTGACGAGAGTGGGTTGCTACTGATTATCATTTGGAAACAAGTATAACAAAAGGCAAACCAATGAAAAAAACAACTGACAGGTTCGACTCAAACAGTCCCAAATAAGTCTTTAATTGTTTCCAAAACCAACATCATAACGACTGATTTTCCCATTGTTTCTGCTTTTTGTACCTTAAAGCAAAAAAGGGCCGAGCTCTTTTTTGCCAAACTATTTATTCGTGCCCATGCCGGTATTCGAACCTTAACCCCAAATTTTGAAGCGTTGTAACCCTAACTTTGCTACTCTTCAAAAAGAGGTACCGCATTACATTTAGGTTCCTTAAACAAAATGAGATGTAATGGTTGAGCTTATCAGTGTTATAAATATGGAAGGCGATTTGTGCAAAATTTGCATGCGGCCTAGTGGAGCCTTTGTTGAGTTGCCAAGAACGGCGACCTTTATTGGCGCCGCTCTTCAGACCGGTGCCTCTTATGGAATGAATGTTTATGGTCACGATAGTGTAGCAATCAATAACACGATGGTGTTGGTGTTTTGTAATGCCATTTTCAGAGAAAAGTGTTCCAACTTGTTAACAGTGTAGCTTGCAACAACAAATCTTTAGGTTGCAATTATAAAAAGTAGCAAACATTAATTCGCGGCCGTTTGGCGAGGTCTAAACAAAAGAAACAAAGTATGCCGATGTATGCAATGCAGTTTGTAAATACATATGTAGCAGACAACAAGGAAGAATAGGAAGAAGTAGATAATTACCAAATAAATATTTATGTAATGAATCGACAGTAAAATTAGAGTGTGTAGAAGAAAGTCATCTTCTAGTTTACAGAGCATGCTCTTTACGGCGTCTTGGATGTCTCATATCCGTGCTCTTTCTTGTATTTATAATTGATTTTGGAAATGTCTTTGGGGTGACATCACAGCTTTGGGAAGTGATATTTTTAACGGTTATGTTCATGCTATTTTCGCAGTAAAATTAAAATGTTTTTATATATCTATTATTTCAAATTAAAAAACAAACAAACACGCAATAACTGTGACAAAAAACAAAATTAAAATGACATATCAATTCTTATATTTGTATTACTTGACTGCACTAATTCGTATGCAAGGGCATACTTCACAAATTATTAAAGACTTCTACAGAAACATTTTAATAGATAGATGTGTAAACTTTCTTCGACATGTAACTTTTGTTAAGTTTTTTTAAGTTTTAAGCTGTTTGATTGTTTTTTATGGTTACTATGTATTTAGTGCCTACGCAATAATAGTTGAGCTTTTCCCCATCCGTTTTGAATTTTCAGGCACTTACAATCTTTGTGACCTCGGTCAAACGGTGCTTATGTAAAATGTGCCAAGAATTTACATATAGATACCCAGTTCAATTTGTTATCGACTGCAATTGATGTGCTATGGATAAAAGAGGGATACATTTCATATGGTTTTACATAATTATGTCTTGTTTAATGACCAGTTGAAACGACTGAAAAACATAATTGAATCAATACATACAAAGTAAATTAGCATGTATACGAAACTATATCGGCACGGATTAACATTGTAATGACCGAAAAGTATTACAGGGTAAATTATTGTGTATTAAAAGTATTTCATGGATAGTTGATGATTTATTTATTAAAACAGGCCATGTATATATACTAAATGTGTTGTTCTGTTAAATAATAACGTAAAGGTTGGTCCGATGTATCAGATTGTCTGGGCTCATATATGCAACTTTTTATTGTTTTATATTGAGCTAGGTTCCGTTACGACCGCCGGCTCCCTGGCAGGCCTCACTCGTACCACGACTATGACGTTCCGTGTCTTTGACGCCTGCCTTAACCCTGGTACATTGACTGTCACCGTCAACATCGTGAATGACGTACGTACCACGGCTCCATCTCATAATTATCATCATATCAATTGTCGTCGCGGTTACTATCGTCCCAGCCGTAGTAGTTTTTGTTGCCACCTTTGTTATCAAAACCATCATACTCATAGTCATTGGTATCATCAGATAGCAATAATATCGACGTCATCAATATAACAGAAACATACTGAGCCTTATTATCATCGACTCATAGTAGGTCGTGTTCCACCGTCACCCCACCCAACCCCTCCCCTAAAAACAACAACAACAAAAACACAGAAGGTGATGTTGATACAAAACCAAAACAATCCTAGTTACCATTTAAAAATGCGACTTTATGGCCAATTATACATTGTGAGTCTGATTTATAAATAATCATAATGCAGCACTTCATGTAAAACAGTGAATGTCTTGTTTCATACAGCACACAGGGAGTCTTGTTGTTATGAGATCATATTGAACACTTGCCATTTAAACACCATGCATCTTGTTCCTGTAGAAACATGGTTAATCTTGTTGCAATTGAGTCCCTGGCAGTCATTGTTTTTATTTAAACATGTGAGTGTTCCTTAGAGCCATGGTGAGTATTGTCGCAATGGAAACACAATGAGTAAGAATGCACTGTCAAACTACATCTGTTTTGTAAATACTTTTGCCAAGGTTATATATTAGTCTTCTGTTCAGCCCCCAACCATCAACAATCTGCCTGCCTCCGTGGTGTTGAGCGAGGACACGACCACAGAGACTCTCCTGAAAACCATCAGTGCCACAGACTCTGTGGACGCGGTCACGTGCTCAATGGACGCATCGACCTCTAGCTATCCGTTCACTGTCAAACAAATCCCCGGATTGCTAGGTAGGTTTTCGACACACACTCATGCACATCTAATAACACATTCTTACACACGCATGCAAATACACACACCAACACAGTAAAGATATGACCTTGAATTTAAAAGTAAGTTGTAACTTAGAAAAGTACACATTGGCTAGTGGGAAGAGACGTCGACTTGTTTCAATACAATCGCTAACCATGTATGGTCGTGTCTCGGTCGGGGCGAAAGCTTTTAGCTGGCGAAGTCTTTCTGTTTGCTTTAGGGTGTAATCGGATGTCACTAAAACAACCAAAATGTATGTTGCTGCGAGGTATCATAAACAAATAACAATAGAAGATTATTCCACTATTGAAAAGTTTAATAGCTCCTTTGAAAGTATGCAAAAAATGGAAGTTAGAATTGGCATCAGACTGAATGGACGAATGTTCTGTTCTAAAACAATATATTATTATTACCTGTAAAAATCCAGCCAATTATTGTTTAGAGTCGTACATGTAAAATGTTACATGTATTTCCTATCGTAACCTCGCTGCACAGTTACACCAAGAAAATCCCGTAACCATACTTTTGAGATAACGTTATAATGTCATCCGGATAATCTACTCTGACGCCATTATCTATTTAAATAAGAAATCACCATCTTCCTCATTTACAAATTTAGAAAGAATGAAAATGAAGAGCTTTTTTTTACGATCTGTGCTGTCTAACAATGTAGGTCGTGTTTACAATCATATTTAGGTAGACCTAAGTATGAGTTTAATCAGATATTATGCCGCATTTAAAAAGGGCTGAAGGGCTGAGCTATTGTTCATTTCACCTTTCATAGGAAGTAAAAGGCTATCGTGTATTCAATAGTTAAAATAGATTATGATGGGAAATGTTCATGAAGTGTGACGTCACTTCAATCTGTTCAATCTTTCAGCGTATGGGATCTACAGCAATGCCAACCCGGCGTTCGATTACGCCACAACAAATTACTACAAAATGCTGATCAACTGCGACGATGTAGATCCGGCAAATCAACAACAGAAAGCCTTCTATGTCTACCTTGTGAAGAACCAGGCACCAGTGATCACCAATCTCCAAGGTTTGTACGACCAGGGAGTCTCCAAATTCCAAGATTTATGAAACCAGACGTCAGTTGTCAATAACCTCTTAAATTGTAGAACTAAGCTGCCGTGGTCACTTTTTTTCTACGGTTTTATATTCGAATGTTTGTTGAACCAGGCTGCTTGGCACTAATTTTTAAGGTATATAGAACCAGACCACGGAGATAACTAACACCACTGGCCTGCAAAATAAGACATCGGGACCACAAACTTCCAATGTATCTGTAGAACCAGTTCCAATCGGCAATGTTCATACAATGTTCTTAAGAACAGACCGCGAATGCCATTTTCTAGGATTGTAGAACCCAGTCCCGGCAAATAAAAACCTCTTATGTATGTAAAGCATCATGCTCGTAAAACCAGACCGCGGAAGCCACAAACCTCCAGTTCATATAGAATCAGGTCCTGGATGTTACCACATGCGTTGTGTGTAGATTTAGGCTTAGATGATTACCAATGCCGAGTGCATGTAGAACTTGGTCACGGTGGTGACAAATCTGCAAGGTATATATAACTAGGTCTGTAGGCCACCCAACGTCAAGGTTTGCAGACGCCCGGAGGTCATTAAGTGCAAACGTTTGTATGACCAGCCTCCATGGGCTGTAGAAACAGGCCTCTGTTGTCACATACCTTAAAAGCAGACCCTTTTGGTCGCCAATATTCCATGTTTGTAGAAGCAGATCCCGCAAGTCACAAAACCCCAATGTTATGGAACCAGACCATCGTTGTCACAAACCTCCGCCATGTATAGATCCAGGTCTAGATTTCCATTATCCATGGTCTTCAGAACAGGGCTCGGGTGACCAGAAACCTCTAATATATTTAAAGCCAGACTCCTGTGTTCACCACTCTCCAAGGTTTCTAGAACCAGGAAAGTTGGTAACAAATCTCCCAAGTTTGTAGGACCAGGTCCAGATGGTCACCAATGCCCAAGGTTTGTAGGACCAGAACCAGTTGGTCACCAATCTCCAAGGTTTGTAGGACCAAGACCAGTTGGTCACTAGTCTACAAGGTTTGTAAAAATCAGGACCAGTTGGTCACCAGTCTACAAGGTTTGTAGAACCAGGACCAGTTGGTCACCAGTCTCCAAGGTTTGGGGGACCAGGTCCAGTTGGTCACCAATCCCCAAGGTTTGTAGAACCAGGACCAGTTGGTCACCAATCCCCAAGGTATGTAGAACCAGGACCAGTTGATCACCAGTCTCCAAGGTTTGTAGGACCAGGTCCAGTTGGTCACCATTCCCAAGGTATGTAGAATCAGGACCAGTTGATTACCAGTCTCCAAGGTTTGGGGGACCAGGTCCAGTTGGTCACCAATCCCCAAGATTTGTAGAACCAGGACCAGTTGGTCACCAATCTACAAGGTTGTAGGACCAGAACCAGTTTGTCACCAATCTACAAGGTTTGGGGGACCAGGTCCAGTTGGTCATCAAACTCCAAGGTTTGTAGGACCAGGACCAGATGGTCACCAATCTCCAAGGTTTGTAGGACCAGGTCCAGTTTTTTACCAATCTCCAAAGTTTGTAGGACCAGGTCCAGTTGTTCACCAATCCCCAAGGTTTGTAGGACCAGGAGGTCCAGTTGGTCACCAAACTCCAAGGTTTGTAGGACCAGGACCAGATGGTCACCAATCTCCAAGGTTTGTAGGACCAGGTCCAGTTAGTCACCAATCCCCAATGTTTGTAGGACCAGTTGGTCACCAATCCCCAATGTTTGTAGGACCAGGTCCTGTTGGTCATCAATCTTCAAGGTTTGAAGGACCAGGTCCAGTTGGCCACTAATCTACAAGGTTTGTAGAACCAGGACCTGTTGGTCACCAATCTCCAAGGTTTGTAGGAACAGGACCAGTTGGTCACCGATCTCCAAGGTTTGTAGGACCAAGACCAGTTGGTCACCAGTCTACAAGATTTGTAAAAATCAGGACCAGTTGGTCACCAATCTACAAGGTTTGTAGGACCAGGACCAGATGGTCACCAATCTCCAAGGCTTTGGGGGACCAGGTCCAGTTGGTCACCGATCCCCAAGGTATGTAGAAACAGGACCAGATGGTCACCAATCTCCTAGGTTTGCAGGGCCAGAACCAGTTGGGAACCAATCTCCAAAGTTTGTAGGACCAGGTCCAGTTGGTCACCAATCTCCAAAGTTTGTAGGACCAGGTCCAGTTGGCCACCAATCTCCAAAGTTTGTAGGACCAGGACCAGTTGGCCACCAATCTCCAAAGTTTGTAGGACCAGGTCCAGTTGGCCACCAATCTCCAAAGTTTGTAGGACCAGGTCCAGTTGGCCACCAATCTCCAAAGTTTGTAGGACCAGGTACAGTTGGCCACCAATCTTCAAAGTTTGTAGGACCAGGTCCAGTCGGTCACCAATCTCCAAAGTTTGTAGGACCAGGTCCAGTTGGCCACCAGTCTCCAAGGTTTAGGGCACCAGGTCTAGTTGGTCACCAATCCCCAAGGTTTGTAGGACCAGGACCAGTTGGCCACCAATCCCCAAGGTTTGTAGGACCAGGTCCAGTCGGTCACCAATCTCCAAAGTTTGTAGGACCAGGTCCAGTTGGCCACCAGTCTCCAAGGTTTAGGGCACCAGGTCTAGTTGGTCACCAATCCCCAAGGTTTGTAGGACCAGGACCAGTTGGCCACCAATCTCCAAAGTTTGTAGAACAAGACTTCCGTTTTAAACCTCCAATGTATGTAGATTCAATCCCCCGAAGGCACAAATCTTCAATTTATGTCACCAGATGCAAAAGATTGTCGAACAGGTCCTCTAAGATTTCCAGTCTTCAATGTAACTTACATAACAAAGTCGCCAATTTATATGTGTACATGTATTTCCATGTCGGATCAGCCCATCTGTGGAATATGTGACTTGGTGTGGCGTCATGCCAGGTGACTGAGACATGCTACACAAATGTCTTAATTGTCTAATATTTTTAGCTGACCTCGGGGGTACCGGTGTTTCTACCCAGATAATTTTGATCTTCCTAAAAAACAATGCTAGCTGTCACTTTTAAGAAATCGACGTACTTCATGTTCACTTCCAGGCCAGACCATCGTGTCTACAACAGTGCCAAATGGCAATTCTGTCTTTACGGTGTCAGCGACCGATGCTGAGAACGACGCCATTACCTACACCATGAGTTGTCCCAATGACCCCAGCTGTCCCTTCCAGATCCTGTCATGTAAGTTCTCATATTGAAACCAGTTTTAAATTGAATGTTAATTTCTCAGTACAATAATGAACTATAACGAGTACTTTTCAATGATTAAGTATACGATATATTATTTAAGACGATGCTTATTTAGTTTAAGCGAACTTTTGATTCCTTTTTGGGCTAATTTTACAACTTTTAAAGTTTAACCAGAACTAGACATTGTAACCTTTCCGGTCGACTGTTAAATTAATATGTGGTTATGCCATTAGTCATCGAAAACAGTAAATCTCACACATTGTATTTATTTAAATATGTATATTTGCCGCGTTGTGTTTTTGTTTTTGTTTATGGACAAACGTTAACTGCTTCCGGAATGAAGAGCTTCCGCTACAAAATTAGTGCTGACGAACTTCAGGCTTTCCACAGTAAAGAGTGCATTCTTACCATAGATCTAATTTATTGCTTGCTGTTAGTCATTTTCACTTAACACCTAAGAACTTAAAATGATTTTGATAGGTGCTATATTATGCAACAAAACGCGCAAGGATATACACCTTCGAAGCGAGACATTTTTTCCTGGAAGGGGTGAAGTGGTGTATTTCTAGAAAGAGGCTAGTCGAACGACTGCGATTTGCGTGGCTGAAAACGAGATGTTGTAAGCTTACGTTGTATATAACTTATACCGTTGCGGTACAGAAACTTAAACATTGGACGTATACAATATTGAAGTACAACAAAGAACAAGGGCGTAAGACATTCACATGCACTGTAAATAAGCAGACCATCCTGGGAGCTAAACACTTTTAAACTGTCAATTCAGTATATAAATATATGAGAATAACGAACTATAACTCTGATCGATCCTAAATACTATCTGCTACTTTGTTTTCTTCTTTGTTGTCTGCTACCTCTGCAATTACAAGCTGCATTGTAAACATCGGCATAGTCGGTTTCTTTTGTCAAACAAGACCTTGACGAACAGTCGCGAATTCCTACTAAATGCCTTCTACCTTTTATAATTGCATGGTATCACAGAACAAATGCGATTTCCTGTTATTGTCTACTACACTCGTTCCCATAACAAGTGCATTCAATAAGGGGAACCGCTCTCAAGAGCTGCGCTAAATCATCAATGTGTTAAATATGGTTAAGTAAGATCTGTGGCTGAAAGCGGATATATGCTAATGGTTATATACGGTCGACGAGCCAACCGGAACTTCTCGTATATTATGTACAGTGATTCGGTAAAATAGATTCGAATATTTGCCGCTCTGTACGCTTAACATGCATGTGTATATAAACAAGGCGCTAAAAGCGCTGTTTGAGCATTGGAAATTTTATTTTGAAAGCGATTAAAGGTATGCCAAAAAATACTTACTTTAATTTTTTTTCGAGGCAAATCGATTGCGCAACACATTTGAAAGCAGAAAAGTCTTCAGGTGCAAAAACAAACAAACAAAAAACAGCAAAATAAACACAACAACAACAACAACAAAAATAAACTCGTCTCTTTTGATGAAAAATAACTGCCTATAAGTGATTACGGACGCGACCAAAATACAATGAATTTCAAAGTAACTGCCAGTTATTAATTGTTGGTCTATTGTAGTAAACTGTTCCGCGACAATCGCTTTGATTAATTCGTCCATACTACACCCTTTTGATCAAAATATAAATCCCGATTACAACTCTGAATGCCGTAAAAGGCAGTGACTCACAATACAAAGCTAGTGGAACACTCGGTCTAATAATATTTGTCCCCCTCCATTTACCTCTTAAATCACTGCGTAAGATTCCTGTGCGGTGTTGATCATTCGTATATCTTCATATATCTGTATATCTTTCATGTAAGTTTGCGTTACACAATGTAATAACTTAACACACAGTTAAAACAATTACAATATTCATGGTAATATTTAAAGCATGCCTGGACACAACTAAGGTGTTTAGTCTCCTTCGACATGCATATTTGTTTCTGTACTCGCATTGCTTTTTCCCAGGCATTTACTGACCGCGGGAAGTCAACGTCACGTATTATAGGGTCAATTCTTCGTGCTTGTTTTAGAAATTCAGCTTTCTCATAACTTTGGATAGTGTCACAAACGAGACCGCTCAAAACAATGCCATAAACATACCCTATCTTCAAATTATGGTTAAGAATGAAATCTCCACATGTTGCACACTTTTCTACTTTACAAAAATGTACATAATTATGGTTCATGAATACAGATGCTATCTTCAAATAAAAAAACACAGACCTAAGACAGCGAAAAGTGCATCAGTTTTCAATCAACCTAACAAAAATTGTTATGCTGTTAAACTTGTATTTGTTGTAAATATTGTTTAATTGTGTTCGCTGTTTTCTTTGTACCGTGACTTTCAGATCTTAAGTTCTTTTTTAATATTATGCCATACAAAAAGCAGGACATGCAATGTTTATAAAATATGCTGAACTTTTTGAACTTATGAAGTATTTGAGACTAATTATAAATTGCTTAAAAGACGTCGATGCCTTTTCTATATCAAATTTATATGACGACACAGAGTGATACTGGTAGAACAAGGTTATTGAGCGTTCTTCCTATAACATGTCTGTATAGATACTAACTATACCTTTGACATTAATAAACAATCAAAAATAGTAATACTTGATGTGAAATTGGTAGCATTACATATAATATATTATATTAAAACGAAACCATTAAAGCTGATAAAATGTTCAATTAAGAGATTGTGCCCAACCTGTGCATACTAACTCCTACGTTATGTTGTGCCATACGCCTGTTAACATTTGCCATATTGTTTATGTCTGAAAAGTGTGTATGACTCTCAATTTCTATGGCCTAGATGTTTCAAACAAGTTCTGTATGTGTCATAGTTCTGCATGTGACATGCAAAATGTTTTCTCTGCTCTATTGGTTGGTCAGTGCAATTCTCCACAATGACAACATTTCTGTTATTAATATTTTGTATCAAATTACATTCATCATCTGCATCTTTACTTATAAACAAAGCAAACTTGTGCATACAAAGCTAAAGAAGAAGTAATACGTTTGATTACAAATTCCTTTCTCAAGCAAGCCATGTATAGCACATGTACTGTTAATTACCAGATAATTAAGATAATTCTGAAATATTTCAGGACCTTTTTAATATTTGGAAAATATAATTGTACAATCGAATAAAAGCGTGTAGTAATTTGGCAAAATAAATATTGAAACGAAAATACGAGAAGAGCTGAAAATACGAGAAACTAATATACTTAATGCTGACGATTTTATACCTTGAAAGTATAAAGTATTAACTTATCTTTCAGTTTATATCTTTCTCACAGTAATACTACAGTGGCATCTGCGCTTTGATTTCAGCATGTTGTTTTCCTGAAAGGTCGCACAACTGACGTCGGCCATTGGGTACATATAAATGCAATAAGTTTATGAAAAGTTTAAATACAGTTGTGTCTCTGTCTACCAAGTAAGGCTGCGTATCGATGAAAATTCTTTTCGATACAGTATGATTAATATCCGATATGTCATATGATATATTTAGTATGTCGTTTGGTTGATAAGTTAATGCAGAGGTCCAAAGTTATTGACACAACAATAAATACTATGAAAATGTTATTTTACTTTATTTCATTCGGTTTTCTTTAGGTCACAAGACACTAAATGATTTGTTCTTTACGCTATAGTAAATGTCACAATTTTTGAAGCAATTTAACAGCGAACCGTTTCTTTGGGAACCGAAAAGCTATATCCGATGAGAATGACCATTGCATTTTCTGACTAAAAAGGTCTCCGCAAAGAAAAAAACTATGTGTTGCGAAGACGGTTTTCCTCTCATAAAAACATACACCGTAATTTCTGCATAGTGTACCCGCACAATTGTATTGAAATGATCAGTTCCGGTCTAATGAATCAGTCCAATATTGGGCATAGGAGTGCAGTTGTTTGTTGTTATTAAAATAAATGTTAGCTTACAGTCTCTTTAGGAGGTGTCCGTTTAATAGTCCAATTAAAAATCCAACGTCGAAAAATCCTGAAGCATGTTCGGTAGAAAAGCACAGTTGAAATAATCCAAAGGTAGAACAAAACACGAATGTGAATGATATAATTCCAAATTCAACACTTTTATATTTATATCACTGTAGAATATAGTAAGTCCACGTAAGTTCCAACACAGAAAGATTTAAGATAGAAGCTGCAAGTATTTCCAAACAATATGTCCAATCTCTAAAGCAAATTTTTTTCCAAACTTCCAACCTTACTTTATATCGGCAAACACGCCATTAAATATACCCAAAGAATTTCAGCCAAAGAATTTCCAGAACATTCACGAACCCAGAACATTCTCGAAAACCAGTTAAAAATGAACAATTGAACTTTCTAGCATGATCCTTTTCTTCTAGCAGTTACGCGAATGCTACGTCATCAAAACCACAACGGTTAACAACCCTTAACCTGATTAGCGTAACCTTAAACGCTGGTGTACTACTGTACATAACAGATAGCATTTGGCGAAACACGGATATGATATTGCGATTGTTTATCATTTTACCTACCGGTAAATTATAAATAGAACGGCGGGAATATTTTACGATTTTGATGAAATATGAGAAACTGGTAGAAAAGTACATTCTTCTGATATGTCTTCGATACTGAAACGACCGATACGGTTTTTTAACCAAACGCTGCGTACCGGTATGTGTATCGATACGAGACAGGTACTCAGCGCTTCTTCCATTATGATATTAAATCTTAGAAACTAAGTTCATCAATATGCCATCCTTCTCGCCGATGTCTTTTCTTTGTCATCACTGATTGCTGTATTGTATGTTTAATGCTTTCAGCGGGCTCTATACAACTGACGGCTGACATCACAACAACAACGACCACAGGCTACGATATCTTAGTGACAGTCAACGACTCCAAGAACACGGCGACCCCCAAGGTCCTTACGGTGCTTATCCAAGGTATGAGTAAAGTAACAAGGCTTGGGCTGTTTCAAACCGGCTGATTTTAACCAATCGGAATGCGCCAAAGCCATGACTTTCCCCTTAATAGTGCTAACAAGCAAATTATAAAATATTCTAAATAAAATCTACATCATCCCAAGTGAACAAGTTTCTGAAATGGAAAGCAAGACCAACATTTACAGTTTCCTTTCCGTAAATTTGGATTTTTTTAACATAAACCTAAATTGGTGGACAATAGAAGCAAATAATTGATTTATTTTCAGATATCAATGACCCTGTGTCGATTTCAAATCTTCCGATATCTGCCAATTATCCAGTCAACGAAAATACAGCAATTCAAACGCCTATATTTACGGTGACGTCAGCAGATCAAGATACGTCACAAACTTTGACATATTCTATGACGTCCTCAAGTACTGGACTGACTTACTTCACCATTAATCCAACCAGTAAGTAATGCATGTCAATCTCTGGATTGTGAACGCCAAAGTTTTTACAGCCAGAAATGCTAATAATTTGACAAATTTGTCAGTACCACCGCGCTTCTAAACTAAAAGATAAATGACGTTTTTGCATCTTCAATTATTGAGCCTACAGTAGGAACGTTGCTTACGCCATGTAGGTCTGCAAGTGCCTACACGACCACATTTGTTTTTCTATAATACGAAGCACAGCCAGTAATTTCTATTTTTTATTAATAAATGCCTATAAATGTCAGGATGCACCTGATTACACACTACACTGCCGAATAAAAAACGCGGAGGAGTGCATTTCCCCCAAAACACCACTAGTAAAGCAGTCTGTTTGATTTCACAGTCTACCACGCCTATACTGTTTTAAACTAAGCTGCATACAAAAACAAACAACTATAAACATGATGTTCTGTTGGATCGTTCACTTTCATTTGATACTAATCTTGTTGTTTAATCAGCCGGCGTGATCAGTACATCATTGTCGACGACTAACTATGAGACGTTAGCAGCAGCAGGAACGACGTCATTTACGTTATCGGTCAGTGTTACGGACGGCGTAGCTACGGATACGGAGGTGCTGGTGGTCGACATCATCAACCTAAACGAGGCTCCTGCGTTCAGTCAGACCAGCTACAGTTTAACCGCCAATGAAGGAGCCGTGAGTGAACTTCTTTAGAAAGTAAAATAACCTCGAGCATAGACATAGATGTAAAAGATTAAAAAGCCATTTAATCTATTACTTATTGAGTCTGATCATATTAATATTGTTAAGATACATTTACATTGAATAGCATTCACGGGAAGTTTTTTAAACATATGTCTTCATATTTATATAAACCTTTAACCTAAAACAGCTCGATTTTTTTAAATATCTTAACTGCACAAAAAAGTTGCCAAAAATGCCAAAATTATATCCTCGAAATTAAAAAACAACAACACATTTTCGGCAAAATGATTTTAAAAACAAATCAAATGTGCTCTAATGTAATGCCATGACACATATTCGTTCTCAATTCAAACACTATTATGCCGGCACCATTCCAAGACTGGCATTTTCCTTATTGAATATAAGTTTCAATAAAATTCATCATTGCACTTTTTATTCAAAAACTAATACTAACAACGTGTCATATGATTCACATGTATGCGACTTGTTCTTTTCTGTCACAAAGAGAAGTCAGCCCAATTCGACAACACTGTATCAAAATAGGCATATGTAATTGTCTGCATTAACTATCAATTTTCCCTGATAAATCGGACCACAAGGAGATAGAAGTAAAAATATTCATGTCATCCACAGAGAACCGACGTTTAGTGATGGCACAAGCTTAAAGGACTCCAGTAAATTCATTTACGACTCGAAAGAAGAAACTGTCTCTTTACCTTAGTCGAATAGATTCCTCAGATTCTACCGCGGACTAATTACCAAATAAAGTGCTGTCTAAATAACTAAAAAGGATATAGTACCAGAATGTAATCGGTTAGTGGAATCATGGGTAAAGTAACGATTCGCCAAAACAACAGATGGTTTACTTTTTGTTTATATTTCTTTTTGAGGGACTGTCCCTTAATGTTGTTTCTGGTATGATACTTGTATAAACATTTTCAAAGTCTTGTCAGTAGGTTACCCACCTGCGTTTTTTACTCTCACAGAGAGAAGGAATGTGCAAATTTTAGTTCTTTTTTATTTGATGCAGGCGGACACAGTCATCGGCTTACCAGCGTACAACGTGGTTGACCCCGATACAGGAGACACCCAACTGTACGACATGAATTGTCCCAACGGGTACTTTTTTATGAACTCTGCTACCGGACAGGTCAAATTCCAGGCTGACTATGATCTCGGTAAGGTCATACTTTGTTTGACTTCTTAGACATCCATGAGGTTATTGTCTCAGTTTGTATTTACTTTTATAAATGTGTGTGTGTGTGTTTTGTGTGTGTGTGTGTGTGTGTGTGTGTGTGTGTGTGTGTGTGTGTGTGTGTGTGTGTATTCATGAAGAAGTACCCGTTGGGACAATTCATGTCATACAGCTATATATATTATATATACCTATGTAATGTCATCAACTATCTTATACAAATCGTTTAAAAAAAGCTTAACAAGCTTTCTGAATGCATCTTATTCCAGACGCCGGCCTGGCGACAACTGTCACGTGCTCACTGACTGTGACAGATCGCGGAGGTCTTACGGACACAGCTACACTTATCATAACCATAGGTAAGTATACGTCCATCTTCAGTCCATTGACAGCGATAGGCGATGGTTTCGTATCAATCGTAATTGGGTATTTATGATAACCGTACTTAGTTAAGACATAAAGGATATTTAGATGTAGCATTGCGATATGTATTTTAACAGGTTTTGCTATCAACTGAAAAACACTGGTATTTTTATATATTTTGTAATCAACTGTAAAGGTGTATTTAGATGTGTTGCTGTAAACTGTGTAGCGACATGTAATTTGATTCATTTTCTATTAACTTAAAAGGCACTTGTATTTTGATATGTTTTGCTATCAGCTATATACTGACCTGCATTTTCCAGTGGACATCAATGACCACACTCCGAATTTCTACCCATCCCAGTATACCTTCTACACAAGCTACTACAGTGCTTCCGGCACTGTGCTAGGAACTATCTCTGCTACTGACGGTGACTCGGCCACATATGGCACACTGGTGTACTCCCTGGACCAAACTAACATAGCCGAGGAGTTTTTCTCTGTGAACAACAACGGCATTGTGACCCTGGCAAAGTCTCTGGTCAACCTGGGTTACGGCCAGTCGGTCGTCATCTCGGGGCGGGTGTTCGATAGCGGAGGTCTCACTGACACAGCCTCCATCCGCATCATAATCGGCGGTAGGTGGCACTGTCATACTGCGAATAAAGGTTCCGTCATGCTATATGAAAGTTACAGTAATGAAACCCGTATTTTCGCACATAGTCTTGCCCTAAAGCACATGTAAAACGTTTAAACGCCCATAAATCATAGATATTCTGGAAAATAGTTAATTGTTTTTGCTTTAGTTTTAGCGGTTTGGAAAACGTGTATAGCCAGCTCTTAGATATCATTGATTCTTGGTGTTTTTGATTTGGCTCACCTGAGCACAACGTACTCAAGATGATTTTTTCTGAAACCCCGTCATTCGTCGTCCGTCGCTCGTTCGGCGTCAACAATTTGCTCGTGAACACAGTAGAGGCTACAGTTTTTATCCAAGATTCACCAAACTTGTTTAGAATGTGTGTCTGCATGACATCTTGGATGAGTTCGTAACTGGGTCACGTGTGATCTTAAAGCAAGTCACTAGGTCATATCTTATAAGAAAATGTGAATAACACTACAGGCCACATTTGTAAATGAGTCACGTGGGGTCAAAAAGTAGATCACTAGATCAACTCTTAGAAAAACCTTGTGTACATGCTAGAGGCGACACTTATGGCCAATCTTCACTTTACTTGACCAAAGTAAATAACTTTCAAATACTTGAAGCCAGATTTCAGCCTTTCAAAAAGCCAGTGTCCCCAGGTAAGTGATTAAAAGACTATCATGGTCCTCCAGTTTCATTTTGCAAAAACAGAATGTGTTCAGACTAATTATTGCTTCCTTACACACAGATTTATTTAATAGCATTATCCATCTTGGATACAGTTAAAATATTTCTTTCCATAATAAATCGGTTGATATTTTGTAGTTTTTCGGTCCTATATGGAATGACATCACTTGACAGCAACTTTTGGAAAGTTGTATTCTTAATGTCAGCTCATTGCGTAATGATAAATCACATACCCACAGATACTGGTTATAACATTGCTTTGATACAACAGTAGTTCCATCAGAATTAAGGACGTACCGGATCTTTCTGGTTTAACTGTCTCTCTCAGTTTGTCTTCATACATTTCACTATAATTGTGTGAATTGGGTTAAGTTGAGGAAATAATAAACATTGTTATTTGTATTCATTATCCAGATATAAAAATGATTTCATACAAAACAACGTTAAACATAAAAATTATAATACAGGGAAATAAAAAAATACCATATACCAGAAAAAGATTACTTAAACATTTATTGATTTGTGAAATGTAAGGCTACTGCATGTGTTCATTTTCTGCTTGTACACTTTTGTTTTACAGTTAATTGTAATAATGTTTTCTTCACATGCATATGTAACATCTTGGAAAGCCTATTAAATGGTCTCGTGTTTTGCTTTTTATTTTTTTTAAACCATTTTATGGTCTTCGGCATTACCATTATACATATTCTTTTCTGGAGATTTATAGTATACTGAAAACTATCTAATAAAAAACACAACTTTTCAAACATGTCTTTGTTACATGTTCCCATATTGCTTTTACCTGTTAACCTGTTCCACTTTTTTGCATCGTCTTTGATGCTTCGAATCAAGGACTTTTCTAGTCTCTTTGATCGGATGTTTCATTTTGAAAACTGTCGCGTAATGCTTTTGGGTATGTCTTCTCAATAAATGAAGGTATTGTATGTCATAACCTTATCTAGTTTAATTATTCGGTGTTTATTTGGGCTAACATGCGTTTGCATACATCGGTTCATTGAGCTCTACCTTACACTAGCTTTCTTCTGAATTATTAGACCATAACGAACCGTAAATATTCTAAATATTGAAATAGAAGACTGTTAAGAAACCATAAAACATGTATTACAGTACAGTTAAAATACGCGTCCCTAATTATCATTCCGTATCAATGCTGACACCTTGACATTGTCCGCCCAATTTTTATCATTCAAATATCGTAGTGTTTCTTTATGTACAAAAATTACTCCTACATGCGTTTGTTTGCAGACACAACAACAGCCGCCCCAACCACGACCACCCAGCGGTATCGGAAGTTCCAGGAGGACAGCCGCAACATGCCGTGGCTGGTTTTTAGTGTGTTGTGTCTTGCAGTAATAGGCGTGCTACTAGCCTGGGTTGTTTATACATGTAAGGGCATCAACAGCATCTCCAACACACTGAAAACATGGTACGTGTAATCCATTTTCAGGCTAAATAAATTGAATCTTGTCACTCAGTTGGGTTTAATAATGTTTTTGTTGCTGTTTTTTTTTTTTTTTTTTTTTTTTTTCAAAAATAAAAGAACCTTTATTAAGCCTTTAAGTGGCACACGATTTTTGCATAAACCCTCGCACGGACATGCTTAATTTTCAAACACCTTAAGAAAACCTTAAAATCATTTTAATAACTTCCATTTTTAAAGATAACCTCTACATTTCTTTTGAATATCTTATTTACCATCTCAAATGGCTAAAAAAGTCAAATTATACCAACTTATTATGCCACAATCAATTTCCTTAAAAATAAATTTTATTGACATAACGTGTGCACTAAGTATGTATCTTGACTTTAATTCAATTTTGCATTCGATGTATTGATTCAAATTTTCAATATTTTGTAACTTATTTGTTCGTAGAACACATTAAAGTTGCCAGTTACCAGAAGTTCCTGAAAGAAAACACTACGGGTTCATTCTTTGTAACATTCGGATTTGTTCACAGTGCATCGTTAGCGGGTAACCACCGATGATTGTGCGAACAGCTCCTGTATATACCTTTATATTGACGGGATGTCTTGGCCTAATGGTCAAATTATAGCCAATGACGTTTCAGCAATTTTCTGTGACTTGGTTTTCAATACGAACACTCTCCTCATTACTCGCATTTCATATGAATCTAAATCTTTAACTTGGTCTTTATACATATACATTTAAACAACGGTCTAGAGATATTTAAAGCGGGTGTGTAGACTTGACACAGTAGTCATGCGAGTCATCCCTGGTTAGGGATGCTGTGTTCATAGTCACTTTATCCAGAAAAAAAATTACAGTCTGTTTTAACTGAGACAATGTTGCTAGGACGTTAAACGCCCCAAACCAAAAGATATTGTATTTACACTTTCATTGAACAAATATTTCATCAATGTCTATTGCATTGTTGTTATTTCAGCCGCCGCATGCGCCTGCGCAGACCTCGATTATTCCGAAAGAAACCACCGCCACCACCGCCTCCGCCGGTGTATGTAGATATTACCAGTAAGTTTTATTAATATTCAATAATACGTTGTTTGCGTTGTAGATTGATTTTGTAATACGACAGTTTCAGGCCAAAGTCATTGTCGTTGACAACATTGCATGTATACTTCTTTCGACATATGTCAAGCATTATCTGCATGAGTTAAAACACGCCTTAATGTATATATTAAAAATACGTAACAAAATACTAATCTATGGTCATTCTTTTTTTCTAGTTCGGAAACCACCTCCACCTAAAAGTAAGTCTGTTGTAAATACAGTGTATATTTCAAAAGAAAATGTTTTGTTTTATACATGCATACGTGTATTTGCATATAAGTAATACAGTCTGCAACAACATTTTACACTGTGTCTTATATAATTATATATATTTAATAACACCAATTTAGCTGATTTATCCCCCATATTGCATTGACACAAATGTGGTTATATTATTTGCGAGGCCCATATCTTCTTGATGGTGGAAGATAAATATCTTGGTAGAGTTATAAGTTGGGGACTCTTAACTTTTCTAAGTTATCAATCGTGGCTGTCCCTACTGAAAAGAGCTAAAAATCATTATCTTCGACAGAGATTACTGATGTTAACTTATGTAGCGCATGTTAAACATTCTTACTCCATCTTTAATTCTTCTAAAGAGTTTCCATGACGTCAGCTTGTTATTTGTGCAATAACTTCAGGGAACCAGCCTTGGCGTGAGGGTTACGAAGGTGCGCCGCCGGGAACCCTTACATCTACCCATATCTAGTTCACACAGCAAGACGCCGCCGAAAATCTTTAATATTTAGTGAAAACAGAAATGCGCCGCCAGGAACTCTTAAAACAGTCCATGTTTAGTGAACACAGGAAGGCGGTGCCGGAAACAACCAATATTTAATGAAAACAAGAAGGTGCCGTCGAAAACGCTTACAATCACACACATCTAGTGACACAACTAGGCGCCATCGAAAATATAGTCATCTGTATCTATGAACACAACTAGGCACCATCGGAAATATAGTCATCTGTATCTATGAACACAACAAGGCGCCATCGGAAATATAATCATCTGTATCTATGAACACAACTAGGCGCCATCGGAAATATAGTCATCTGTATCTATGAACACAACTAGGCGCCATCGGAAATATAGACACCTGTATCTATGAACATAATCATCTGTATCTAAGAAGACAGCAAGGCGCCTCTGCAAACATCATCATCTCTATCTAAGAACACAGAAAGGCGCCGCCAGAAACATAATCATCTGTATCTAAGAAGACAGCAAGGCGCCTCTGCAAACATCATCATCTCTATCTAAGAAGACAGCAAGGCGCCGCCGGAAACATCATCATCTCTATCTAAGAAGACAGCAAGGCGCCGCCGGAAACATCATCATCTCTATCTAAGAAGGCAGCAAGGCGCCTCCGCAAACCCTGACAATCTCCATTGCCTCATGAACACACCAAAGCCCCGGAGGAAACTATTACAACCAATATTTAGGTATTTGACTATGGCAAATTTGATATGGTCGCATGCATGTTTAATTATTTATTGTTAATTTATTGTTGTATAGTTGATATATAATCTAGATGTTAAAAGTGATCCAATTACATGGGCTTGTCAACAGTAAATTGAGAATATACAAAAATTGTCGAGCATTCCGCTTTGAGGTATAGTAACTCGTACTTTATATTTAACTAGTTCGACATTTTTATAAAGATATGTTTGTTTGTTTTGTCAATAGATGAAAATGTTTAATACAGTAGTAGTATACCAATCGTTTTTATCACCTTCCTTTCCTTAATTTACACTAATTCTAAATGTCTAAAATAGTATATATCGGCAATGCAACACATATTTTATTATTGTTATCTACACACGGTTGTTTTCTTTAATAAAACACGATGTCATACGTATTTGTTGTTTCATGATACTTACCAAACAAATAACCGCCAGTTATCCTAGGCATGAAGTGGTACGTGCTAGGAATAAAGTGGTGAGCAATAGGTGTGAAGTGGTAGGCCATATGTGTGCAGTTGTGAGACTTTGGCATGCTGCGGTGAGATTTAGGCATGCAGTGGTAGGCCTTATGTATGCAGAGGTGAGCCCTAGGCATGCAGTGCTTATTCCTATGCATGCAGTAGTGAATCATATGCATGCAGTGGTGAACCCTAGGCATGACGTGGTGAACCCTATGCATGCAGTGCTTATTCCTAGGCATGAAGTGGTGAACCCTAGGCATGCAGTGGTGAGCCCTTGGCATGCCGTGATGGATCCTAGTCATGCAGACGTGAGCCCTAGGCATGTGACGGTAAACCCTAGGTATTCAGTGGAAGGCCCTTTGGCATGCAGTGGTGAACCCTAGGCATGAAGTGGTAGTCTCTAAGCATGCAGTGGTGAGTCCTATGCATGCAGTGGTGAACCCTAGGCATGCAGTGGTGAACCCAAAGCATGCAGTGGTGAATCTTATGCTTGCGGTTGTAAGCCCTAGGCATGAAGTGGTAGGCCCTAGGTTTGCGGTGTTGAGCCCTATGCATGCAGTGGTAAACTCTAGGCGTGCTGTGCTTAGTCCCAGGCTTGCAAAGTTGGCCCTAGGCATACGGTGGTGAACCTTAGGCATGCAGTGGTGAACCATAGGCATGCAGTGCCTTAGGCATGCAGTGGTGAACCATAGGCATGCAGTGGTGAACCTTAGGCATGCGGTGGTGAACCATAGGCATGCAGTGGTGAACCTTAGGCATGCAGTGGTGAACTCTAGGCATGCTGTGCTTAGTCCCAGGCTTGCAAAGTTGGCCCTAGGCATGCAGTGGTGAACCTTAGGCATGCAGTGGTGAACCATAGGCATGCAGTGCCTTAGGCATGCAGTGGTGAACCATAGGCATGCAGTGGTGAACCTTAGGCATGCGGTGGTGAACCATAGGCATGCAGTGGTGAACCTTAGGCATGCAGTGGTGAACCATAGGCATGCAGTGCTTAGTCCTAGGCTGGCAGTTGTTGGCCCTAGGTATGCAGTGGTAAACCTTAGGCATGCAGTGGTGAACCCAAGACATGCGGTGATGAGCCCTATGTATGCAGTGGTGAACCCAAGACATGCGGTGATGAGCCCTATGTATGCAGTGGTGAACCCAAGACATGCGCTGATGAGCCCTACGTATGCAGTGGTGAACCCAAGACATGCGGTGATGAGCCCTATGTATGCAGTGGTGAACCCAAGACATGCGGTGATGAGCCCTATGTATGCAGTGGTGAACCCAAGACATGCGCTGATGAGCCCTACGTATGCAGTGGTTAACCCAAGACATGCGGTGATGAGCCCTATGTATGCAGTGGTGAACCCAAGACATGCGGTGATGAGCCCTATGTATGCAGTGGTGAACCCAAGACATGCGGTGATGAGCCCTATGCATGCAGTGGTGAACCCAAGACATGCGGTGATGAGCCCTATGTATGCAGTGGTGAACCCAAGACATGCGGTGACGAGCCCTATGCATGCAGTGGTGAACCCAAGACATGCGGTGATGAGCCCTATGTATGCAGTGGTGAACCCAAGACATGCGGTGATGAGCCCTATGCATGCAGTGGTGAACCCAAGACATGCGGTGATGAGCCCTATGTATGCAGTGGTGACTCATAGGCAAGAAAGTAGTGAGCCCTACGCATGCAGTGGCGAGTCCTTGGGCAGGAAGGGATAAGATCTAGACACGCAGTGATTCCTTCTTCCTTTATTTCCTTCAACCCCTTCTATTTTCCTCCTTCTTCAACTACAGTAAAACCTCTCAAAAAAGGCACCTCTGAGCAGCAAGACCTCTAAGCAGCAATTTTTACCCCCCCCCCCCCCACCCCACCCCTAAGTTTTGAGTGCATTTTAACATCTAAGCAGCACGTCCTCTGAGTAAAGGTAATCGGTCATTCAAATATGTCCTTAAAGGCTGTACTAACCTCTGCTAAGCACCACCTGGGGGCAACTTGAGAAGTTGCACAGTTTTGTTAATTGATAAGGTATCTTGGTTGACTGATTTAGTATAGGTGCTAATCCAGTGTCTGTTTGACAGGTAACCAGTAAGGTGTGAAAAAAACTGATAAACTGGTTTCAAAATAGTACTTGTAGAAAGAATATTATTAGTTAATTGGCAAAAGTAACTTATAATGTGTTTATTAAATTCACACAAAGATTATTGGTGACTTTGCAAGAAGCGAAAAAGACAATGATTGCTCTTTATCTGCCGCTTACAATTCAAATGTATGGCGACTAAATATTAATGCAAATTATCTACTTTTATATTTTAGTTTTCAGTTTCATTTTCTTAAGTTACTTAATTAATTTCTGTTTTATTTAAGACTTCAGATTCTAGTAATAAGGATTTTACTTTGTTTCTCAAATTACACGGTCTAATTTTGTATGCTCTTCTAGTTCTCATATTTCAGCAAAAAATAAATACATTTTAAATATGAGATACCATATTTTGATATTATTAAAACATCCATAAGGTAATATTTAATTAAAATAATTGTTTACGTAGGTTATTTGAATTTGGCATCACGATCTCTGAATGAACATGAACACCTCTCAGAAGCGTATTTTTCTGTGCCCCAGCCAAATGTTGCTGTGCAGAGGTTTCACTGTATTTGTAATCTGTTAAATGACATAGAATGAATATATATATATATTTTTATTTTTCGACTCGTGAAAAGTGACTTGTTTTTTTATCAGTATATGATACATGGAAGTACACGATACACACTTCATGTGCTTTTAAAGCCATATGATCTGAATACACTGCCATTGGTCAGCAGCACTCTTATCTCCACCCCTTGCCTGATACCACTGCAGCCTTAGGCCACAATATACCCCCACCACTACCTCACCCCTACCTTCCCCTAAGCCATTAACCTCCCACTGTGATTTCAGTGTGAAGCCAGATAAGGCCACATTCAAATTAAATGCCTTTCAAATCACTGTGTCGCTATCTTACAAGTCGGAGTATTGTTTTCATGCCTGGCGTATTCACGTGTATATTACCGCATGAGCAGTCCGGAAAACAATAAATGTACTAGATTATTGTGTCCAAAGCAACTAAGTCGTACACGTGTGTATGGCGCTTTAAGAGTCTCTGTACCAAAGGACCGCTGGTCCGTTCAAACAGCAGAGCGTTTACATACAATCTTGTGATTATTCCATTACTAATTTTTCAACTAAATTTTGCTTAAAAAATGACAAACTGAGATCAAGTCGCTTGAAGTTTGCATTCCATATGGTACTTACTGTTTAAGTTTGCTGGTCACGCTTCAATCCGGTCTATCTGTTTACTTTAACTTTTTAGTTATTTTTATTTTCATGACTTTGCATCATAAAAAAGGTATTTTTATTTCAGCAATCTACTTGCAGCTAATGACATTTTCCTAAAGCGACACATTTTGAAGTATATATTTCCGTCATAAATTGGTTCGCAAAGGGTCACATTGTGTAGGTGGAGTCAAAGCAATTTGCCCCGTTCTGTACTTGAAGCCACTTTTGCATGGCAGTTAAGCCCGAACATTTAAAAATTATATTTTCAAATCGACATTACCGATTAAAGAGCCAGTATTTTCAAATTACGAGGTCTTCTATGACCGAGAGGTCAGCTCTCACTTATAAGACAACCTATAATTAAGTATAATTTTGTGTGAGGCGGCGAAGTACAATAACCCAGGCTGTTAGTTCTATTTGTTATACATTATGATTCTAAAACGTTTAAGAGAGAAGTAGTTAAAGGCATCTCAAGAGCCTTATATAAGTGCCCCCCCCCCCCCCCCCCCCCCAATTTATTGCCCAACCCAGCATGTGAGGGCATCTGTTTTCTGATAAGCCAGGCTGCTACAGTCTGTAACGATGTGTCTGTCACACAGGTATTGTTCAAGATCCAAGTGTATGTATGCTATATCTGGGGGTTGAACATAGTCATTCACAGTTTGTAAAGGAAACAGTTGTGAATATACCAATTACGCAATCCAATATATATATATATATAAATCTTTATTTGTTTTCTTTCTTACTTTGTTGGTTGATTTTGTTATTTCTTATACATTTTGTTATTTCTTTCATTCTTTTAGTTCTCATATATATTTAAAGTTATATTTTATTTTGATTTGTAAAATGTAACGAAACGTTTCTAACAAAAGCAATTTAAAAAGTCATTCATTGTCAGAATAATGTCCTTCAGAGTCATTTTGAATACTAAAACTTGTATCTCTCATGTATTTTCAAAATTAAATATTTAGCTATGAAATAAATACATAATCTTGCAGTTACAAAATTGACACCTAGTAATTAATGCAATTAAGAATTTGTAAGGGATCATATAGTAAACAACCCACATTATCACTAACAATAATGTTTGTGGCTTTGTGTAAAACTAGCCTACTGTCTCACATCCATACTAGCAGGTAATTTAGTTTTGCATTAACCCATCAGAGGTATTACTGTGACAGATTAGTACTATGTTGGCTAAAGACTCCCTGCAGTGATGACCAGCAATGAGCAGGTCTGGTCATAGCATGTGGGGGCCTGGCTCAGTGGGATACCACATTCCTTTCGAGATGCCTTTAATATACCATATAAGCAAATACTGGGCATTCAAAGTTTTAGTTTGAGCAAAATCTTATTGAGAACGCGTTTTGCAAGTGGGGCAATGGCACTATAAAAATGAACAGAGTAAAACTAACGAGAATTTGTTTATTGGGTTTATCGTCCCACCAACATTATTTCAGTTATCTGGAGACGCTGTCCACTTGAAGCAGTTATAGTGCTGCCTTCACTGTGTATAGCATGTCGTCAACACCTGGCATGATACCACACCCAGTCACATTATCCTGACACCGGGCCAACCAGTCGTGGAACTACCCTTATATTTGCTTAAGCGTTAGCAAGGGAGCTATACCACTACCACTTTTAACGACTTTGGTATGTCGCGGCCCGGGATCGAACCCGGGGCCTCCCGTACCTGGAGCCGACGCTCTACCGATTGCGCTACTTCAAGTGTACAAACGGAAGCAGAAAAAAATCAGTTTCTCACCGATTTCAACTAGCTATACAAAACAGGGAAATACTAAAAATGTAGGTGATTATTGCGTATAATTCTTGTGGAGATTTATAATGAAACCTTTAGATTGACACAACCAGCTTCAGAGAAAAGTGATCCTTGATAAGGATCCAACGAGGGTAGAGTCGAAGATTGATCATCACATCTGAAATGTACATCTTTATAAGTTGATACGATATACTACGTCACACAACAATTGTCGTTTAAATATCGGTGCTATCCTATTACCGTTGAACCCTCTCCCACAATGGCCGGCATATTATGGTAATCGTGGTTTATTAATTTGAAATGGGTCGGATTCATATACTCTCACGGCATTCAAAGTCACTCACCGTCAACAAAAGAAAATTGGAAAAAATGACGGACAGTATTTAATAGTTTTCTTCCCTTTATTGGAAGATATTTGAATAACATATATTCAGCGAAAATATAAATTAAATTATTGATAAAAAATAAATTTCTTTTTCGTAGAAAAGAAGGCAGTATGGGATTGTCACGTGACTTTAGTTTAGCTATATAGCGAGTGTGTGATACGACACATTACCAAAACGAATAATCAATAATTGAGCCCTGAGTGAATTTATTAACAAATATGGGAATATAAAAATAAGGGTTGGACTTATATATGATCTATTTGCTGAACAAAAAATAATCGAGAGATGTTCAGAAACTCACTGTTTGGGATCCGTGTGTTTTGTTTTTCGGCAATTGTGACTGTTGTTAGTTCGGCACCTTGTGTTTCTGGTATGTTGAATCTCTTGGCATATGTTATATCGTATGTTGTTAAACCGTTATATATTTATATAGATATTTATAGTTATATTAAAATTATGGCAAAAAATTAGGGTAGAGTCATATAAGATAATTCTTTTGAGGAATGTAGTCTAAACTTAACGCAAAGATACATTTTTAATTATATATTTTCTATGTTTAGTTATTTTGGGTTGAAACATGCACCTTACTGTAATAGCATATTTACGAAAAATCGAAAAATTATTTCAACTATCATTTTCTGAAGCTCTAAATCTTTATTACAAGTAGTGCTATTCACATGTTTTGTTGTCCTCCCAACTTAGTCCAAGTTGTACGGAAATCAGATAAACGAAAACAATGGAGTCGTTTAATCGATTTCTCGTTGTCATCTTTGTTTTGACATCATCCAGCGCTCGGAGCACCTTTTGATGGATATCCGGAAAAAGTCGAGTTGTTACGAATGATCTGTCATAAAAAGTCCCACGTAGGAATATGGCCGAGGTGATCGGATTATCTACGAGCATCAGAGATCTGATTCGTGAATTATCCGAGGTGTTGCGAATGTTTTGAATAAAGTATCGCAATTGAAACACCATTTAAAACGGCAGAAAAAATTAAATTCTTTCTCGTGTCCAAGTTAACAGCAACGATTGTTTTTTTTTAAATGTCGGTACCCTACCAGTTTGCAATTTGTACTCTTTCCGCTACGTATTTGGTATGTAAGTTCACAGGCCTTTTAAAAGAGAGCATAATATTTTGTTTCAAAAAGAAGATAATTACTTTGCCGTTCATACGCACAATCGCTCACCTGGTGAGCATTGTAGGTGTACATCTTTCTCATGCTTGTTCACACTGGAAAGTACTGAACATATTTAAAGGTACTGTTCCACAGGTTTTCACGATTATTATGAAATATTGAACCAGTTTGAGACAAACATGAATGGGGCATAAAATGCAGTGGATCTTGCATAAAACCGTACTACAACAACAGTTCTTGAATACTGCTCTTCGAATAAATTTGTATATTTTCCGTTAATACAATCTACTCCATTAGTAACCTAGCAAATCAGAAAACTTTCATAAATAAACTTTCATTATTGTATTTTCTGACCTGAACACATCTTACATGGGCTTAAAAGATCAACTCACGATCGCTTCAGAGTTTAAAATGACTCTAAAATAACATAATTATTGCTGTTTGCAATTTTTTTTTTTTTTTTTAAATATAGAACATCCCTGCTGCTTAGACTCTTTCAACATCCTCATGTCCGTTAACAAATTGTCAAAAAAATTGTAGTACCAAAATCGACACATAGACAGTCTTATATTCGTTATATTTCCTCCCTTGCGATTATACTGATCATTTTTTAGGGTTATCTTATGCTCGTTATTATTTGTAGCAAGATAAAAAAAAATGTAAACTTGGTCATGTTTATTTGTCACTCAGCCTTCGTGCATCCGCCGTGGATCCATCCCTTGGTTGTTGAGCTAAAAATGGCAGAAATAGTTGAAACCATCGTCGCGAGGCTTTTGATTCTCACGACTTATAATCTTTCGAAGGGCAGCATGTTCAGGTCTAAGCTAGTAATTAGAGATTAAATAGGATTCCATTTTTTATTGTGGTTCAACAATGCTTTCATTCTTAGACCAAAATGTGCATATTATACCGACTTCAACCCAAAAGTGCATATTATACCGACTGTGACCAAAATGGGCTTCTTATAACAACTGTGAACAACAAGTGCATGTTATACCAAATGTGACAAAAAATGCTTATTATACCAACTGTGACCAAAAAGTGCTTATTATACCAAATGTGACCAAAATTGCTTATTATTTCGACTGTGACCAAAAAGTGCATATTATACCAACTGTGACCAACAAGTTCATATTATACCGAGTGACCCAAAAATGCTTATTATACCAAATGTGACCAAAAAAAAAGAATACTAAACCGACTGTGACCACCAATATTATACTAAAGTTGACCAACAAGTGCATATTAATCGAACTGCAACAAACAGTGCTTATTATACCGACAGTGACCAAAAAGTGCTTGTTAAACCGACTGTGACCAGAACGTGCTTATTATACCGAGTGACCAAAAAGTGCTTGTTAAACCGACTGTGACCAGAACGTGCTTATTATACCGACTGTGCCAAAAAGTGCTTATTATACCGAGTGACCAAAAAATGCTTATTATACCGAGTGACCAAAAAGTGCTTATTATACCGACTGTGCCAAAAAGTGCTTATTATACCGAGTGAACAAAAAGTGCTTATTATACCGAGTGACCAAAAAGTGCTTATTATACCGACTGTGCCAAAAAGTCCTTATTATACCGACTGTGCCAAAAAGTCCTTATTATACCGAGTGACCAAAAAGTGCTTATTATACCGACTGTGCCAAAAAGTCCTTATTATACCGAGTGACCAAAAAGTGCTTATTATACCGACTGTGCCAAAAAGTGCTTATTATACCGACTGTGCCAAAAAGTGCTTATTATACCGAGTGACCAAAAAGTGCTTATTATACCGAGTGACCAAAAAGTGCTTATTAAACCGACTGTGACCAAAAAGTACTTATTGTACCGAGTGACCAAAAAGTGCTTATTATTCCGACAGTGACCAAAAAGTGCTTATTATACCGACTGTGCCAAAAAGTCCTTATTATACCGACAGTGACCAAAAAGTGCTTATTATACCGACAGTAACCAAAAAGTGCTTATTATACTGACTGTGCCAAAAAGTGCTTATTATACCGACAGTGACCAAAAAGTGCTTATTATACCGACAGTGACCAAAAAGTGCTAATTATACCGACTGTGCCAAAAAGTCCTTATTATACCGACAGTGACCAAAAAGTGCTTATTATACCGACTGTGCCAAAAAGTCCTTATTATACCGACAGTGACCAAAAAGTGCTTATTATACCGACTGTGCCAAAAAGTCCTTATTATACCGACAGTGACCAAAAAGTGAGTATTAAACCGACTACGACCAGAACGTGCCTATTATACCGAATGTGACCAGATCGTGGCTATTATACCGATTGTGACTAGATCGTGCTTATTATACCAACTGTGCCAAAAAGGTGCACATTATACCGACTATGATCAGAGCGCTTTTACAAGTTATCTAATCTATTCGACTTTTTATTCTACGAAACAGTCACTATAGTTTTTTAAATGAATTAATTTGACTGAAGAAAGTTTAATATTTCATGAAATATAACCCATTATATACAAAACTCTGCCACGACATTAGGTCCCCAATACTGAGTAGCGATCAAAGGCGTCGATCTCTCTGATTTCCATTGATTGTGCGTGGCTTTGTGTTGGAGATTCGGACAATGATTATTTAAAGAAGTGAGTGAAGATAGATTTAATTGACATACATTGAATAAAGCACGAACTAATTGGAAAACATAACACATAAAAATGTAGGGATAATCAAATATTGACAAGTGCATTTAAACTGGTGATGACAAATTAAATTTATCACTACACCATACATTTAATTTGAAGCTGTACAGGCCTCCACTATTAGTATCAGAAGACATTATTCTAAAGCTGTCCGTAGGGGCTATTAACATAAGTGTGGATGATTTACAAACATTACTATCTGTTCATATAACCGAGAAAGTATAATGCAATTCAAATCATCAAAGTGGACTAAGCTTAGTTGATAACAATGAAAGGAATTCAATAGTTTATTTCTACCTTATATTGGGCTTAAAATGCGCCTCAATGACATACACAGCATTCAAAAACGATTTATTGATATACATTTTATGTGAAATCCTAAAATAATATTAAAATTTGGTAAAATTGACTCCGAGAAAAAAATACGTGTCACACAATTGGTGATGTTCATATACCAACTGTATATAGTATTATACAGTCATTTCATGAACGTTTGGTGGACATTTAGAATTGTTGCACTCGGTCTTTGGACTTAGTTCCAAGTCATCCCTGCTACTTTGGGACAACAGTGTTTTATAATCTAATGCAATCAAATGAATACATGTATTACATTTATATATATATATATATATATATATATATATATATATATATATATAGCAGCTATACCACTACCATTTAAACAATTTTGGTATGTCGCAGCCTGGGATCGAACCCGGGGCCTCACGTACCTGGAGCCGACGCTCTACCGACTGCGCTATATATACCGGATCGGGTAGCGCAGTCGAAAGTGTAGGTGATTTACAAACATAATTACCCAAATCGTTAAAATGGTAGTGGTGTAGCTAGCTCAAGCGAATATAAGGTTCCACGGCTGGTTGGCCCGGTGACACGGGATACTGTGACTGAGTGTGGTGTCATGCCAGGTGTTCAAGGCATGATATATGCAATAAAGGCAGCACTTTATCTGCTTCAAGTGGACACCGTCTACAGATAACTGAAATACTGTTGTTGAGACGATATGTTTACAACCGAGTCTTGATTTTCTAAAACCACTATCGCACGTTTAACCGTTTTCGGTAGTTATCGCGTTTCAGAATTTCACTGAAAAAAAAAAAAAATGATGAAAGCAAACAAGAATATTGATTGATGTGTGTGTGTGCGGGGGGGGGGGGGGGGGGGACAAGGGGCTTGGGGAGGGGGGGGGTGTAGCCAGAAACAAATAATTTAAGACCATGTGGGAAGAGTGTATTGTTTGATTTAGAAATTTAAAAGCATGTTAAACTATTTGCCGATTGGTTTATACTAGATAAACAAACAAACAAAGTAGGAACTATACAAAATGACAAAAACTTTTACGCATATAGTTTGTCAAATTCAAATTTTCAAGTTGCATGACTGCACTATTTCAGCCACAATCTCTTCAGTGCTTTATTCATGTTTAAGCATTTCTTCGTATAAAATATTGATTATTTTCTTTTTTGATAATCAGTTATCGCAGTTTTAATCTTTTTACAGCCCAACACAAAGCTTTGGGGGCGAATCGCACAATAACAGCTCTGTGAACATGACAATAAGTTGTGGTGTGTTTGGTTTAGATTTGGACAGACTGCACATTTGCTCGGACACTTTGATAGACATACGTGTAATATAAACTTAATGGTTTAACTTTTGTATTAAAGAATATTACTTTTAGAGACATATTGCGAAGAAATAAATAGGTCATATAAATTCAATGTTTTTAATGCGTGTTGTACAGATTCCTCGTGCCAAAGCGGATGTTGGTGACTTCGAGCCGTTCAAGGTCTTACCACTATTATCTGTTTAGAAACTTAATACGGCAGTTGTTGAGTAGGTGTAGTTTACAGATTGTGTTGTGTTGCCCTAGGAATTAAAAAAAGTCATTCGCACTTACAATTCAGTTAACAACATACGCTTTTTGAAACATTTTTATTCCACAATAGCAAATGAAGTGGTGCTAAATGCTACTATGCTTAATATGCGTAGCTTTCTGATTTATTATTTCCGGCGACTTTGATGCTCTGCATCAACTTTTCCTTGTGGACTAACCTACAATTGGTGTATACGTTTTACAGCTGTGTTGTCCCTGGTCTGGTAAACTCAAATTCAATAAACAAATCATAAAAATACATTTTATACATTGTAAATGAACAATTTCAAGTAAAAGATGTGGATGGAGTTACATTGTATACTAAAATTTAATATAATTAAATAATTACAATAATCACCGATATTTTAATGAATGGAAGCTCCGCACTTTTGCTGTATATACTTAATAAAACGAAGATTACTTCATTCAACTAATTCTCACGTGGCGGATTTTAGACACATTTACTATTTAATTTACACATTACTGTAATTTCTGAAAGTATCATTATCATTTTAATGATTACGAGAGGTTATTATGAATTTTATTTTGTGTTTGTAAATATATTTATTATATACAGTAGGATATGCATTTTCCCCACTTGTTGTCCGCTTATAAAAGCAAAAACAAATCTGTGATGAGTCATTTAAAAAAGAGCAAACCCGACAGATACTGCCTTGGACACTTGGACTCAGACACTTTGTCCCGACTGAACCTCCAGCTTGCTGTGGTACCCATTACACACTCTACACATACATTTCTTGAAGGCCAACCCACATCGGCCATATGCAGCTAAATGAAAGGCTCGTGCACCAGCTTCGTGATACCAACGTCACTTCTGATACTCTGCTCACGTTACACGTTATTTGCCAATTTAGCTGCACATATATGATAAGGATAAGAAAAGATTGATCGTTAACACAACTTTCTTTAGTCGAGCCTTGTACTCCTTAGAAAAGGAATTTCAGATAAAATCGAATCAGTTCAAATATTCAAAGGGAAATCGACACTCTCCCTCAATCCGAGCCAGTCAATTACATGCATGCTGATAGTACATATTATTAACTAGCCAGCTGCATTACTAGGGATTTCAATCGATCTGTATCGAATCCTCTTTTAAAAATTTTTTATAATCAAACTGTTTAAATACTCTGCGACTACTCCATCAACAACTTAGAGGAGGATATCACACGTGGTCATGAACTCGGAAGCATGTATTTACAGTTGTCATTAACTTGTCATTACTTAATGTTTTCATTGTATGTGAGATGATGATTCCAACAAGCTTCAGGGTTGGCTTGATAGTGACACACCATAAATAAAACAGCAAACCGCACGCAGACCCTTGACGGCCTGTTTCATTCTTGCCGGACTTATCCAAATTATTTTTACAGCTTACCATGGCGCGTATTGCCGTATCTAGTACCAACATATCAGTAAATGCACTACAAAATGGCTTCCAGGTGAAAGGTGAACTGTAAGGTGGTGTTTTTCATTCTACAAGAAGTCCACAATTACTACTAGGAACGTGGTATCAGCTCAATATCTTCTGCATACAGACATAATCAGCTTTTGACATGGTGTGGTTAGTTGGTCTTTTACCGCACGGGATTGGTCTACGAGGAAAACAGCTAAAATATAGCCCATCGTTTCTTCTAAAACAGGCTAGTGTCTTCGGAAAGTAACATTGTTACGAGTCTGGTCGTGACCACATCGCTGGAAGCGTACATTGACATGCAGAAGTTGCTGTTTCTCTGTCTCTTGTCCATGGATCTGCAGGGAACCTTGCAAGAAAAATGCTGCTTTAACGGTCGTTTCAATGTCTAACCTGGTCACAAATAAAATCACTTTATCTCAGACGGCTTGTGAATTATGAGAAATTCGATCTGGCTAGGTACATTTGGTTTCGTCCAGCTGCCATATTTAAGGGAAAGCATATGCTCCAGAAAGAGGGAGTGGTGTGGCCCCTGCTACATTCTTTGGGCTGTTTTGACAAGTCTCAATCCACCTTCCTCAATGTGGCTTGTAGCCATATCCGTCCTGGTTGTTTGCCACTTAAGGAAATGTCACGGAAACACGGCGACTCTGTGACGGTATACAATGAGCCTAATCACAGAAACTTTATGCATCTCAATCTGACAGTTATAACAATAGTCAAATGAAAAAAGCTTTTTTGCGACAAATATGACTTAATTATCGTGAGCTAAATAAATGGAAAACTGTTGGAATGTGTGCGAAATTCATAAAAGTGAGTTAGCTCTTGTTTTATAGCAAAACTCGAAACATTGTATAAGTGATCATAATTGTTTTCTAAAGTAATACCAGCGTACATCTAACTTATAATCACGTGCTTCATCATATCTAACTGTTGATTACACATGTATGCATTTTTTATTTATCTTAATGACCTCGAGGAAACACTATAATTAAAGGTGCAGAGAGATTTCAGCTTGATATACTAAGATTATATGTACTAATATATATGCAGGTGACATCGTCTTATTTTCTGAAAGTACAAAAAGTCTTTATGTACTGAATGAATATTGTCAAAGACCAAAGCTAACTGTAAATGTCAACAAATGTAAAGTGAAAATATTTAGAAAGAAAGTATTCCACCAAACATAAATTTTACGCATAATACAAATACCATCGATATCGTACCAAAATATAATTATCTTGGTGTAAACATATCATCAGGTGCGAAACATTGAACGGTCAAGCATTAAAGGCACTTGTTTAAAATGAAAAAGCATCTAGCTAAATTTAAAAACATCTCAATAATTCATCGACTTGAACTTTTCGATAACTCATTGTACCAATATTAATTACGGGGCAGAAAGGAAATACAAGAGATGCATAAATTGGACGCGTACAGTTTTGCACTTTTAGTTTTCGAGTTTGCTTGGATTGTATTGAAATTAATAAATTTGGAATTGTACTTTCAAGATTAGGATGTCCTCTCACAGGCTACACATTCAAACTGTCCTGGATATAAACCTATGTATCTTCTATTAAAGTCATATATGGCTTCGGAATAGACCTTTTTGTCGCCAAATACTGTGTGTTAGCCTTTATGATCTTGTAGTGCATTTCCGTTAAACACAATGAAAGAGGTGAACTCGATATTTGTGCTGGATTATTCTTTAGTTAATGAACTTCTTTTTCTTCCCGAATAAGACAAAGCTGGCCTTCCTCGCTTAATACTCATCAAATTTGAGAAGAAAATGTGACGTTTGTCAGGTTCTAGAAGAAGAGAACCATTTCCTTCGTTAATGTCCTATGTACAATACAGTAAGAAGACAGTACATCAAACCATATTTCTAGACTAAAACAAATTTGCTAAAGTTAATTTATCTACTGCAATCAGGAAACGTTGAGAATAGTCAAAGCTAGCTATGTACATATTTAAATCGTTGAAGTTAAGACAAACGCAACACAAACTTCCTGATATACATATACAAATCAATTCGATATTACAAAATCATGGTGGAAATAATGAAATGAATGAAATAAAAATATTTTTATTTTAGGTGTTAATAATGTCGGGCCTAGCAATCCAACTTCCGACAGCAGTCAAGGTCCTGTTACGACACGTAAGTACATTTGTGTTCCAATAAAGTAGAATAACACCTGTATTGAACAACCATTCCTAGGCAATTGGTCAACTTTGTCTATTAGAAAATCTAGGAAAATATAACAAGGTCCTACGAGTGTTGCTACATACATTAAAATTTGAAAAGGCACAGAACACGGTATTCACATGCCAACCAAGGGTACAAGTTACAGCAAAACTGTGACCAGACATTATATTAAATAGAAACACACACGCACGCACGCACGCACACACACACACACACACAACAGAACAGCGTAGGAACGGTCAGGCGGCAAAAGGGCTGACTTGAGTGCTTAAACCGGTTTTACAGAGCTCTAACGTCGCACTTTCTGAGGGATTTCTCAAATGCAATCAGTAAAACGAAACAGTCTGTTTAAAACAAAACTGTCCAAACGATAACGTATTCATTAGAAGTTATGACGTCATTAATAAAAGGTTTGTGAAGTTGGCTGGGAATTGGGAATTGGGTATTGGGTATTCAATATCCAGATACAACCGAATACCCAGCCAGCTAGGAATTGGGTATTCGCGAATTCCTAGATACAACCGAATACCCAGCTAGCTAGGTATTGGGTATTGAATATAGAGCTGCAGTCGTATTCCCAGCTGGCTAGGAATTGGGTATTCGAAATATCAATGCAGAGTTTGAATATCGTTCTAGACCTGAATACCTATCTGGCTGGGAATTGGGTATTCGAAATACATTCTGTAAAGAAATTATTCAAAGCAAATTTAAATATCGAGCTAGACCTGAATACCCAGCTGGCTGGGAATTGGGTATTCAAAATATTTTTATTATTTGAACAATTCATCGCAGAGTTTAAATATCGAGCAAGAGCCGAATACCTATCTGGCTGGGAATTGGGTATTCAAAATATTTTTATTATAGGAACAATTTAACGCAGATTCTGAATATCGAGCTAGACCTGAATACCTAGCTGGCTTGGAATTGGGTATTCGAAATTTTTTTCTTATAGAAATAATTAAACGCAGATTCGGAATATCGAGCTAGACCTGAATACCTAGCTGGCTGAGAATTGGGTATTCGAAATGTTTTCTGTAAAAATACTTTTAAACGCAGAGTTTGAATATCGAGCTATAGAGCCGAATACCTATCTGGCTGGGAATTGGGTATTCGACATATTTTTTTTAAAAGAAACTTTTTAAGCAGAGTTTGAATATCGAGCTAGACTTGAAACCTAGCTGGCTGGGAATTGGGTATTCGGAAAAAAATTCTTATAGAAACAATTAAACGCAGATTCTGAATATCGAGCTAGACCTGAATACCTAGCTGGCTGGAAATTAGGTATTCGAAATATTTTCTGTAAAAAAAATACTATTAAACACAGAGTTTGAATATCGAGCTAGAGCCGAATACCTATCTGGCTGGGAATTGGGTATTCGACATATTTTTTAATAGAAACTTTTTAAGCAGAGTTTGAATATCGAGCTAGACCTGAATACCTATCTGGATGGGAATTGGGTATTCAAAATATTTTTATTCTAGGAACAATTGAACGCATATTTTGAATATCGAGCTAGACCTGAATACCGAGCTGGCTGGGAATTGGGTATTCAAAATTTTTTTCTTATAGAAACAATTAAACGCAGATTCTGAATATCGAGCTAGACCTGAATACCTAGCTGGCCGGGAATTGGGTATTCGACATATTTTTTTTAATAGAAACTTTTTAAGCAGATTCTGAATATCGAGCTAGACCTGAATACCTAGCTGGCTGGGAATTAGGTATTCGAAATATTTTCTGTAAAAAAAATACTATTAAACACAGAGTTTGAATATCGAGCTAGAGCCGAATACCTATCTGGCTGGGAATTGGGTATTCGACATATTTTTTTAATAGAAACTTTTTAAGCAGAGTTTGAATATCGAGCTAGACCTGAATACCTATCTGGATGGGGATTGGGTATTCAAAATATTTTTATTCTAGGAACAATTGAACGCATATTTTGAATATCGAGCTAGACCTGAATACCGAGCTGGCTGGGAATTGGGTATTCAAAATTTTTTTCTTATAGAAACAATTAAACGCAGATTCTGAATATCGAGCTAGACCTGAATACCTAGCTGGCCGGGAATTGGGTATTCGACATATTTTTTTTAATAGAAACTTTTTAAGCAGAGTTTGAATATCGAGCTAGACCTGAATACCTCTCTGGCTGGGAATTGGGTATTAAAAATATTTTTATTTTAGGAACAATTGAACGCATATTTTGAATATCGAGCTAGACCTGAATACCGACCTGGCTGGGAATTGGGTATTCGAAATATTTTTTAGATTAGAAACTATTCAAGCAGAGCGTCAATATCGAGATAGGCCTGAATAACCAGCTGGGAATTAGGTATTCGAAATATTTTTAGTATAGGGACTATTCATCGCCGAGCTTGAATATCGAGCTGGAGCTGATTACCTAGCTTTGCATAAACACGTTCGTTTTTACCTGTATCTATTTCTCGTATTCAATTTGGAAATTACAAATCTCAAGTCTCACTTATCAGGTCACACATTTTATGTTCGCTTACATTTTACAAGTTACAAAACTCAAAGTCACAATTCTCAAGTCACAAATTACTAATGTATAAGTAAAGAACTGACAACCTTCAGACGCTAGCTGTCGGTACCACATAAATACATATAGAACGGAATCATAAATGATTCTTCAAAAGAGATACAATAAAAAACAGCCAACGTTATTTGGCATCAAATTAAACGCGTTGTCTTTTGCCTAAAGTAGTTATTAATGAATGTTTTACAATTCTGCAAATAATTTTACTATTTAAGTCTTTGATTTCTTAAAACTACATTCAATCCAATTTAATATACGTATCGGACTTTTCCAGAAGAACATACTAACACATTCGCATTCGGATTTACAGTGCATTGAAATTGAACTACATCAACAGGGGTACGTGATGTAGTGAACATGCTTTCCCCAGACTCAGGTGATAATGTAGCTCAGTTGCTAGAACACCTACCTCAAGAGCCGGAGGTCTTGGGTTCGACCCCCGCCCTCGGTAATAGGATTTTTCCAGCTTTTTTAGTGGCGTCAGAATGGGTTCTTCAGAGAACCCTGTGGAACAGGAAAAGGCTAGGTACTGGTAGTTCTGTTGATGCCTGGCTAAATATAAGGAAGGTTAAAAGCTCTCTGCCCAGGTAGACCAGGTGGTAGAGCACCTGATTACGCAGAAGGTCTTGGGTTCGAACTCAATACTGTGTACCGGTAACGGAATTTTGCCAGCTCGGATCACTCCGGTTAAATTAGGATATATACAGTTTTATGCAGTTAAATGAAAACGGGTGGGGCCAGAGAGGTTGATATGGGATTGGAGGGGGGGGGGGGGGGTTGTGTAGGGGCTGTCAGATCTCGACCTGAGAGATAAAATTATGCGAACACTATTTGAACCGATTCATACAGTTTGAGGAAAAAGTAGAGACGTGTAAATATGGACCGACTTTTATTGGTGCATGTCTACAGTACATGTCACGAATGATATATGTATAAGTAGTCATATCATGATCACCATTTAAGTACAGAATAATATCCCTAAAATTGTATAGCACAAAAATAATACGTGTGTCTAATTCTGTCAGTAAGAAACTCACAACTTGGAAATATAGACGAACGCGGACGAGTTGAAGCTGTACATTCTGTTTGTAGATGGACATTCCCGAGTTAGAAGCGCCCTTTGCGTCCTATTGTCGAACTGGTGTTATGCAATGTACATTTTAAATTTGCGCCTCTAGATTAGTAACTTGTAAATTAGATTCAAGAAATGTAAAATGTATTCGTGATTCTCCCAGCGATTTGTAAATTGTATATGCGGGAAATGTGAAATTGTTCAAATGTAATGTTGAAATGTGAACATTTTCATGTGATACTAGTATATAAAATTTAGGATGTAATTAGATAGCGGTATTTAGCATGCGCGATGTTGCAATCTACAAATTGACATTAGATGTAACTAATCCATGTATTGAAAGTTAGAAATAGTAATAAGAATATTGGCGGATATCCTCTTCCGTACATAGTAACCACAAATAGTACAAACTCGCCTTTGTCTCCAACCCAAATACATGCTAAGTCTCCGCACCCTTTGTGTAGCACGCGGTCTAAGTATGCGCCGGGCGGGACATAACTAGGGAGATCTAGTGCCATACATTCATGCAGGGTCGTCCCTACACCCATCCCTAATTTGAAAATCGATCACTTACAATCTTATTTTTGAAGGGAAATATTTTGTTGCAAACTAATCAGGGAAGATATGGGGGATATGCAGTGTTATCTTTAAAAACTATTTATGGCGATTTGGAACTTAAAGCAACACCAGCCTGACAGCGCTGTGCTCAAGGTACAACAGACAATAAGCACTTTTGTCTTGAGTACACTATAAACACTAAAAGGAACAAACAGGTTTGACCGAAATCTAGGAACTGCTTCAACGACAACATAAATGGAAAGGTCACCTTCATCATCAAAATGAAAATCTCTTCAGCCATTGGTAAACTGTCTATGTCACTCTCAGCAACAATGTTTTAGACGTCTGTGGTACAACTTTTTATGTCTTCGTCGGCAACACAATTAAAGTATCCGTCGGCAACATTCGTCAATGATCCGTCATAATCAAAAATGTCACTGTCGCCAAAGGTATCACAGAATTTATCAATTATTTAATTCATAGTCGGCAACACTTTTCAAGTCTAGGCAAACTGTTGAATTCACTGTCGGCAAAATTTTACATTTTCCGTCGGCAATACATTTCCGGTTTCCGTCGGCAATACTATTCAATCCACTGTTGGTAAAACACATTTTAGTCTTCGTCTGCAAAATTAACACTCCGTCGGCATATTTATTGAGATCTGTAACGGCTGCACCGTCTATAACATTCTATTTTCGTCCGAAATAGAGTCTGCATTATTCTGCAAGGCGATCAAAATACCCACCTAAAATGCTTAAATTAATCGCCGGCAAAAATCATTCGGACTCCGTCGGCAACAATTTCTTATGGATAATAAAACAATATGACGATAAGTCAACATTTTTTTATGTCCGCAATGGCATGGCAATGTGTTTGTCCGTATGTAGCATATGCAAATATTTCGAATACCCAATTCCCAGCCAGATAGGTATTCGGCTCCAGCTCGATAGTCAAACTCTGCGTTTAAAAGTATTTTTACAGAAAATATTTCGAATACCCAATTCCCAGCCAGCTCGGTATTCAGGTCTAGCTCGATATTCAAAATCTGCGTTTAATTGTTTCTTTAAGAATTTTTTTTCGAATACCCAATTCCCAGCCAGAAAGGTATTCAGGTCTAGCTCGATATTCAAACTCTGCTTAAAAAGTTTCTATTAAAAAATATTTTGAATACCCAATTCCCAGCCAGATAGGTATTCGGCTCTAGGTCGATATTCAAACTCTGCGTTTAATAGTATTTTTACAGAAAATATTTCGAATACCCAATTCCCAGCCAGCTCGGTATTCAGGTCTAGCTCGATATTCAGAATCTGCGTTTAATTGTTCCTATAATAAAAATGTTTTGAATACCCAATTCCCAGCAAGATAGGTATTCAGGTCTACCTCGATATTCAAACTCTGCTTAAAAAGTTTCTATTAAAAAATATTTTGAATACCCAATTCCCAGCCAGATAGGTATTCGGCTCTAGGTCGATATTCAAACTCTGCTTAAAAAGTTTCTATTAAAAAAAAAAAAATTCGAATACCCAATTCCCAGCCAGATAGGTATTCAGGTCTAGCTCGATATTCAAACTCTGCTTAAAAAGTTTCTATTAAAAAAGGTATTTTGAATACCCAATTCCCAGCCAGATAGATATTCGGCTCTAGGTCGATATTCAAACTCTGCTTAAAAAGTTTCTATTAAAAAAATTTTTTCGAATACCCAATTCCCAGCCAGATAGGTATTCGGCTCTAGCTCGATATTCAAACTCTGCGTTTAAAAGTATTTTTACAGAAAATATTTCGAATACCCAATTCCCAGCCAGCTCGGTATTCAGGTCTAGCTCGATATTCAGAATCTGCGTTTAATTGTTTCTATAAGAAATTTTTTTCGAATACCCAATTCCCAGCCAGATAGGTATTCAGGTCTAGCTCGATATTCAAACTCTGCTTAAAAAGTTTCTATTTAAAAAAATATTTTGAATACCCAATTCCCAGCCAGATAGGTATTCGGCTCTAGGTCGATATTCAAACTCTGCGTTTAAAAGTATTTTTACAGAAAATATTTCGAATACCCAATTCCCAGCCAGCTCGGTATTCAGGTCTAGCTCGATATTCAGAATCTGCGTTTAATTGTTTCTATAAGAAAATTTTTTCGAATACCCAATTCCCAGCCAGATAGGTATTCAGGTCTAGCTCGATATTCAAAATATACGTTTAATTGTTCCTATAATAAAAATATTTTGAATACCCAATTCCCAGCCAGCTAGGTATTCAGGTCTAGCTCGATATTCAGAATCTGCGTTTAATTGTTCCTATAATAAAAATGTTTTGAATACCCAATTCCCAGCCAGATAGGTATTCAGGTCTAGCTCGATATTCAAACTCTGCTTAAAAAGTTTCTATTAAAATATTTTGAATACACAATTCCCAACCAGATAGGTATTCGGCTCTAGGTCGATATTCAAACTCTGCTTAAAAAGTTTTTATTAAAAAAAAATTTCGAATACCCAATTCCCAGCCAGATAGGTATTCGGCTTTAGCTCGATATTCAAACTCTGCTTTTAAAAGTATTTTTACAGAAAATCTTTTGAATACCCAATTCCCAGCCAGATAGGTATTCAGGTCTAGCTCGATATTCAAAATCTGCGTTTAATTGTTTCTATAAGAAAAAAAATTTCGAATACCCAATTCCCAGCCAGATAGGTATTCAGGTCTAGCTCGATATTCAAACTCTGCTTAAAAAGTTTCTATTAAAAAAATATTTTGAATACCCAATTCCCAGCCAGATAGGTATTCGGCTCTAGGTCGATATTCAAACTCTGCGTTTAATAGTATTTTTACAGAAAATATTTCGAATACCCAATTCCCAGCCAGCTCGGTATTCAGGTCTAGCTCGATATTCAGAATCTGCGTTTAATTGTTTCTATAAGAAAAAAATGTCGAATACCCAATTCCCAGCCAGATAGGTATTCAGGTCTAGCTCGATATTCAAAATATGCGTTTACTCGTATTTTTTACAGAAAATATTTCGAATACCCAATTCCCAGCCAGCTCGGTATTCAGGTCTAGCTCGATATTCAGAATCTGCGATTAATTGTTCCTATAATAAAAATATTTCGAATACCCAATTCCCAGCCAGCTCGGTATTCAGGTCTAGCTCGATATTCAGAATCTGCGTTTAATTGTTCTTATAATGAAAATATTTTGAATACCCAATTCCCAGCCAGCTGGGTATTCAGTTCTAGCTCGATATTCACACTCTGCGTTTACTAGTATTTTTACAGTAAGTATTTTGAATACCGAACTCCCAGCCAGCTCGGTATTCAAGTCTAGCTTGATATTCAGAATCTGCGTTTAATTGTTCCTATAATAAAAATATTTTGAATACCCAATTCCCAGCCAGATAGGTATTCGGCTCTAGCTCGATATTCAAACTCTGCGTTGAATTGTTCAAATAATAAAAATATTTTGAACACCCAATTCCCAGCCAGCTGGGTATTCATGTCTAGCTCGATATTCAAATCTGCTTTGAATAGTTTCTCTACAGAATGTATTTCGAATACCCAATTCCCAGCCAGATAGGTATTCAGGTCTAGCACGATATTCAAACTCTGCATTGATATTTCGAATACCCAATTCCTAGCCAGCTGGGAATACGACTGCAGCTCTATATTCAATACCCAATACCTAGCTAGCTGGGTATTCGGTTGTATCTAGGAATTCGCGAATACCCAATTCCTAGCTGGCTGGGTATTCGGTTGTTTCTGGATATTGAATACCCAATACCCAATTCCCAATTTCCAGCCAACTTCACAAACCTATTAATAAACGGGGTATAAGTGACGTAATTAAAATAATGATCACATCATCACAGTGTATTCGAATAAGGGATTAATTAGTATTTATTTCTATTAGAAGTACTACACAAAATTCTACGTTGGCAAAGGAATTAATTTATTAAATGGTACAAAATGACCAGAGAAGAATTGTAAATGTTTGTAGCATACTGTACATGTGTAGATGGCATTGAAGTGCAAACGTTTTATATACGTCAAAGAAAAATACATGTAACACTCCCTATAGGATGAATGAAATGACAACATAGTTTTTACATGCACGGGGAGATTTTGACGACCGCCATAATGCACAGGTAACATTGTTGTATTCATGAATAAAAATATGACATGGTCTTATGAATACTGCTACATATAATACAATTTGAAAAGGCACAGGACAATGTAGTCACATGCCAACCAATTGTACAAATTTTAGTTGTTTATATGTGATCGATACCCTGATAGTATCAAAGTTTCAGACACGTATTTTAAGTTTCTTTGGAGATACAAAAATCAATGCCTATACCTATTGTACCTCAAAACTGTTTCTTCGATTAAGTATACAGAACATGCACAAAATGTTTCAAAATTGACCGCTTTACATTACATAAACAACTCAGAAATGTAAACGAATTTGAATACACAGTAGAGCGACCAAACAAAAATAAAACTATTGTATGGCTTCTTGTCTAATGGTCATTGCTTAAATTCTTCTATACCTTTTTTATGCATACTTGTGATGGGTTTTCACTGCTATTATTATTTAAACCTATACTTATTCCCAAAGTAAGACCTATTCTCATCCTCAGATGGCGATTATGCAATCTTATCGTTATATATAAAAGGGTGTATTAATGCTGGCAATCGTCGGACACAGCCTTCAAAATGATGGCAAGACTTGTTATACATGTACATTCTTATTCTTGGAAATTATTTTATAATTCTTTTGCAATTATAACGATTTACTTTCGGGACGCATTGAAAAATCGAGCTGGAAAGCGCTTAAATATAACAAGGTATGTTATTTTTGTCAAAGTAAGGTACTTAGGCAAAACTGAGATTCTTGTATTTTCTTAATCTTATATCTTTCTCGATTTCAAAACTTCATTTTTCACACTTGCATAGTTACAACAACATACTACGATCAAAGTGAATCAAACAATACCTACTTAAAATTAACTATGCTTTTTAAGTCTTTCATAACACAATAATTGTCAAATATAATATACATTTACTTTAAGAGTATATTTATACAAAATGTAATGACAAAGATAACGAAGTACGATTTATTATTTTACACATGTTTGTGACCGTGGTAACAAAGAAAATGTGTGATTTTGAAGTTAATATACATCAGGATGCAATATCAGAATGTCACTAATATCGCAGCAAATGATGTTAAATAACAAAGATAACTTCTGCTTACATGAATTATGCCTTTGTTTTGTAGACGTCAGTTTTCTAATCGACCCCAATAATGACCCGAACTACCAGATCGCTTGTTGTGGTGTGATCGAAACTGCATGGTTTGTGGCTAGCGCTGCTGGATCCCTCCAGCTCCAGGTCTGGGACGCTGGGACAGGCACCGTGCATACATTACTCGGGTCTGCTCCCATCACTGCAGGTAAGTGCATTTGAGATTTTCAAGGACCTTGACTCAACGTTATTTAAACGAGATTGGGACAGTAATAAAGCATCTGATTGTTCAGACCAATCAGTGAATCGTTTATAAATGGTGTTTTCCCAAGACAAATAAGTGTATCGATTATAAACGGTGTTTCCCCAAGACTACTCAGTGTATCGTTTATTAATGTGTTGTTTTGGCAAGACAAATCAGTGAAAGATTTATGCATGGTGTTTTCGCAAGACAAGTCAGTGTATCGTATATGAATGGTGATTTCGCAAGACAAGTCAGTGTATCGTATATGAATGGTGATTTCGCAAGACAAGTCAGTGTATCGTATATGAATAGTGATTTCGCAGGACCATCAGTGTATCGTTTATGAATGTGTTTTCTTTTGGCAAGACAAATCAGTGTCACGTATATGCATGACGTTTTTGCAAGATATGTTCAAAAGCATAAAGAGTAATTTGAGCATGGTATGGTAATAGTTAGAACATACCAAGCGACTTCCTCTTGTTAAATGGGTCGGGGCTGGCGTGGCAAGCGACAACCATTTTAGCCTGTAATCATTAATTGAAAATGCTTTAACTTAATTAAAGTCCCCACTCGGACTCTCACTAGTATCAGCCATTTTGTTGTTTATCTTTAAAGTCACGTGATCTTTTGACGCGTCATTGAGCCGCGGTAAAAATAGCCGCGGTGATTCCCTCTTTTGTAAACAATCATAAACAAAACAAACAAAAGTTAATAGTATCGAAGATGGATACTGCTGTTAGTAAATGTGTGTGTTAGGAAGCAATAGTTAGTCTGAACATATTCTGATCTTGCAAATTGTTCGTGTAATAAAAGTCTTGGACAAGGAAGAAAATCTCATGTTATGTTTAGGGTTTGAACCCAGAACCCCCCCCCCCCCCCATCCTGAGTCATTAACCCTAACTTCTTGACCTAGAAATGTTTGAGTAATCGTGTTAGATATATTGCATAACTAGCAACTAGCAAATGTTGCTCCAATGCGGTAACTGTTTGCTCCTTTTTTGTTAAGTGACTGATCGCGGATTTGCTGTTGCTTTTGCATTTGGCTTGCATGTGAATGCCCCTGTCCTGTGCCTTTTCAGATGCTGGTAAATGTTGTAATGCTCATAGGACTTGTCATATATTCTTATTTATAGGGACACTATACTGATTATACACAACTAACAATTTGGTGTGTATGACACAAGTTTAGAAGAGTGTGTGGCGGGGACAGAAGGCATACCTAGGTGCCGGTCAGTTTACAGTAAAGAGCGTTTATAATGTAACTACATAAAACTCAAAGGCAAAACTAATAAACAAACTTGCAATTTCGCCAGTTTGACAAAACAAATATGATAATCACGATTTAAATCCAGCGACCTCAATAAAAGGAATTCAGCAACTTAACCAATTAGCTATCGTGACAGATTTTGGATATTTGCTATCTATAAACCCAGTACCTCTAATTTTAGCCAATCAAAATGGATTGATTTTTGTTGTTGAAAGAAATTTCGGAGGAGCTACATGTACTAACTGCACCTTACCAGGTAAGTGGCGTGAACCTTCCTAGGTAAGTGGTGTGAGCCTTACTAGGTCAGTGGTATAAACCTTACTAGGGTAATGGTGTGAACCTTACCAGGTTAGTGGTGTGAACCTTACCAAGTTAGTGGTGTGAACCTTATTATGTAAGTGGCGTGAACCTTACTAGGTTAGTGGTGTGAACCTTACTAAGTTAGTGGTGTGAACCTTACTAGGTTAGTGGTGCGAACCTTACTAGGTTAGTGGTGTGAACCTTACCAGGTTAGTGGTGTGAACCTTACCAGGTTAGTGGTGAGAACCTTACTAGGTTAGTGGTGTGAACCTTACTAGGTCAGTGGCGTGAACCTTACTAGGATAGTGGTGTGAACCTTACTAGGGTAATGGTGTGAACCTTACTAGGTTAGTGGTGTGAACCTTACTAGGGTAATGGTGTGAACCTTACTAGGTTAGTGGTGTGAACCTTACTAGGTCAGTGGCGTGAACCTTACTAGGATAGTGGTGTGAACCTTACTAGGGTAATGGTGTGAACCTTACTAGGTTAGTGGTGTGAACCTTACTAGGTTAGTGGTGTGAACCTTACTAGGTTAGTGGTGTGAACCTTACTAGGGTAATGGTGTGAACCTTACCAGGTTAGTGGTGTGAACCTTACTAGGTCAGTGGCGTGAACCTTACTAGGATAGTGGTGTGAACCTTACTAGGGTAATGGTGTGCACCTTACTAGGTTAGTGGCGTGAACCTTACTAGGTTAGTGGTGTGAACCTTACTAGGTTAGTGGTATAAACCTTACTAGGGTAATGGTGTGAACCTTACTAGGGTAGTGGTGTGAACCTTACCAGGTTAGTGGTGTGAACCTTACTAGGGTAATGGTGTGAACCTTACTAGGTTAGTGGTGTGAACCTTACTAGGTCAGTGGCGTGAACCTTACTAGGATAGTGGTGTGAACCTTACTAGGGTTATGGTGTGAACCTTACTAGGTTAGTGGTGTGAACCTTACTAGGGTAATGGTGTGCACCTTACTAGGTTAGTGGCGTGAACCTTACTAGGTTAGTGGTGTGAACCTTACTAGGTTAGTGGTATAAACCTTACTAGGGTAATGGTGTGAACCTTACTAGGGTAGTGGTGTGAACCTTACCAGGTTAGTGGTGTGAACCTTACTAGGTTAGTGGTGCGAACCTTACTAGGTTAGTGGTGTGAACCTTACCAGGTTAGTGGTGTGAACCTTACTAGGTCAGTGGCGTGAACCTTACTAGGATAGTGGTGTGAACCGTACCAGGTTAGTGGCGTGAACCTTACTAGGGTAATGGTGTGAACCTTACTAGGTTAGTGGTGTGAACCTTACTAGGTCAGTGGCGTGAACCTTACTAGGATAGTGGTGTGAACCTTACTAGGGTAATGGTGTGAACCTTACTAGGTTAGTGGTGTGAACCTTACTAGGGTAATGGTGTGCACCTTACTAGGTTAGTGGCGTGAACCTTACTAGGTTAGTGGTGTGAACCTTACTAGGTTAGTGGTATAAACCTTACTAGGGTAATGGTGTGAACCTTACTAGGTTAGTGGTGTGAACCTTACTAGGGTAATGGTGTGAACCTTACTAGGGTAGTGGTGTGAACCTTACCAGGTTAGTGGTGTGAACCTTACTAGGTTAGTGGTGCGAACCTTACTAGGTTAGTGGTGTGAACCTTACCAGGTTAGTGGTGTGAACCTTACTAGGTCAGTGGCGTGAACCTTACTAGGATAGTGGTGTGAACCGTACCAGGTTAGTGGCGTGAACCTTACTAGGTTAGTGGTGTGAACCTTACTAGGTCAGTGGCGTGAACCTTACTAGGGTAATGGTGTGAACCTTACTAGGTTAGTGGCGTAGACTTTACCAGGTTAGTGGTGTGAACCTTACTAGGTTAGTGGCGTGAACCTTACTAGGGTAGTGGTGTGAACCTTACCAGGTTAGTGGCGTGAACCTTACTAGGTTAGTGGTGTGAACCTTACTAAGTTAGTGGTGTGAACCTTGATAGGTTAGTGGTGCGAACCTTACTAGGTTAGTGGCGTGAACCTTTCTAGGGTAGTGGTGTGAACCTTACCAGGTTAGTGGTGTGAACCTTACTAGATTAGTGGTGTGAACCTTACTAGGTTAGTGGTGTGAACCTTACTAGGGTAGTGGCGTGAACCTTACTAGGATAGTGGCGTAAACCTTACCAGGTAAGTGATGTGAACCTTACTAGGGTAGTGGCGTAAACCTTACCAGGTAAGTGATGTGAACCTTACTAGGTTAGTGGCGTGAACCTTTCTAGGGTAGTGGTGTGAACCTTACCAGGTTAGTGGTGTGAACCTTACTAGATTAGTGGTGTGAACCTTACTAGGTTAGTGGTGTGAGCCTTACTAGGTTAGTGGTGTGAACCTTACTAGGGTAGTGGTGTGAACCTTACCAGGTTAGTGGCGTGAACCTAACTAGATTAGTGGTGTAAACCTTACTAGGTTAGTGGCGTAAACCTTACTAGGTTAGTGGCGTAAACCTTACCAGGTAAGTGATGTGAACCTTACTAGGGTAGTGGCGTAAACCTTACTAGGGTAGTGGTGTGAACCTTACTAGGTCAGTGGTGTGAACCTTTCTAGGTCAGTGGTGTGAACCTTACCAGGTAAGTGATGTGAACCTTACTAGGGTAGTGGCGTAAACCTTACTAGGTTAGTGGTGTGAACCTTACTAGGTCAGTGGCGTGAACCTTACCAGGTTAGTGGTGTACCTTACCAGGTTAGTGGTGTGAACCTTACTAGGTCAGTGGCGTGAACCTTACTAGGATAGTGGTGTGAACCTTACTAGGTCAGTGGTGTGAACCTTACTAGGTCAGTGGTGTGAACCTTACTAGGTTAGTGGCGTAAACCTTACTAGGATAGTGGTGAAAGATATAACATAACAAACACGGATTTATATACACATTTGCATCAATATCAAATAAAAGGTTTTAATTGCTTAAGTTGTCAGCCTCATCAGCTGGATACCAGGACATCTCTGTGTGATTGGCCTCTATTTAGCCTAAGAAGCACTAGTGTGACTATGGAACGCCGTTACTGTATTTGGATATTAAGCTTTCGAGTTACATGCAATGCATTTTTAGATATGTGTCGTAGAAACGTTATATGATGATGTACATACGTCATTATATTTAGTGCTCGTTGCATTCTATGTGGTAACAGTTTCTGTAAACGAAGTTCACGTGTTATTATATGCAGCGAATGTTTAGGTATGGACGATAAAAAATCAATATAATGTTGTGGTCTTGATCCATGGTGGTGTTGTTTTGATGAATGATCTGCGTTATAATATCTTTTAAAGTAGTTTTATAGAGAAAGCTGTGGTTTTAAGATGTGTCGTTGTGGTTTCATAAATGATGTTGTGTTTTTTTTGTTTATGATATTGTGGTTTCATAAATGATGTTGTGTTTTTGTTTATCATGTGGTTTCATAAATGATGTTGTGGTTTTTTGTTTATGATATTGTGGTTTCATAAATGATGTTGTGTTTTTGTTTATCATGTGGTTTCATAAATGATGTTGTGGTTTTTTAGTTTATGTTGAGGTTTTAAAAATATGGTGACATTGTTTCGTATAATGTGCTGTGTTTTTGATAAATGGTGGCGTGGTTTTCATGTATGATGCAGTGGTTTTCGTCTATGTCGTTGTTGTTTTGATACATGAATCTGTGTTTTTTTGCATATGTTGTTGTGTTTGTATATATGGTTCAGTGGTTTTCAAAAACTGTGTCGTGGTTTACATATATTGTGTTGTGAATTAAGGATATGGTGCTGTTGATTTCGCATGCGGTATTGTGGTATAGGTATAAGGTATTGTGGTTTGCATAAACTGTGTCGAGGATTTCACATATGGTGTTATGGTTTTCATAAATGGTGCTTTGGTTTTAATATATGATGCAGTGGTGAACTGTACACTATGTGGTGCAAACCTTTATACAAACTATAGAGTTAGGTTAATATAAAAATACTGGATTCGTTAAAAGCCATTATTTTTAAATTACATGAAGATATGTAAAATGCCTATGTAGTGACATAACGAAATGAGGACGCAGTTTTAGTTGTATGTACAGAGTGTTTAGCTACCAAAACAGTTTGCAACTTTGTATGTACACTACATTATTTGTCCTACGACGACAAGTGCGATGTCTACTACAAATGACTTTTGCTAGAGCTGGGACTCTCTGATTTTAATGCCCGTCCCCAAGGTTACTTATTCACAAGGCACTAAGTTCGGAGTCACTTCATAAATTTGATCAAAGATTAATATATGTTATGTTGTTATCTTGGAACCTTTGATAAAGAGTTTCCAAGCCAATTTGGTCCGGTGCAAATTTTAAACTATGATCACACATGTTGGTCAAGTCATATGAATTGAACAAACGCTGTATTGATATAGAATGAGCGGTGTAGAAGTTAAAATCTTTAACCCCGTTCGTTTAAAGAAGTATTTTTTTCTGGATTGTGACGAAACATCACCATCATCACATTAAAAACCACCGCATATCGTATAGCGAAACCTCGTTTGTAGAAGCTCGATGAAGTAACTCACACAATCAAATTAGTTTGTTGTTACGTTTTAAATTATGTAATTTAAATGACCGCATTATTCACATTTTCGACTGAATATAAACTACAAACCACCATATAAGATAATATTTTGTGTTAATATATAAGTCAATGTACTTTTCATCACTTAGTTTGCATCACGTTGTATTCATGTTCCCAAACATTTAACAAGGACATGACATCATATTAATTTTCTATGACATTTATCAAAAAGTGAACAAAAAATTATAACATCAGTATACCAAATACAGAAAAAAACAAACTCGTTCACATGGAATGAAACATGCATTTAGCATAGTGAGACATGTACCACATCATATTAAGTTTCTACCACATACATAAAACAATGTACTGCATTTAATTCAAGAGCATATGTAAAAACCACAGGACCATTTTCATTTTCTATAGAACATACTTATGCATGCACTGCATATTATAACATATATACAGCATATAGAGAAACAACTGCCATATGGAATGCAACGTGCACTGAACATAATAACGTATGTACCACATCATATAAAGTTTCTTCCACACATATAAATACATGTAGTGCATGTAACTCAAAAGCGTATTCGAAGACTGTAACGACGTTCCATATATGTTGTTGCATTTTTTCATTTTCCTAAGCGCCTTTCCCTCAGATGTCACTGTTAACTCAATCGTTTTCAGTGTCTTTGACTGCTCAGCCAATATTTTAACATCTGGTCACAAGTTATTGTGGACAACCTCAGGAAAAATATTATTTCTGTCTAGGCCCAAGGACGTTTACCGTAATGGGGCCTGATGTAATTTGTCTTATTTCTTTTCACATAATGCACCAAGAATTGCGACACAAGTATTTTATAAAATTTCCTTAAATCGAAAAAACAACAACAACAACACATTAGGCCAAATTTCTGAAAAACATTTATTGAATTTAAAAGATTTAAAAACAGATTTAAATAATTCTTCAAACTTGTCCATTTTTCAGCGGCGGGTGACCAAACCGTAACACTGACTATTCCTATATCCATTGACGATGGTTACAGATACGGCTGGTAAGTGTCCTTTTTGTTGGGATTAATTGATCAGAAGTTTTCGGATAATTCTGTTCTTAGGACGACCGCCTCTCGTATGTATCTGGGGAAAGAAAATGAACAGAATTGCAAGATATTCCTCTGCAGAATAAAAAAGGCAATAAAATGTTCTTCCAAAAAGCGATCCGTGTGGATAATTATTTCTTTCTATATACGTTTATTTATCAATTTACATAGCATGTTTTTCGTCAGAAATACAAATGCATTCTGATAGAAAAGTAGGAGGAATTGGTTTGGTAATTACATGGTACATTGATTGACTTTGCGGCACTACAAGCTGTTAAGCATAAATAGATCGGGCAAACAATGTAAATTTGAAAAAGCTAGCTTCTGTTGGGAACTGTTTGATATGCATCAGCACTTATTGCTACCGATTTTTTAGTAATACAGATGTTACAAATGAGTTTGATTGTTTTAAATGTTGAAATCATTAGTATCTTCGAAATTATGTTGCATTATCTTTATCAAAAAGAGGACTTTGGATACAATAATGCATATAAGTATTAGAAACAATTATTTACTGTATTTTCTGTATTCTTTGAAAGGCAACTTTTGATATTGATCACGGTATCACCTCATTGGGGCTATCCCCTCTATTTACAAAAGTTACTTCTGTTCTGGTATGTTATTTCAGCTACCTTTACTTGCATGTGTTAATAAATAATTAAGAATTAGTTCAGGATGATGATGGAGTATAAGAAAAAGTGGCATTTTGATTCCTGGTTATACTGATGTATACATATTCCGACAGGCGAAACTTGAACCTATATTAGGTTGTCTGGCCAAATGAAATTTTCTCAAATAACTAAATAAGTCATTGTTACCTGACATGGTCCTATTGTTCATTGATGACTTATATCGAGTTAACAGTGAAGTATAAAACCCCTCTCGCCATTGCAAAGAGATATTTCCTATCTACATCACGCTGCAGAGAGCTATTTTAAACTTAGAAAACCACATGATTAAGTATCTGTTGGGTTTGCTCTTTTTGCTAAATAATTCATCATAGATTTGTTCTTACTTTTACAATTGGTTTGCATGTGAATACCTTTGTCCTTTGCCTTTTCAGGATCTGGTATGTGTTGCAATGCTCATAGGACTTTGTCATCTATTCTTATTTAACGAAACAGTTTTTAGCTTGAGAAATAATCAATGCTGCTATTTGCAGATAATTAAGAAGCGCGTATTGCATATTAGCGATTGTACCCTAATACTGTTAAACTTTGGCCTCGGTTCTGTACGACTGTCTTGACAGGTATGGGGATCCTAACATCATTAAGCACAAGGATGCTGGAAATTCCGCTCCCGAGAAGGTGGACCGTTTCGCTACCACCTTCAGGACAACTGTGGGCGATACTTTGGACTGGTCGGCAAATATAGGAGATTTTGAAGGCGGCCAGACTTACTCGCCAGCAATTCAGCTTGGTCTTGGACCAGGTACAACCTTTTCATTAATATTCTTCCTTTATTTTTTCACTATGAGTTTAGGCGACCCTACCTTATTTTCCTAATCAATTTCCATAAAATTCTTACTCTAAAATTGTAATGAGATGAACTTAACAAGAAACCTCTTTAAAAGTATGCAGCGATGTTGGGACTTTAAATAGCACAACGTACTGATCGGCCATTTAAAAAGTGGGAAACAATACATTTATACAAAGAATATTAAGTTAGTGTTGAATAAAGAAAATGCCCTCACCAGAAGCTGAGACAACGCTTAATCGAGAGGCTTAGTTGTGTCGTGCCGAGAGTGACAACATTATTTTGGTCAACAATAAACTAATATTCTGTTTATCCTACCATCTGTTTTATAAACAAAATTGTTTAGTATTTAGATGTTTATTCTTTTCCGAAAATGGATTTCGCATTCGAGTGTTTGTGTTATGTTTTCATACTCGCTTAGCAAAAAAAGCAAAATGACTAATCCTTCATGAAATACGATCCGTAAGAAACGTGAATAAAGTTTAACTTTATTGTATTCAGAGTCAATAATAAAACTTCATAGTAGGTGCATCATTGCATTCTTAGACTAAATCATGGGCGGTTGGGGTACAGAGTCAACAGATTTTAATTTCGCAGAGTCATTGTATTGCGTCTAAGTTTACACTGCACTCCACGCAGTTCTTGAAAGCGGTGTCAGTGCGGTGTAATTAGTCCGTAGTAAATTAAATGCGCAATGCATTTGGCATTAGAAAGCAGGCGAGAATTCAGCTGCAAATGAACACCTTTTCTAGAATATAGATTATACATTGGGAGAAAAGTTACATCAGTGTCACTAACATCCGGTAATAGAAACCACTTTATTCAACATTTCAATACTTTCTATATGATTTTGCATTTTAACTAAAGGTAGACCTAAAATAAAAGCTCATACAGGCTACAGGATTGGACTAAAATAATCTGAGTTTGAAATTAACTACGTGAACTACCTCTTACACGCCTGCGATCTATATCTTAAAATCCCTTGTGTTCCATTCCTCTCCGAATACTTGTGATAGCTTTAGAATGAGATGCTCAGGTGATAAGAATTAATGACCTATGCCATTACAAGGTAGTGAGTGAGACCCCGCACGGGATATAGCAAATATCCGGCACTAGTAGATAATACACAGTCAGTGGAACTTGCGTTCTAATTGCCGTTCGGTCTCCATTTCGAGCCTTTACTCCAATCAATGAGTGATATTAATGCGTGACATTGTCCATTTATAAATCTGCATTTTATGTATATTTGAATTACACAATAAAACGAATTTCCAGTATAAAACAAATAACAATATTGATGTTAACATTTGAAGTATGCCTGAACACAATTAACGCGTCTTGTCTCCTTAGACATACATATTTGTTCTATACACCACTACTTCTTCACGGGCATTAATAACTGATTGGAGTAGTCAAAGTCATGCAGGATCAATCCTGTGTGCTTCTGAAATCCAGCTTTCTCATAAAGCAAGCAACACCGTCCCCAAGCTGATGCTGTTGTACATCCTATCATCGCACTATCTCAAATCCGAAACCTTTTTATATGAATAATACCAAGTTCGATTGCGTTCAAGGACACTAACATCTGTTGTATAACTTTGTATGTTCTGTCACTGTTTCCTTGTTCTTGTTTTGTTACGATCAATGTTTGTCCTGGACATTGTGTTATATTTTAGACAAATAGAAATATGAAATATAAAATCTATATTATTCGGTATAGACAATCAGTGTAAGTGCAAATGATTGTCCAACTTTACACATAGTAACACGCGCATTATGTTTCCGATACTACTTTTAATCATTTGATGTATGCGTGAATAAATATGTTGAAATATAAATAAGGAAATGGGTAACAAACAAATCACTGAATGGTTAATTGATACAAAGAACGCCATAAATTTTCAGTGTGATTTGAAAGCGTTAAGCCAGTCATCGCCATGGGGTTTCATTTAATTTTAAGTTCACCTCCTGGACTTTTGGTCTGTTACCATTGCACTATATACTCAAACATACAGAAAAAACATAGGAATCAAAAGAAGCAGACGACAATAAGTAGTCTTTAGTATACAGCGTGTGTATACAACTATAGAACAGTTGAACTGTGTGGAGAATTTTATTTTTATAAACATAGAAAGTTTCTCCCAGCGGAAAGTGCTTTGATAATACAACAGTAACTATATTCAGATTAAAATGCATGTTTGTACCATGAAGTGGTACAGCAACATTTTGACGTCTAATGGTACATTTTTACGACGCAGTAGCTCTGTGCAATTCTGCCAAATGATACTATCAACTGTAAAATAAAAATGAATTTAAAATTATTTTCTGATTATTTTAAGTTCTTAAAGTGAATAAATTCACGATGACAGATTTTTTTATGTCCTTCTGTCAACCTAAGGTAAATCAAGGTTATAGCACATTTTGAATCCATAGTTTCCTGAACAAAACCTAATTTCAAGCACATTCAATGGGCATATCACATGACATGAAATACATTTAAATTGTCCTATATTTTAACAAGCTACCATGCACCTAACGCTTCAGAAAGAAAAGCTGCTAATTAATCCGGCTCGACAAAATTATCATTCTCCGTTTAAGCTACGGTAATGTCTACTTATCTTTTATTAACCTCTATTTATCAACTTATTGCTCCGATCTAAGCAAATCTTTAATGTGCTTAGCATGCATTTCATACTGGTTTACGCTTGCTACGCCTCTTTCAGAACTCTAAAGTAGTCAAGCTTAGACTGTGTTGCAACGATTTATTTGAGTATTTCAGAATCTGCATACGAAGCATACGTAACGTATCTAATATTAATAAGTAATGATAATGTGACCGGGGGCGTCGAAATGCTAAAGGTCATAATGTCTTTTTAACAGTACAATATGCAAAAAGGAATTCAGTGCAGCAACAAGTACATGGTACTGAAAATTAACCAAAACAATAGCGATTGGTCCCTTCTTGTGTCCTTCCTTGCGTACCTTCTTATGTTCCTCCACGTGTTCCTCCTTGTGTCCTTCCTTGCGTACCTTCTTATGGCCCTCCACGTGTCCTTCCTTGTGTCCCTCCTTGTGTTCCTCCTTGCGTCCCTTCGTGTGTCCCTCCTTGTGTCCCTCCTTGTGTCCCTTCTTGTGTCCCTCCTTTTACCCTTCGTTGTACCCCTCCTTATGCCCTTTCTTGTGTTCCTCGTTGTGCCCCTCCTTGTGTCCCTCCTTGTGTCCCTCCTTGTATCCCTCCTTGTGTCCCTCCTTGTGTCCCTCCTCGTGTCCCTCCTTGTGTCCCTTCTTGTGTCCCTCCTTTTACCCCTCGTTGCACCCCTCCTTATGCCCTTCCTTGTGTCCCTCGTCGTGTCCCTACTTGTGTTCTTCCCTGTGTTCCTCGTTGTACCCCTCCTTGTGTCCCTCCTTGTATCCCTCCTTGTGTCCCTCCTTGTGTCCTTCCTTGTGTCCCTTCTTGTGTCCCTCCTTGCGTACCTTCTTATGTTCCTCCACGTGTTCCTCCTTGTGTCCCTCCTTGCGTCCCTTCTTATGGCCCTCCACGTGTCCCTCCTTGTGTCCCTCCTTGCGTCCCTCCTTGTGTCCCTCCTTGCGTCCCTTCTTATGGCCCTCCACGCGTCCCTCCTTGTGTCCCTCCTTGCGTCCCTTCTTATGGCCCTCCACGTGTCCCTCCTTGTGTCCCTCCACGTGTCCCTCCTTGTGTCCCTCCTTGCGTCCCTTCTTATGGCCCTCCTTGTGTCCCTCCTTGCGTACCTTCTTATGTTCCTCCACGTGTTCCTCCTTGTATCCCTCCTTGTGTCCCTCCTTGTGTCCTTCCTTGTGTCCCTTCTTGTGTCCCTCCTTGCGTACCTTCTTATGTTCCTCCACGTGTTCCTCCTTGTGTCCTTCCTTGCGTACCTTCTTATGGCCCTCCACGTGTCCCTCCTTGTGTCCCTCCTTGCGTCCCTTCTTGTGTCCCTCCTTGTGTCCCTCCTTGTGTCCCTTCTTGTGTCTCTCCTTTTACCCTTCGTTGTACCCCTCCTTATGCCCTTTCTTGTGTTCCTCGTTGTGCCCCTCCTTGTATCCCTCCTTGTGTCCCTCCTTGTGTCCCTCCTCGTGTCCCTCCTTGTGTCCCTTCTTGTGTCCCTCCTTTTACCCCTCGTTGTACCCCTCCTTATGCCCTTCCTTGTGTCCCTCGTCGTGTCCCTACTTGTGTTCTTCCCTGTGTTCCTCGTTGTACCCCTCATTGTGTCCCTCCTTGTATCCCTCCTTGTGTCCCTCCTTGTGTCCTTCCTTGTGTCCCTCGTTGTACACCCCATTGTGTCCCTCCTTGTGTCCCTCCTTGCGTCCTTCCTTGTGTCCCTCGTTGTACCCCTCGTTGTACCCCTCCTTGTGTCCCTCCTTGTGTCCCTCCTTGTGTCCCTCCTTGTACCCCTCCTTGTGTCCCTCGTTGTACCCCTCGTTGTACCCCTTCTTGTGTCCCTCCTTGTGTCCCTCGTTGTGTTCTTCCCTGTGTCCCTCCTTGTGTCCCTCCTTGTGTCCCTCCTTGTGTCCCTCCTTGTGTCTCTCGTTGTGTCCCTTCTTGTGTCCATCCTTGTGTCCCTCCTTGTGTGCCTCCTTATGTCCTGTCCTGTGTTTCTCGTTGTATCCCTCCTTGTGTCCCTCCTTGTTTCCCTCGTTGTCCCTCGTTGTACTCGTCCTTGTGTCCCTCCTTGTGTCCATCGTTGTGTCCCTCGTTGTACCCCTCTTTGTGTTCCTCGTTGTGTCCTTCCCTGTGTCCCTTGTTGTACCCCTCCTTGTGCCCCTCCTTATGTCCTTCCCTGTGTCCCTCGTTGTACCCCTCCTTGTGTCCGTCCTTGTGTCCATCTTTGTGTCCGTCGTTGTACCCCTACTTGTGTCCCTCCTTGTGTCCATCGTTGTGTCCCTCCTTGTGTCCCTCCTTGTGTCCTTTCTTGTGTCCCTCGTTGTACCCCTCCTTGTGTCCTTCCCTGTGTCCCTCGTTGTACCCCTCCTTGTGTCCCTCCTTGTGTCCATCGTTGTGTCCCTCCTTGTGTCCCTCCTTGTGTCCTTCCTTGTGTCCCTCGTTGTACCCCTCATTGTGTCCCTCCTTGTGTACCTCCTTAAGCCCCTCCTTGTGTCCCTCGTTGTGTCCCTCCTTGTGCTCCTCCTCGCATCCCTCGTTGTACCCCTCCTTGTGCCCCTAGTTGTGTCACTCCTTGTGCTCCTCTTCGTATCCCTCGTTGTGCTCCTTCTTGTGTCCCTCCCCGTGTCCCTCCTTGTGTCCCTCCTTGTGTCCCTCCTCCTCATTGTGCCCCCCTCCTTGTGTCCCGTCTTGTGCTCCTCCTTCTGTCCCTTCTTGTATTCCTCCTTGTATCGCTCCTTGTGCCCCTTCTTGTGTCCCACTTCGTGTCCCTCCTTGTGTCCCATCTTGTGCCCCTCCTCCTTAATGTTCCCCCTCTTTGTCTACCATCTTGTGCTCCTTCTTGTGTCCCCCCCTCATGCCCCTCCTTGTGTCCTTCCTTGTGTCCCTTCTTGTGTCCCTCCTTGTGTCCCTTCTTGTGCTCCTTCTTGTGTCCCACCTCATGCCCCTCCTTGTGTCCCTCCTTGTGTCCCTTCTTGTGTCCCTCCTTGTGACCCTTCTTGTATCCCTCCTTGTGTCCCTCCTTGTGTCCCTTCTTGTGTCCCTCCTTGTGTCCCTCCTTGTATCCCTCCTTGTTTTCCTCCTTGTGTCCCTCCTTGTGTTCCTCCTTGTGTCCCTCTTTGTGTCCCTCCTTGTGTTCCTTCTTGTGTTCCTCCTTGTGTCCCTCCTCGTGTCTCTCGTGTATCCTTCTTTGTGTCTTTGTGTCCCTCCTTGTGTTCCTCCTTGTGTTCCATCTTTTGTTCCTCCTTGCGTTCCTCTTTGCGTTCCTCCTTGTGTTCCACTTGTTTCCCTCTTTGTGTTCCTCTCCTTGTGTCCCTCATTGTGCCCCTCCTAGTCTGCCCCCCCCCCCCCCCCCGCCCCCTTGCGTTCCTCCTTACTCTTAAAAAAAAGATTAGCGCCGGTTGAAGCAGCACAAAATCACAAAATGGCATTTCAGAACAATGTATTGTGGCAGACGTAATGTGTAATAAACCTATATAGAACAAGTATGTACCCAAACTTTTGGCGAAGTCGGTAGAGCATTTGAATGCCATGCACGGGATTTCAGATACAGATAATAAAGCCTAATCATTTTTATTTTATTTTTGCTTCTGTAACATGTTCGGCATTCTCTTCCTATTATCATTCGGCAACATATGTACGTCTCCTTAATTAATCGACACTGAGCACATCGAAATAAACAATCTTCTTCCATCATATCAAAGTGCATATCGAAAAGGCCATGGTGCAGAGACAGCACTGCTAAAAATGTACAGCGATTTTTTGGATGCTATTAACAACAATAACGTAACAGTTGTTGTTATGATTGATCTCAGTGCTGCTTTTGATACAGTGGATATTCCAATTGTACTTCAATTTCTTAATGATGACTTTGGTATTAAAGATACTCCATTGAACTGGGTAAAATCCTACTTGACGAAAGACAATGGAAGCTATTGTTGATAGTGCATCTTCCAACACAGAACCACTGCAATTCGGTGTACCCCAAGGCTCCTGTGCAGGCCTAGTCATTTTTACAATATATATTGCTGCTCTAAACATAGTCGTGCAAAATACCCAGCTGAACTTCATAGTTTATGCTGAAGACCATAAATTTGCTTTCAGTCTTCAGAATTCAAGCTGGAATTGAACATAATGAAACATATGTTCTTCAACAGCTAAATGACTGTCTGAATGTTATCATCATTTGGCTGACTAAGTTTAAGTTAAATATGAACAACTCGAAAACTGAAATTATCATGTATGGAACTAAGTATCAGCTAGCAAAACTAAAGTCACAATCGTTAGTGTTGGAGGATGTGAAGTAAAGTGTGTTGATCATGTAAGAGATCTGGGTGTATACATGAATAGTACTCTCAGTTTTGATAATCATATTAGAAAGAAATGTCAGATCGCGTATGCCCAGCTTAGAAATCTGAAAGACATTAGCAAACATCTATCTAAAATCAACAGAAATAATGGTTCACGGGCTTATTCATTCATACATTGACTTTTGCAATGATCTGTTTACAAATATCCCTGATTGTCTGATCAATAAACTTCAGAAAGTTCAGAACCAAGCAGCAAGAGTTGTTACCAAAGCTCCATATGATTACCCTACAGCCGAAATCCTTAAAGCTCTTCATTGGCTGCCTGTGAGGGCAAGAATTATGTTCAAAATTCTTGTTATTGTATTTCGAACTGTGTTGGAAACAGCCCCATCTTACTTGAAGTGTTTGTTTAATCGTGTTCAAGGAAAATAAAGACTAAGATCTTCGGATGACAATCAATTTGCTGTTCCATAAACAAGAACCAAAATCGCTGACAGATCAATAGCTGTAGTTGGGCCAAAATGGTGGTATGCCCTTCCTAAAGATCTCAAATATATAAAAACCGAAACAACTTTCAGAAAGAAACTAAAAACTTATTTGTTTAGAATGTCCTACAACTGAATAGAATAACTATTTTGTGTGTGATAAGACTTTTGTAAATAGCTCATGAACTCTGTGAAGCGCATTAGAATATTGATAATATTTTTTGCGCTATACAAATGTATTTGTATTTGTATACGACTTATACTTCTACCACTTATATTACTACTACAACTACTACTACTACTACCACTTATATTACTACTACTACTTCTACTACTACTACTACTACAAAAACAACAAAAACTGCCGTTACTACTACTACTATCACTTCTATTACTACTACTTCTACTACTACCACTACTACTACTACTACTATTACTACTACTTCTACTACTACTACTACTATACTACTACTACTTTTATTATTATTACCTCTACTATTACTACTAATACTATTGTTACAACTAATACCATAACTACATCTACATCTACTACTACTACCACTACTACTACTACTGCTACTACTACTACTACTAAAGCTGCTATTGATGTTGTTACCACTACTACTACTCGTATATCTACTACTACTATTACTTGTACGGCTGCTAAAACTACTTCTATTTCTTCTTTAACTACTACTACTACTTCCACAATTACTATTTTTACTACTACTGCTACAACGCTTGTACAACTACGTCTACCTTTTGTACTACTACTTTTACTACAAACACCACAACCACCATCACCATATCATAACATAGATTACATACGTAAAAAAGAATGACCTTTTTTAAAGGGTGCGTATATGTCCAACGTATGTTGCTTGCGTTAAATGTTTATTTTGTAAACTAACAAATACCCTAGCGTCACTGGTTTCAACTGTATTGACTTAGAAACTAACTCTCATAAACATGCCAAGTAAGCCCTTATTTATCAAGTAGTATCTCTTTTTAACGCTTGTTTATAACGTTTTTGTTCATGATACCGATTGTTTACAAATAGCAGCCAGCCGCCATTACGTTTTGTCAGACACTTGAAACGACGGTGTATCTTAGTCTTAGTTGTTTCGGATATGGAATAGCAATATATAAATGCTGGGAAACAAAAGAACAAAGGCATGTTTCATATTTTTATTTACATTTTACAAATAAATGTTTAGCATTCATTTATACAAAATCATATCAAGAACGCGATGTGGACACTTGACTACATTTCCCCTTCTGACTTCTTTGACAGCATAAGGCCAAATATACCCACTGTTTACATGTATAGCATGCAACCTATTTAACAACCACAAGTGACATACTCAAGCATACACACTCTGGCGTAAACAACCCGCAAACACAACAAAAATCAGTTTAATTTTCTTCATCATCCTAAATGTCTGTTGCAACTGGCACTGAAAGGATCGGCAATTCCTTAGTTTATGGTTTGAAAACTTGTTCTGAAGTACATGGCTGAGTACTCGAGATAATTTCCCACTATTGGTTTGGCTGGTCCTGACCTCATTGCTTTTGGGTCAAGAATCCTACTTAACTTGTGTCTCACCGACGTTCAGGCCAAACTCTCTGGCAACGGACAAGAGTTTCATAGTATCTTATAAGGTTCATGGCTGCCCACATCTTAGATGGAAGTACGACAAGTACTTCTTAAGTGCCTGAAAATATAAATAATAACCCAATGAGAGAAGAAAACCATGATACCATTTTGAACCTGCAATATCTAACTTTATTTGGTACTTCGAAAGACGGTTATACATGTTTCAGTCAGAATTACAGAATCATCATAATTAACGCGTACATCCTACAAGACCAGTGTTTCTCTATATAGTCTAACATTTTAGCACATGACTTTCACGTGACTATATTAAATATCATTCATTATAACTTGCAAACTTTCACTTATTATGGACATAAGAAAATCGGTAAATTAATGTGAGTAAATCTTAAGTTACGTCAAAGGACATACGTCACGGAGTTTGACATGAAAATAAAAATGACGTCGAAATAGGTGAGCGTCAAATTAGGTTACTATACTAACGGCGTTAACCGTATACTGTAACAACCCTACTCTTTCGACCGTTTGCAGGTTATGTTAAATCATATGTGTTGTGTTGCAGACAAACTGATGGTGGTGTATCTGTTTCCAGGTAGCATTCCGACCCTGACGAGCTCGGCAGGAAATACGGTGACATTGAACACAGCAGACGCCGTGAGCACTGCTGTCACCACCATCACTGCCGCCGACAATGACACCGGGGATGTGCTCTCCGCCATCACAATGGATACCAATGCTCTGTTCACATTGACTGGAGGTGGGCTTTAGTTAGAGCGCGTATCATGCAAAGCAATCAGTCGAACATACAGAACATTCGGCTGACTTTAAGAACTGTCTAATAAAAAAAACTGCATTGTTTGTTGGTAGGTCTCTAGTAAAACCTCTACCTAACTGTCTGTGGATGCACTCGATAGAAATAACTACAAAGATACAAAGATAGGTTGTTCAGAAATTTATAAGGGTAAAGACATACTTACACGACTGCATAGGTCTTTGGTTAATATCCCACTAACATTGTGTCAAGTAAACTGTTATGCATACGTATTCTATGAGAAAGTCTAAATTCTAAATCCACAAAATAGTCAGTATGCCAACTAGCCGGTATCAGTGTAACGTAAAATAGTAAGCACAAAATGTTTTTGAATATTTTCGTACTACAACATTCCCTCTATCAGAAACCTATTGATGCAACTTTTCATCATTGAGCATTTTGAAATATTCAAGATGGCTGCCAAGATGGCCGCTAAAATCAGGAAAACCAATGTAGGGGTCTTGAACAGTGCTGTTTGATCATATTACTTACACGAAGACCAAACCTGTATAGTCTTCAACATAGTAAACAATATTTAACATAATGCAAATAGAAAAATATATATATTAATGCACAAAGATCGAAAAACAGGACGCCGAAACTTCTTATTTCCATTCAAATATATATATATATATATATATATATATATATATATATATATATATATATATATATATATATATATATATATATATATATATATATATATATATATATATATTTATAATATTAATAAGATAAAAAGTTATTTAACTAAGTACAAAAGCATTGTGATTACTTCCCTTTGTTGTAACTTTACCTTATATTATATAGAACTCTGTTTTGCAGACATTTGTTTTGTATTTCTTCATTAATTAACATGCTATTCCCGGCCACAAATTGAAGGTATGCACCTCTTTTTCCAGGCATAAATTTACATTCTTTAGAGTGTTTTTCCAAAAGTCAGAAAGTGAAAGTTTCTACCAAATGAAGTGGTAGAAAAATCCCAGAAGGGACAACATGTCATGAGACAAAGAGCAGGGTTGTGGAATGCCATATGGTCGGATATGTTTATTGAGACGACGTTTATGCGTAATGGACATGGCCCAGTAGGAATTATTGGAAAAACCTTTAATGAATCAGCTTTGAAAAGATGGACCCTTCAAGATCTAAATAGCCTACGCGACAAATACAGCATAAAAAGCAGCTCTCGAAACAATCGAGGAGTACAAAAAGACAATTGTTAAAGGCATCTCGAAAGGAATGTGGTATCCCACTGAGCCAGGTCCCGACCTACTGAGACCAGACCTGCTAAGTGCTGGTCATCACTGCAGGGAGTCTTAAGCCAACATAGTACTAATCTCTCACAGTAAAACCTCTGATGGGTTAATGCAAAACTAAATTACCTGCTAGTATGGAAGTGAGACAGTAGGCTAGTTTTACACAAAGCCATAAACATTAATGTTAGTGATAATGTGGGTTGTTTATTGTAGGATCACTTACATATTCTTTATTGCATTAATTACAAGGTGTCAAATTTGTAACTGCATGATTATGTATTTATTTCATAGTTAAATATTTGATTTTGAAAATACATGACAGATACAAGTTTTAGTATTCAAATTGACTTAAAATGAGTCTGAAGGACATTATTCTGACAATGAATGACTTTTTAAATTGCTTTTGTTAGATACGTTTCAATACATTTTACAAATCAAAATAAAATATAACTTAAAAAATATATGAGAACTAATGAAAGAAATAAATAAAAAAATGCATAAGAAATAACAAAATCAACCAACAAAGTAAGAAAGAAAACAAATAAAGATTTATATATATGTATATGTATATGTATATATATATATATATATATATATATATATATATATATATATATATATATATATATATATATATATATATATATAGGATTGCGTAATTGGTATATTCATAACTGTTTCCTTTACAAACTGTGAATGACTATGTTCAACCCCCAGATATAGCATACATACACTTGGATCTTGAACAATACCTGTGTGACAGACACATCGTTACAGACCGTGGCAGCCTGGCTTATCAGAAAAAGATGCCTTCACATGCTGTGGGGCAATAAATGGGGGGGGGGGGGGGGTCACTTATATAAGGCTTTTGAGATGCCTTTAAGCACAGGCTGACACCCACAATGCCTCTTTCAGCTCAAACTACAGTTCTGACAAGTATAGACAACAAAGTCCAGCTAATGAAATTGATCTGTGAACATCACATGGAGAAAGCGAAAATTGTGTATGAAACTGCTGTACACAGTTTGAAGGTCACTGGTTCTTCAGATGTCCCCAAAGAAATATATAAAGGAGTACAGAGAAGATATGAGAACAAGCCATGAAGAAGTGACATTATCATTCCTCAGCAGGTTGTGTATGCAGCTTCACAGGGAGCAGAGTTTGTGCTAGATCTGTGATGGCACAGACGTATTTGTGATTCTGTTACATTTCTACTCTACTCTGAATATGCACGTTATCTTCTGATGGAAGGAACCAGTGCACAGCGATCTATCATTGATAATAAAGCAACATCCAACGCTCACGCAGCTATAGTTCCCCAACTTTTACCTGCTCATGATCTGTCGGTATGCGACACTGTTGCTCAAAATAATGATATTGGAAAAGCAAAACTTGTTAAACAGCTAGAGCGAAGATTCACCCTTTACATTACTGGAAGCATATGTGCAGACCTGAAAGATGTGTTGTTGGAGGCCACATGTTTTATTGCTGCCTGTTATGGTAAGAGAGATGACAGCATGCCAAACGTGAGATATGATGTTTGGCTGACAAAAATGGGAAAGAAGTCAGGCCCACTACCAAGAATGCATTTTGCGCAGTGCATTTGATCCGGATCCACCTTGCATAGATCGAACTATGTATGGATGGAGCAAAGATCGAATGTCCAGGGTGTTCATTCTAACAACCAACCTGGGTGACAAACCTTCAGCCCGAACATACTTCTTGCAGCGGATATGCTGCAGTTGTTCGTCAGAACTACCACGTGCAACTTCTCGGTGTGGCTGCTACTTGGCACTCCTTTCATGCACAATATTTTGCTCATGCAAACGGGCAAAGGACTGTCAAAATAAATGGACAAGAGACACAGCAGAACGATTAAGTGATGATTACTTAAATGACTCAGGAAATGATGAAGACAAATAACTAGAACATGAATGATGTTGTTGAAAGTTAATAGCATTTAGAAGTAGACAATTCATGATTAGCACTTGAAACATGTTTATAATTTTAGTTGTTTACAAACTTACATTTTGCACTACCTTATAAGAAATATTAATTGATAAATTTAATAGTTTTAACACTTTCTAACTGTTTCCAATGATTCACTATAATATGACTTTAACTGTTCGTTATTGAGTAAACAGCCAATGTTATCATAATGGTATCATAATACACAGATAATTTGAAAATAATTTATTTAAATAGTATTCTATACAATAAGCATTATTATATTTATATAAACAGCTTTATAAAGTTTGTTTTAAAGACAATAATTGTTAAAATATTAAATAGTATGTGATAAAAAAAAACTTAAATAAGTGAATGGTGTATTTCGCGGTCATTTTGTAGGCCATTTTGCATAGTTTTATTCTTTCATGGTGCGTGTTCATGCAATAAGTCCATATATGGTTTATAAATATTGTGTTTCATCCACGTTTTCATGAGATATGTCAATTTTGAGTATTTTGGCGACCTTTTTGTGGCCATTTTGAATTTTTCAAAATGCTCAAGGGTGACAAAGTTGCATCAGCCGTTTTCTGAGTAGGGACATGAGAACCAATTTATGCAAAAAACATTTGTGCTTACTATTTTTGGGGGTCTACTGAGCCGGCATACCGACTAAAATTGTATACTCCTACGATAACAATTTAGAAGTTATAATAAGAAAAAAAGATGGCAGTAATATAAAATGTGTATATATAAAATGGGTAGATAAAAAAGGAACGAAGAGTTTGTATCAGTATATGTACCTATAAGTGCAAACTATAAGTAAGCTGATAGAAAATAAAAACGATGTTTAAGTAACGCGGGAACCGTGGTCAGTTTAAAAAGAAGATTTAATGAGAGAGAGAGAGAGAGAGAGAGAGAGAGGGCGGAGAGAGAGAGAGACAGACAGACAGACAGAAAGACAGACAGACAGAAAGACAGACAGACAGACAGAGAGAGAGCGAGAGAGAGAGAGAGAGAGAGAGAGAGAGGCGGCACATGCTATTTAGCATAATTTACCAGTTAGCTTGTTACGATTATTTTACTTCAAATTCGATTATTGTTATGACAAGAGAACATTACATGTGCAAGGTTCTTTTAATACAAAATGATACGCAATGGTTAAGTTTATTAGTGTTAATAAACGATAAACTTGATTGTTTGTACAGTTATAACATTAACCATTGTTTTACTTACGTTAGATTCCGTCACGACCGCCAGCTCCCTGGCAGGCATCACACGTAACACAACTCTGACGTTCCGCGTCTCTGACACCTGCCTTAACAATGGCACACTGGCTGTCACCGTCATCATAATAAATGACGTACGTACCACGGCTCCTCCTCGTCATTATCACCCTATCAATCGACATCGCTGTTGCTGTCGTCCAAGCAGTAGTGGTTGTTGTCGTCTTTGTTATCGTCATAGTATTATGAAAAAGTAACATCCTTATTATCACTTTCACCAACATAACAGAAACATACTCTGCCTTATAGTTGACTCCTGGAGCTTCATGTTTCCAAAGTAACACAGAGAGAGGGTACTCTTGACACAATACCAAAATAAGTCTTGTTGCTATTTACCGAAAGCGACTTGTATTGCCAGCAAAGCATTGTGGGTCTGATTGATATTAACTTTTGCGACACTTCATGTCATAAAGTCAATGTTTCTTCTTTCTTGATATGCATAGTGAGTCTTGTTGTTACGGAATCACCATCTTGGTTCTATAGAAACATGGTTAATGTCATTGCAATAAAACAGCCGTGAGAAACATTTCCTTCCTAACAGAAAAAGATTTTGTTCCAAAGAAACATGGTTAATGTCAATGAACCCAAATATATGCATATAACTAGAATTAATTCCCACAAAATGACATTTATTGCCACAATTGAACTATTACGCGTTAAGTTTTCATTATAAAACACATTGGGACTTGCGAAGAACTATAAAGTGTGTTTGGTTTCCATAGCAAATTATTGAGTCCTGTTGTATACCAAATCATAGTAAGTTTTGTTCTCACGAATCATATACTAGTATTGTTACTATAAGTTTTATAAATCTGGTTATCATTGAAACATGTGAGACCTGTATGCTTTGAAACATAGTAAGTATTGTCATGTGGAAAGAAAATCAGTGGGTTTTGCTATTATAACGTATGTGTCTTCTGTTCAGCCCCCGACCATCCACAACCTGCCTGCCTCCGTGGTGTTGAGCGAGGACACGACCACAGAGACTCTCCTGAAAACCATCAATGTAACGGACTCTGTGGACACGGTCACGTGCTCAATGGATGCATCGACCTCTAGCTATCCATTCACTGTCAAACAAATCCCCGGATTCTTGAGTATGTTAACGACGCACAAACACATACGCGCGCACCCCCCCCCCTCCCCCACACACATGTACGCACACTCACGCACGCACATACAATACAGCAATACAGGAATCTAAAAGCAAGTTGGCAATCTCAAAAGTTATGCTTTAACCAATGGGTAGAATCGTCGACTTGTTTCAATACAGTCGCTAACAACGTCTGGTCAAGTCTCGGTCGGAGCGAAAGCTTTTTGTTGGTGAAGTATTCAAAATGAATGTTGTTTTAGCAATAGTGACCGTAAAAAGAACACGACTGTCAGTATTATGTTCTCTGTGCTCACGTGAAAACATTCTCTAATCATCATCATTTTATATTGACTTACACATGACCAGCGCTCGACAAATGAAAAAGCCTTTAATTCAAAGGGTATGTGATATAACCCAAAAAGACAAACACATATCCTTTTAATTTAAAGGTTTAAATCGGTCCCTTCACAGTAAAATATTTGCAAAACAAACACACAAACAAACAAGGATTATGTAACGAAGTATTAGTAAACCTTTCAATTTAAAGCATTTTGATTTGTAGAGCCCAGTTACAATTAATTGCAAGTCAGGTATTATTATGGGAACTGTGACTTCGCTTCAATCTGTTCAATCTTTCAGCGTATGGGATCTATAGCAATGCCAACCCGGCGTTCAATTACGACACAACCAATTACTACAAAATGCTGATCAACTGCGACGATGTAGATCCGGCCAACCAACAACAGAAAGCCTTCTATGTCTACCTTGTGAAGAACCAGGCCCCAGTGATCACCAATCTCCAAGGTTTGTAGAACAAGGTCGCCGAAGGTTGACAGCTTGCAGGTTATGTGATACTACACTCCAGGGTCACCAACCACCAACTTATGAAAAGCCAGGCCCCGGTTGTGGTGTCACCACCATCCAAGGTTTGTAGGACAAGGCTGCGGTTGTCACCAACCTCCAATGGTTGTAGAAAGAGGCTCCGGTGGTCACAAGCCTCCAAGGTTTGTAGAACGAAGCTCCATCGGTCACCAGCCTCCAAGGTTTTAGAACGGCGAGGCTCCTGAGGTAATCAACCTTGAAGGTTAGTAAAACGAGGCTCAGGAGGTCATCAATCTTGAAGGTTAGTAAAACGAGGCTTCTGTGTTCACTAGCCTCCAGGGTTTGTAGAACGAGACTCCGGTGGTCACCGACCCATTAGGTTTGTAGGACGATGCTCTGGTGGCCATCAGCCTCCAAGGTTTGCTAAACCAGGATCCAGTAGTCAACAACCTACAAAGTTTTTACGACCAGGGTCCGGTGGTGACCAACCTCTAAGGTTTTCAAAACAAGGCTCCGGTGGTCATTATCTTAAAGGATTGTAAAAGGCCCCGTTAATGTAATCACAAGCCTCCAAAGGTAGTAGAACAAAGCCCCGGTAGTGTATTAACCAGCCTCCAAGGTGTGGTAGAACGAGGCACCGGAGGCCATAAGTCTCCAAGGTATGTTACACAAGGCTCTGGCCCACGCGCCCTGACAAACCAAGTCTTTAATCTTCATTGTTTGTAGAAATAAGTTCCGGTGGTCACCAACCTCCAAAGTTTATAGAAGAAAACTCTGGTCGTCCCCAAACTTCAAAGTTTGTAGAAAGAGGCTTCGTGGTTTCTAGCTTCAAGATTTGTAGAACCAGGCTCCGGTGGTCACTAACCTCAAAGATATTTAGAACAGGCCTCAGGTGGTCTGAAGCCTTCCACGTTTGTAAACCGAGATTTCGGTGGTAAGCAGCCTCCCACGATTGTAGACCGAGATTTCGGTGGTAAGCAGCCTCCCACGATTGTAGACCGAGAGTTCGGTGGTCACCAGCCTCCTACGAGTGTAGATCAAGATTCCGGTGGTCACCAGCCTCCCAAGTTTGCAGAACAAGATTCCGGTGGTCGCCAGCTTTCCACGAATGTAGAACGAGATTCCGGTGGCCACCAGCCTCCCACGTTTGTATAACGAGGTTCCGGTGATCACCAGCCTCCCACGAGTGTAAAACGAGATTCCGGTGGTCACCAGCCTCACACGCTTTTAAAACGAGAACCCGGTGGTCCCAAACCTTTGCAGAATCAGGACCACATTTGTAGGAAGAAGGTCTGGTGGAGACCAACTACTATTTTTTTCAAAACCAAGCACCGGTGGTCCTACCTCAAAAACAGGGCCTCGTTAATTTAGTAAGCCTTCAAGGTTAGTATAATAAAGCCCCGGTAGTGTAGTGATGCACAAAGCACAGGCCCACGTGTCCTGATATACCAAGTCGCAAATTTCGCAGCTTCATTCTTCGTGTTCAGCGTATATGGGCATTTTCTTGACATGTCGGCCCGATCTTTGAACTATAGGACAGGTGTGTTTTATGCCCGGTGATCGTATCATGCTTACACACCTACATAAATATCATAATTACCAAATATGTTTCTCGGGTGACGGTATATCGGTGTTTCTACCGAGATAGTTTTCTTATGGTCTCAAACAATCGTAACTAAAATGAACAAAATTGTGTCGGTACGACGTAATTGAAAGTCAAATTACCCTTTTATTATTATGCTTCCAGGCCAGACCACCGTATCCACAACGACGCAGAATGGTGATTCTGTCTTTACAGTATCGGTGACCGATGCTGAGAATGATGCCATTACCTACACCATGAGCTGTCCTAATGACCCCACCTGTCCCTTCCAGATCCTGTCATGTATGTTGTCATATTGAAACCAGTTTTAAATTGAATGTTTATTTATCAGTACAATAATGAACTATAGTGAGTATTTTTAGTACATGATGTATTATTTAAGACGATGCTTGTTTTATTTAAGCGACTCTTTGGTTCCTTTTTGGCTGAAGTTTCAACGTTTGAAGTTTACCCAGATCTAGACGAATTAAACATTGGAACCTTGTCGGTCAATTTTTAAACAAGTATTTTGTTATGCTCAATTATCAGCGAAAGTAGTAAATATAACACAATGTAATGTTTTGTAAATGTGCCTCACTGTGGCTAAATTTATTCATGTGCACTGTAGCTGGTGTATGCGATTTCTAATATGTTGTTGTTTCCCTGCAATGCCGCACAATTGTTGTTGGCGACGACGGCAGTAGGGTAAATATAAATATAAATGCAACAAGTTAATGAGAAGTTTAAATACAGTTCTCTCTCTCTCCCTCTCTCTCCCTCCCTATTTCCCTCCCTCCCCACCCCAACCTCCCTCCCTCCATCTTTCTTTCTCTCTTTCTCTCTCTGCCATGTATAATATTAAATCTCTAAAACTAAGTTTATCTATATTTCATCCTTGGGACCGATGACTTTACTTTGGTAGCACTGATGTTTTTATTGTATGTTTAACGGTTCCAGCTGGCTCTATACAACTGACGGCTGACATCACAACAACAACAACCACAGGCTACGATATATTCGTGGCAGTCAACGACTCCAAGAACACGGTGACCCCTAAGGTCCTTACGGTGCTCATCCAGGGTAAGAGTAAAGCCAAATAATGGGACTGGTACAGCTGATTTTAACCAATCGTCAAACAATTTGTCTCTTAAATGTGCTCATAAGCAAATGAAACAAAATCCATATCTCAAGTAATCGAAGTTTCTGAAAAACCAGCTTAGACAATATACGTTAACATATACATACAATTGTTGCGTGGTTCTTTTTATCAACGAGGAACACGGTTAGTTGTAGTTATAAGTTAAAAATCGTAACATGGGAGAGCTTCTCTTGATGAACAATATTTTCCAAGTTCAAAATATTTTTATTTTCAGATATCAATGACCCTGTGTCGATATCGAATCTACCAATATCTGCCAATTATCCAGTCAACGAAAATACAGCAATTCAAACGCCTATATTTACGGTAACGTCAGCAGACCAAGATACGTCACAAACGTTGACATATTCTATGACGTCCTCAAGTACTGGACTGACTTACTTCACCATTAATCCAACCAGTAAGTAATGTATGTCAATGTCTGGATTGTGGACGTCAACGTTTTTACAGCTAGACCATAACTATTGTTAGAAATCGTTCATCTACATTCATTGAGCCTACAAAAGAGACGATCATCTTTATGCCTTGTAAACACAATCACATTTTCTTGTTTTAAATGAAACAAACCTGTTCATCCAATGTCTCCTTTTGAAAACATACCTAAATGTGTACCGTGAACACTGACAATCTCATTTACTCGCGAGAAGGTACGTCACCATAACAACAAAGGAAAGTCACAGACTATCAAGCGTTCCTTTCTTAACTAAGTTATATATCAGACATACATTAATAATTATGTTTGTTATTTTATGCAGGATCGTTAAATAACAATTGATATTTACCTTGTTGTTTTAATAGCCGGCGTGATCAGTACATCATTGTCGACGACTAACTATGAGACGTTAGCTGCAGCAGGAACGACGACATTTACGTTATCGGTCAGCGTTACGGACGACGTAGCTACGGATACGGAGGTGCTGGTGGTCGACATCATCAACATAAATGAGGCTCCTGTGTTCAGCCAGGCCAGCTACAGTTTGACCGCCAATGAAGGAGCCGTGAGTGACCCTCTTTTGATTTAAAACAAAAAATTCTAGAGAGACGATATTCACTCCAAACCTTTAGTGACATCGTTATCAATGTTTACTTGAAACATGAAGCAATCATGCCCATAACATTTGACAATCATGGGCGCAAAGCACCAAAGCACTCTATCCTTTCTGATTATATTCCCCTAGCAGCTTGTAATAGTTTGGCCATTTCAATCGTACCTTTTGGCAGCTATTTTTTCACATGGAGCACTCATCGCAAGAATGATAACATTCTTGCTACTGGAATGCCAAATCACATTGACTGGCATGTGTTGAGGTTGACAACCACACGATGAACATCTTTCATCGCCGAATATTATGCTGCATAGTCGATAAGCAGTCCGGTTATTGCCTTCTGTTATACCTTTGAAGATGCCATTGTGGGGTACACGCCCGATAATCTACAGAGGCAACTACAACCTGGTCAATGGCCATCACCCTATTTGTTAGGGATGACACAGATTCACAGATAATAGGTTTCGACCAGTTCCACTATTCGATGTCTGTCAATGCATACGGATACACATACAGTTACAATTTGTTCCAGGAACTGTGTCCACACTTCAAATGCCTTAAACCAGTGACCATATCAATTGGTTCTTATATTCCACATATCAGACAGATCATTTCATGTCTTCAAATGTCTATCTGTGCAACCTTATGAGAAAATTTGGCAAGGTCTCAAAGACCTTTTCACAAAGAATGTGGAGTTTCTAGCTTGTGTTGCTATATATGCCTCTCGAACAGTAACTACTTGGATGTTTTTTTCCAAGACTTGTTTATACTTCCAAACTCGCTACTGTTGTTACCTCATACAATTCACCTGAAAGAAATTATGTATTTCGTATATTTTCTGTCTGGATGCAGGCGGACACAGTCATCGGCTTACCAGCGTACAACGTGGTTGACCCCGATACAGGAGACACCCAACTGTACGACATGAATTGTCCCAACGGGTACTTCTTCATGAACTCTACTACCGGACAGATCAAGTTCCAGGCTGACTACGATCTCGGTAAGGTCATACTTTGTTTGACCCTTTAGATAACACTGAGATAAATCAGATCAATAAATATTTTATTATATACATGTGTAAAGTCATGAGTTATCTCATACGAATCGTTATACAAATTTTTTGTACACATCTTATTCCAGACACTGGCCTGGCGACGACCGTCACGTGTTCATTGACAGTGACAGATGGCGGGGGTCTCACAGACACAGCAACGCTTATTATAACCATAGGTAAGCAAAGGGCCATCTTCAAATTAATTGACAAGTTAGTCCCTACGGACTATGATTGCGCATTTAAAATTAAATGGGTTATTGTGATATAATGTGCTCAAAATAAAGACATAAATCTGTTTTAGATTACACCTTGATGGTTTGAAGTAGCATGGTGTCATACTTTTCCATTTGACAGAAATACAGATTGACATGCAACCGGCGAAGATAGGCTAACGTTTCACCCAGTTGCATATGCAAATATATATGATTAAAATATATGTACATGTATTTAGTTACATTGAAGCCAGTCAGTTGAAAGTCTGTCTACTTGATCCAGATTTTAGTTTACTGCTGCGGTTGTCCCATATAGGCAGCAGGCAGCTTATGTGTTCGGATCAGTGCTAGGCATTCTGATCATGCCATGCCATTTTTGGTCTACCGCGAACTCTGCAGCCTGGAATTGCTAGGCTAGTGACTGTGTTGATATACAAAATGGCAGATTTAACATGGTCGATCACCGGGAGCGTAGGACGGTTGTGACCTCTTTTATTTAGTTTTCTGAGCAGTTTGGTAGAAGATACATTATCGTGAGGATTGACACCACTAATCCAACATATAATAGATCTTTCATTTCGACGAAGCATCTTTAGATCTTGAGCTGTATCAGCCAATGTTTCACTACCAGACAACAGATCAGAGCCGACACAACAGTGAAAACTTAATCATGGGACATATGTGATTAAATGTTAAATTTAGCAGGAGGTTCTTGAATCTGCACCAGGCTGTACTACATCTGGTAATGATGGCTAACTCACAACCTCCACTGGTGCCTATCATATCACCAACATAACAGAAATTTGGTTCGATATCGAACAATGTTCCATTCACACCCATTTGTGTGACTGGTCCGCCATCAGTTGGACGTACCTGGTCGTTGCACCTTTTATATACAAAGCCCGGGTTTGCAATAAGCTTGCTTTTAATGTTTTTTTTATATTGTTGTGCATACATAGTTTGCACTGAGAGCACTCAATTGAGATAATACCAAACTCAGTCTCTAGGAAAGTGAAGATCAAGGCCAATGGCCATGAACGTTTGTCTTCTTCATATTGTCTCCCAAGCCCTCCTTCCATGTCTTCAGCTTAGTGGTAGTCTTCCAGTGAGTCAGCGATAGCCATAAGTTCATCGATATATAAAAGCTCCCATGGCAAGCCAATTCGGAACTGGGACATCGTCTCCAGCACTAGGATGAAAAGCAACGGGTTTAGGATACAGCCTTGATGGACACCTTCTCCTACCCCAAATTCCGCACTCTACTGACCATTGACTCGCACTTGGCTTCGTAAATGGGTATACCAGCCCTGGGTTTCACACACTACCCACTCCTAAACACCTAGTCGTATAGCAAGACCCACCATAGGACATTACTGAATAAGTCTATCACATGCTCTAGTGACTTGGTCTGTTGGTTTGAGGTCACGGTAGTTCAAGCGATCATCTTTGCCTTTATAATGACGAACTCACATGTTTAAGGAATTGGTCGTTAACCTCGTTGTAAATCTGACCTATAAAAGTGTCAGCCAAGTCAACATTAGAAGTGACATTTTACGTTTTAGCCGAACTCTGGATAGCTTTGCTAGCCATAGAACGAGTAACTGCACAAGAAGGATAAAGTTTAGGAACTGCCTGTACAGCAGGATCAGTACGTTTGTCCATGATAGGTGTGTCAGTTACGAGTGGGTTTACCACGACCTTATCTCCAGCTAAGTCGTTGCCTAGCAACAAACAGACACCCTCGAAAGGTAATGAAGATCTAAGACCGACAGACACTAAACCACTAAATAAAATGGAAGACAAAACAATGTTATGGAGAGGAACAATTAAAGAACCACACTCTACACCCTGAATAACAACACTAATTCCCGAGAAGATCTCGGAAAACGGCAGAGTATCTGCCAAAATAGGAGATTTGTACGTCCCTGTATCTCTTTATATCTTAATAGGGGTAGGCGGGCAAGAAACACCTGGAAGTGATACAGAACCAATGGACATAAATGGCTCATAACTATCCATAACAGAGTCAGAATTTGGTTTTGAAACCTCAACGGCATGAAAAGGCTCTTTTGCCTTTGGCAAGAAATCACGTTTGTTAGCCTGATCAAAAGTGTCAACTTCGACACAAGTCTGTGGCCTTGAGGTGAAAGTGGTGAGGCCGGTTGGTTTGTACCTACCACTAGACTGCTTCTCCTTTAATTTTAAACAGTCAGAAATGAGGTGACCAATTTTCTTGCAAAAATTGCAAATAACATTGGATTAGGTTCTCGGTTTTTGTCTGTGTGAACTGAACTGACTTGAAAAGCCAGAATTACTATTGTGTTTAACTTAGCATTTGCATGTGGACTTGAATTGGTATTTTTTGTAGCGCTTAGTGTAGATGTGAAGTTTAGTTTAGGAACAAATGAGACCTTGTGAGTCAAAGAATATTCATCAGCCAAACGAGCAGCTTCATCTAAAGTTATAACTTGCTTTTCACCAATGAATGTTTTAATGTCAGGTTGGACGCAGCGTTTAAACTCTTCAAAAAGCATGCTGCCGTAATTTTGCATGGTATTGATCTTTTCCTTTAGATGAACTCTATCGGTCAAAAAATTATGTTTTTGTTCTAGCAAACTCAATATTTGTTTGATTCGTTTCTTTTTTACAATTCCTAAACTTTTATCTAAATGCCTCAGGGAGCAGTTCGTAGCCTTTAAGGATGTAATCTTTGACAATATCATAGTTAGAATAATGTTCAATGCTTAACTGTGTGTAGATTTCACGTGCTTTACCTAACAGAACAGTTTGCAGAAGTAAAGTCCAGTGCTTTTTTGGCCATTTCAAGTTATCTGCAACTTTCTCAAAATGTAAAAACTATTTGTCAACATCCTTTTCTGAAAATGGAGAAACAAGTCTAATATTCTTTGACACATCAAATGTTTTATTTTGAATGGGTGTCTGATATGTTGCCTGTCTCATTCCCTTTCCGCTTTATTTCTCTTTCTCTTTCTCGTTCTCTCTCTTCTTGCTTTTATTCTCGTTCTCGTCCAATTTTCTTTTCTTCCAACTTTAACCTTTGTAATTCTATTCGCTATTTTTTCCATTCTTAATCTCTCTAATTGCAATTTTAATTCTAAGTTCTGGTCTGACACACCTTCCTTTACAAACGACATAAAGTCAGTCAAAAAGTATGATGTCGTCAATCAAAGTTTGAATAAGCATGTTGCAAATAGCCTTTTTTCGCATGGATACTTTAATTCCAAGAACATTATAATGAGCAGCGATGTCGAGCAAATCAGACTATTTGGTCAAACTAAACTCCTCCTGGGTAGGCGACTTTACAAAATTTTCCAAGTTAAATGCCATGGTAGCTTGTTGCTGGTTGTAGAAATATTTATTCACAAAAACAATTAAATTAAAAATACACAAAAATATCAGAGTTCTCCTTTAATGTTTCAAATCACGGACGAGCCCCCAATTTCTGATACGACCGGTGTCATTATTTAAGATTTATATGTACTAAACGACGAAATGGTGTAACAGAAAGAACAAGCACACAACAACTAGTACAATAATGTTTTATTTTGATAAACAATTAAATCTTTGGCATAACAAAGTAATAATAAATATATCAGACAAAATTTGGGAATGCAAAATTAATGTTCGCTTACAGTTTGTTCCTTTAGGAGGTGTCCTTTTTATAGTCCAATTAATAATCCAACGTCGAATAATCCTGAAGAGTTTTCGGTAGAATGTTCTCGTAGATATGCACACTTGAAATAATCCAAAGGTAGAACAATACACGAATGTAATTAATATAATTCCAAATCCAACACTTTAATATTTATATCACTGTAGAATATAATAAGTCCACGTAAGTTCCAACACAGAAAGGTTTGAGATAGAAGTTGCAAGTATTTCCAAATATGTCCGAACTCTATTCCAAACGTAATGTCCAAACTTCCCACTTAAATCGGGTTACAAGCCCTTATTGACCCAAAGAAGTTTTAGAACGCAGAAGTCTCCAGAACATTTAAGAAATCCAGAACATTCACGAAACCCAATTAAAAATAAACATGAACTTTCTAGCATGATACTTTTCTTTCTAGCAGTTACGCGAATGTTACGTCATGCGAAATACGTCATGACGACTTCGAAAAACAACCCCTTAACCGGACTAGCTTAACCTAAAACGCTGGTGTACTACTACTGACAGGCGGGGAAGGACCCTGCACAGAAAGCACAATGGGCAAGTTAAGTCGATTGGCTACACAAACACAAGCAGTGCTTTAGCAGTCTTGCATAGTGTTCAACCCATGCTTTCATCTTGACCTCATCACTGATTAAGCGCTCAACGGATGAGCTATTGGCAAGTGTCGGCCTCAGATTTGGCAAGCCAGAGAATATCCTTAGCCACAGGTTTAGTCTCACTGTATATGGCTTTGTCCGCCTTAACTTTATTTGTCTTGCCAGCTTTGGTCAATGACTTGTAAGCTTAAAGCGAGCTAGCTTAGTTGCCGAAATCTTCAATCATGCCACCATCACGTTTCATGCTTCCATTGGTAGCTTTTGGAGAGGTCGCACATCTCAGAGTCTGCTCCTAAGAGTGGGCCCCTGAGTGAAGATCACACTTCTTCTATTGCATTCACAGAATCAATGGACCCAACAGTTTCAGCTGTGACTAGGTGTGACAGATACTCTATATCTCCTCTTTCTTCTCTCTCTCTTTCTCTGTCTCTGTCTCTCTCTGTCTCTGTCTCTCTCTGTCTGTCTGTCTCTCTTTCTCTCTCTTTCAGAAACAGGTGTCACCAATAGCAAGGTCATTTTCCAAAGCAAACTCCAACTCTCTTTCTCCTTCGATATTTCTGACACAATAATCGTAGTGGACCTTTTCAAACTGTCAGAGCTCGGGTAACCATTTCAGTCCCGTTGAACCTCAGAGGCTGGAACCTTGGAGACTACAATTTGTAGTTGGTCGTATAATATTCTTTACTGGCTTCTGATTGGCCGACCTAATGACGCATTTACGAGGATAAAGGTGAAGACTACTTTGCCAATGACTGAGCCTAAGAGGGATGATCCTGTCGGAGATAAGTTGTACATCAAAGACTTCATCTACCTATCTTTCAACATAAAGCCGGCTCCACCACGACCACTACTCTTTTTAAATTGATTGTAACATATCTAGCCCATTTGTGTTCTTTCACCCACAGATATCCACGTTTCTTAAAGTGGCAATGTCTCGACCACCTCACTTTCTCTCTTCTGAAGTCATGGTGCCGACGTTCCACGTGGTAGTCCTAAATTTGGTCGAGTGCTCGCTGGCTTTGCCTTGATAACCGGACGCTGCCTCCAGCACCCGAGAGTCAGCCAAACTCGAGACACTACCGGCACACATACGACAGCTGCCGGCACCGCCTAATGAAAATTTATCACTAGCCATGATATTGTTGAAACAGTATTTACAGAATCGCCTGTTCTGGCTGCCGTCCTTTGCTGCGTCTTTGAGGAGACCTTAACCATTCCCGCAGTCGGGCTATGTGCCTCGCTGCTGTCCTCCCCAGGGGGGTCATCCACCGAGCCAGTGGCCATTACACAAGAGCATCAGTCTATGGCTGCCGCAGAAGCCAAACTGCCTACCAGATTTAGGTAGCTTATAGCCATGAGAATGGAGTGCGGCTTAGTACGGCTACTGACTCCAGTCCAAGGGGATCCCGGAGGCAACTGCGATTAAGGGCCGCCTCACGTTCCCACAATTTCTAGGGGGCCACAGTTGGATACCGTTTTATATCGTATTCTGGACAACGTGTATACACTAATTATTTTTAAAAAATAATGGAAAAGTTATTTAAAAATATAAAAATATATTTTCATCTCTATAAATACATGCATTTTAATATGTTAACATTTGTATTTTGATGTTTTGCTATCAATTGTATAGTAACGTATATTTTAATATGTTTTGCTATTAACAGTTGTTTTGCTATAACTGTATAGAGACATGTTTTTGATGTTTTGCTGTGAACTGTAAATACACTTGCAAAATTTTGCTATTAATTGTATATAAACATGTATTTCGCTAGGTTTTGCTATAAACTGTAAAAGCGCGTGTATTTATATAATTTGCTTTCAACTAAATTGAGACGTGTTATTTATATGTTTTGCTAAAAATTATATAGAGACATGCATTTTCCAGTGGACATCAATGACCACACTCCGAATTTCTACCCATCACAGTATACCTTCTACACAAGCTACTACAGTGCTTCTGGCACTGTGCTAGGAACTATCTCTGCTACTGACGGTGACTCGGCCACATATGGCACACTGGTGTACTCCCTGGACCAAACTAACCTAGCCGAGGAGTTTTTCTCTGTGAACAACAACGGCATTGTGACCCTGGCGAAGTCTCTGGTCAACCTGGGTTACGGCCAGTCGGTCGTCATCTCGGGACGGGTGTTCGATAGCGGAGGTCTGACGGACACAGCCTCCATCCGCATCATAATCGGCGGTAGGTGGCACTGTGATACTGCGAATAAATGTCCCTCAATACTACTCTCAAAAATCGTTGATTGTGTTTTCAACAAACTTGCTTTTTATGTTTCGTTTAACACGTCCTGCACTAACTAATATGAAATTTGAAAGGAAAAATATACAACTGACGAGTCCAACAATGAATAACTATCTTCTGTGTAGCTTATTGTCCTTGGCACAATTAAAAGCTCATACAAATAATGCTCGTTAACATTTTTAAACTGAATAAAATAATATGCCAATTTATGCGTAGGCCAAGGTCCAAAAAAAAACAGCATGCGCAATTTCTCTGCTGTTTATTCATTTAAAGTTCAAACTCAGTCAAGCATCATATCATGGAATGTGTGTAGTTTTTATATAGTATCCACGGGATAAGTTTGCTGGTGTCCACTGGTCGCTGCATAATTAGAACATGTGTGTAAAATTGGTACATTTTCCAGATAATATGTCATATCATAGTATAAAGTGTTGGTAAAAAGGTCTCATTTCAGTCATTACTTTGATTTTAATGAAATGGCGCCTGAGATTTGTCAATATATTTATTACTAGTGCTTCGAACCCAACAAAACATTGTTGCTTTTATATTTACGAATTCCCGAAACATTGTCAAGATGTTGCTTGGCGTGATTGCATTTTCTTATTTAAAATGTGAAGGCGTATTGCATTCATTTTCATTTTTAATAACAATGGCAAACACATGCTTAAGAATTTTAGTAAAACATTCATACGGTTTTGAAAAAGAGGACTATGTCAGCATAAATGTTCTAACAGCATAGTTGAAATAGTTTGCCTTACTAATTATTCCTTAAGAACGTTTACACCTAAACATTGTTTGTCCATTCTTATCATAAGTTAGTTATTGTGGTTCTCCTTTTTGTTAATTTCCAATTTGTCTGTTTGCAGACACAACAACGGCCGCTCCGACCACGACAACCCAACGGTATCGGAGGTTCGAGGAAGACAGTCGCAACATGCCGTGGCTGGTGTTAAGTCTGTTGTCTCTTGCTGTAATAGGCGTGCTACTAGCCTGGGTCGTTTATACATGTAAGGGCGTCAACAGCATCTCCAATACACTTAAAACATGGTACGTGTAATCCTATTTCAAGCTCAAAAGTTTTCTGTTCACTTATTCGGGTTAAACGATGTTTGGCCTATGATTTGGTGCAAAAGTAAAACATCAAACCAGGCAAACTGTGATAATCAGCATTACAAACTGCACAGGCCCATATATCAAGCCAATGAGTAGCACCATACAATTTAAGATGTAAGCATGAACTTTTGCATTGACATCCTCTATAAAATGCGTTAGCAACCATGAAATCTACAATGGCATACATTGTAACGATGGCTGCCACTTGCTTTTTATTTTCTCATTTGTCTTCTTATATTGCCAAAAAGGTGATATTTAACCGAAATATTATGTCACAATCGATTTGTCTACGGGACTTTTCTGCTTAGCTACAGACATTTTTGACCACTTAATGTACTATAATTTTGAAGAGTTATCCGGAAATGACACCATACAGGCATTGGCGGTTTACCAGTCACATGTGTTGAATAGGATTCATCTCCTGTTCGCATTAATTTATGTATCAAAAAGTTTAACTTGATCATAATCAATTATACCACCCGTAATGAGATAAGACGAAAATTGAAGGCATGACCCAATATTGATTGTAAGTTGTCGCCGCTTGGCTTAAACTATCAAAACAAACAGATATTTAATTTGCAGTTTAGTTCATTGAAAATAATGCATTGTTGTTATTTCAGCCGCCGGATGCGCCTGCGCAGACCTCAATTATTCCGAAAGAAACCACCGCCACCACCGCCTCCGCCGGTGTATGTAGATATTACCAGTAAGTTTTATTAATTCTATAACCCGTTGTTTGGGCTGTTGATGTATTTTATAATACGACAATTTCAGGCCAAAGCCTTAGTAATACGATATTTTTCCCAAAGCCAAATGTTTGAAGTTTTAAAAAAACAACTGAACCTTACTATACTTTTATACTTCTTTCAAAGTCCAAACATCATCTGCATGTGTTAAAGCAGTAGTACAAAAAGAGAATCTAACATGAGAGTTCATCAAACTAGTTAAATATTTTCAGTATTCATTGTCAGGTTTAATTCATCACATAATCAATTAATCAGTTGTTGTTGTTGTAAGCGTCAGCTCTCAATTGTAGTTTACGGTACAGGATTTTTGGTACGCGACTTCATAGCGGGAAACGACGTCATGTTGACAAACATTTGCAACCCATTCACTAACTAGAGGGTTATACAAATTAATGGGTGTCAGTTAATGAATACACGTCAAGTTTTGTGATAATATCGTTTTTCTGATACTTAAGCCCTATTGCTGTGTTTCATTCCATAGCTTGCTATGTTAAGATACTAATCGAAATTCATCCATTTTTTTTTCCAGTTCGGAAACCACCGCCTCCAAAACGTAAGTACTTTTGAAAATATGTTTCATTAGGCAATTTACTTTTTGTACATGCCTCAGTACATTTGTTTTAAAGAAGTAAAGTTTAATAACTTATAGTACAATATATTTATATTTTATATATTTAATATATTAACTGATACATCATTTTTTTACTGAAATCTGTTTAATCAATGTTTTGTACCGACAAAACCATTGTCAAATTGGCGACGTCCTAAAATTATTGTTGGAAAATGGAAGACTCAAAACTAATGTCTAGGTAAAATCACCGGCACACCGAATGTCAGCCTGGGAGTGTTCCCTACTTTATGTTCTTACCCCTACCCGCACTCTAATCCTAACGCTGGGGGGCTAACGGGAAAAAGTGTGTAGGGGGGGGGGGGGGGAGGGGGGCGAGGTGCTAAGAAATTACAACTCGACTATACTAAGTTCTCTAACCACTTAGCCAAGGACGCCCCTACTGAAAATTGCATCCGTCGCTAGAGCTTTCTTTATTAAAAACAAATCAAATATAGCCATATAACCATATAACCATTATTATGGGCAACGTCACCACAACTACCAGAGTATCGGGTTTCCACAGAAAGCAGACTAAAACAAGTGATAGAATTGACTTTTTTTACAAATGGATGGAAAGTACGCCTCTCGAACAATTGTTTTAAAGTTTAAACGTGTACACTAACATTTTCCCTTTTATACTTATAATTCACCCCAATATACTTACTTGAGTATTCCTACGCAAATTATATCTAAGGGTTAAAGTTTATTTGTACACATTATAGGGAACCTGCCTTGGCGTGGGGGTAATGAAGGTGCGCCGCCTGGAACTTTTACAACTACCCAAATCTAGTGATCACAGCAAGAAGAGGCCTGAACTAAATAAACAAGCCAGATTTCCTGAACACAGCAAGGCACCACCCGAATGTCAAACCAAAAACACTTCATATTTACGCATGTCTTGTGAACACAGTGAGTCATTACCAGGACCTATAACAACACCGATATCCACTGAACACAACTATGCACTGTCAGGAACTCTTACAGTTACCAATATCTAGTAAACAAAGCAAGACACCGACGGAAACTTTAACGATCACCAACACCTAGTGATCACAGCAAGGCAACGCCAGGAACTCTAACAACACCATTACCCAGTGAACACAACAAGGCGCCGTCAGGCAAGCTTACAATCATCACTTCTAGTGAACACAGCAAGGTACTGCCAGAGACTTCACCAATCACCAATAACTAGTGAGCACAACAAAGCGACGCCAGACATTCAACCAATTTCTAACATCTAGAGAACACGGCAAGGCACCACCAGAAACTTTAGCAATCACTTATACCTAGAAAATACTGCAACACTATGCACACTAAGAATCACCAGTATCTAGTTAACACAGCAAGGCGATGCCAAGAACTCTTACAATTACCGCCATCTAGTGAACACAGCTAGGCACCGCCAGGAGCTTTAACAATCACTCGTACCTAGTAAGTATGGCATTCGATGCCAGGCACTCTAACAATCAGCTAAACACAGCAAGGCAACGCAAAACACTCTAACACCTACTAATATCTAGTGAACACAGCAAGTCGAGGCCAAGAACTCTTACAATCACCAACATCTAGTGAACACAACAAGTCACTGCTAGGAACTTTAACAATCACCCCTATCTAGTGAACACAGCAAGGCGACGCCAGGCACTCCAACAATCAAGAATACATAGTGAACACTGCAAGGCAACGCAAAACACTCTAATAAACACTAATATCTAATGAACACAGCAAGGCGACGCCAAGAACTCTTACAATCACCAAAGACTAGTGAACACAGCATGGCACTGCTAGGAACTTTAACAATCACCCCTATCTAGTGAACACAGCAAGGCGACGCCAGGCATTCTAACAATCAAGAATACATAGTAAACACTGCTAGGCCACGCTAGGCGCTCTAACAAACACCAATATCTTATGAACCCAGCAAGGCGACGACAAGAACGCTTACAATCACCAACATCTAGTGAGAACAGCAGAAACTCGATTGCCCATATTTAATAAATACATAAAGATGTGTGAGAAACTCTAACAATCAGCCATATCTAGTGACACAGCAAGGTCCCGCCGGAAACCACTAACCACTTGTATCTACTGAAAACATCACGGCACCGCTGGAAACTCTTGCAATCACCCTTTTATTGAGCACAGGACATCACCAATCGAAACCATTGTAACAGCCTTTGTATCTTGCGACCACAGCAAGACTCGTATATATCTAGTGAACACGCGAAAACATCTCGTTGATAACTGGTGAAATTATTACGGAAACCGTTTTTACAATCTCCCTGAATATTGATGACATCATCTTAAAACGTCCGACATCTAAACACAGCAGAATGCCCAATATGTATGTTGAACATGGCAGGATCCGCCGAAAACCATTCATGTAGCTAGTTAACTGTCAGCTGTTAAATTTTTCAATAATATTGATATTGTACGTATAATAAATGTTTATTTTCCCAATTGCATTTACCATGTCAACATAATTCCATTTTTTCAACTTGCACTTGCGCACACTGTGTGTACGATTGACATTAATCTGAATTGTGAGCTGTGGTATATGCACATAGTTAACTATTATTTTATTGTTATTAAGACATTATTATTTATTACTTTATTTATGTATGACCTGTACAAAGTCTGAATGATACAAGTGATATTTCAATCTTTCAAATTAAAAGGGTTTGCCAGCAGTAATATATTGAGGACGTGTAGAAATCGTTGTTAGTCGGACATCGAGCCTTCTAGTAAGATAGTGCATTTCGGAAAACTTTAACTTTTTGCCGGTTAAACTTAGTCTACGATTTAATCAAGATGATTGTGTTGTTGTTTTTAATTTAACAACGCTAACTTAGGTCTAAGTGATCAGCATTTTAAATTCGTCAACAGATAAACGTTTCTGATATAGTAGCGAACAATAGACCACAGTCAATATGCAACGTCTTCTTATCTTCTTATTAGTAATGTACACATTTTAATTTCACATTTTTGGTATGTTAACACAATTTGTTTTTTTATTGTTAAATCACGGTATTTTTCTTTAATAAAACACGATTGTCTATGTGTTTGCTGTTTCATTGTACTACTACCCAGCGATGTTGAAAGTTGTTGTCATATAGGGGATTTGGTACAATTACAAATTCGTATGTTCGTTTTCATTTTATTTCTTTTCCTTTTAGGCATCTGGTTTGATCCTCATCAGTATGATATGCTAATCAATTATATACCCTTACCTGGTAATCGCTACTTTTCTCTTCATCACAAACTTTTCTACATAACTTACCTCTCTGCTGCCTTAACACATAACAGCTACCTCGACCATATCCTTTACAATTTCCTACTGTCTCAAACATCAATGTCTCTCTGAGACATCGGAACTGACTGTCGCACCCAAATCTTACATTCTTCCTTCTCTCCCCAACCTCATATTCCTCTACTAGTCTACCAATTAATACATATTTATAATTAATCTCCTAATTGCTAATTGATACATATATTCATTCAACCATTCTTCCATCTTCTTTCATATGACTTCTCCAGGTTATTACTTAGCATGGCACAAGGTTATAAATTACCTTCTATAGGGATTAACTCTGTATTTGTTACATCAATGCCATTAAAAGTAGAATTTAACTGCCATCATATTTAGAAGAGAACTGTTACCTGTAGATCTGAATTTGTTATGTAATGTACATAGAACTAGGGCTATGCATTCTGCCAGGAGACACATTTCACTCTCCGTCGAAGTTTGCTCCGTATATACTTTCTCACAATACATTTATCGTGTTCATTCTCTCTTTTCTAACAATCTGTACTAATTATTTACAGACATACACTTGATTATGATATAAAACATTAAGACATAGGAAAATATATGTACTCAATGTATAGAAAACCTACAATATCATATCAAGGTTCTAATATTCAATTATTAACCAATATTTGACAGCTAAATATTCCTGTTTGAACATGTTAATTCAAAATAGAGTTCCTTATACAAAACAGGCAATATCAGTCACATCTGCAGTAATATCAATGAACAATAAATGGTATATTATAAGCACGGTTTCACAAAATTCAGTTCAAATTAAACATCATAAAATGTCATGACTTTTTTTTCTTTTAAACTAAACATGAATGCATGTTTACACGACAGTCCATATCAAATCACTATGCAGTTCACACAGGAACATATATAACATTTTAAAGCGTCACTTCTGCACTGATCACTTTACAGATAGTATCCCACAGTTTGGACCAAAATGTTTTTCATTAAAACAAAAAATAATTGTTATCTGAACAGATCTCGCGAAATGATGTGTAATGATGTCCTACGCCTGTGTGAAAAGTGAACCATTACGACACAATCGTCTTTACAAAAATGTATTTCCTATCTGAGCCACGCTGCACAATTAGCTATTTTTAAACTCGTGACCACTTATGTTTAAGTTCATTCACGTCATCCGCTCTGACGTCGATGTCTATTTTTAGAAGGAATCCCAAACGTTTTTATTTATAGATTAAAAAAGAATGAATATTTAAATGTTGATTAACGAGTTTAACTTTCCTAGAATTAAGATACTGTATAAATCGTCTAAGCTTAGACTGAAGTATGATATTTTTGCAGAAACTATGCACAAATACCTCAGACAGAGGTCAAATATTGTTACATATTGTTACATAAATTTGACATAGGCAAACTGTCGGATACCACCCAAAAATACGTTGATCATATTGTATTACTATTTTTACATTATTTATCACATTTATCAGTCCTATCGTTCAACTTGTCACTCTGAATCAATTTTGTATCATTCCTCTGTTCATGCTTATATACATTTCAATCATTCCTACGGTTCAAATCATAATTAAACATATGTACTGTCCATTTACTAGTACAATCATCTTGTTTCCACAATGTCGTATACCAAAATACTTAAATACTTAATATGTCCAATGAAAATACTATTAATGTAAGCTTAAATGCTATTTTAAACTGAAAAATAGATTAATAACTTACAAATGCGCCTTCATATCAAATAAAACTTTTAGCTAAAGGTGGTTTTATAGAGCCTTTCATTGCAACCTCGCACACTTCTCAAGTCAAATCATAATCCTGCTCTCTCATAAAAACCTCAAGGATATTTCTATGGCTTTGTGGATGAAGTATAGCACTTTTCGATATGCAAGTCAATATACAATATTGTGACAATATATATTTATCCTTTCACTTGAAGGATCTTATTCGACAATCTTTCTCCTACACAACACAACTGACGTCACAGCTTCATGTATTCAGATCTCTTAGTCCACAATTGGCAATTGAAAGTCGATATTCCCTACCAAACTTTAGTATGTCCAGTACCTTGTTGAATTTATATCTGCTTGTATAGAAAACGTTCATAAGAAATCATTTTCGCGAACGATTATGTGTTCGCTCACATTGAACAAAATATACATGGGTGTGATGCACAAAAACGATTTAGTTTGAACGCTTTTACCGTTTTACGAGTGTGTAATGTGCTACTCTGCGTACTCGTGTACTCATTTAGTAGACCTGACTGTTTGGTTTCAAACGGTGAGTGTTATTGCATTTTTACAACAAACTGGGATTTACAATTACAGTCTAAATAATAATTTGTTTCAGAAAGAAAAAAATATTAAACAAATTAGGATTAGGTTAGGGCTAATAATGTATATATGGAATATTATGAGCAAACCTTCTACTCGGATTGGTGTAACATATGTTATTTCTTCGTTTTTTTGTGCCCCCCCCCCCCCACACACACACACTCTCTCTCTCTCTCTCTCTCTCTCTCTCTCTCTCTCTCTCTCTCTCTGCACAAGGCATATCTGCCTTGAAAACTCTACAATTTCGCAACTTTACAAATAAATTCCTTATTTTACGTAAACAAACAAAATGGCTATCGTTCTTTTGTGTATTTTATGTGACGTCAATCCGACAGAGTACGGAAATTACCAATATGAATCGTAAGAAAAAAACTCACAGGAACACTACAAGTTTGACCACCCCGTGCAATGAAATGAACACGAATATCTCGGTTAAGTCTTAAAAAGCTTGTTTTATATCTTATTAATGCTTTAGAGTATAAAATAACTGTCAACCCAGGTACACTTTAAACAAGAAAGTTTTCCTGATAGTTTAACATGAATGTGATAGTTCAAAAAGTAAATGTAGTACAAGACGCATGACCTAAATAAATTCTTAGGTTCATAGACGAAAACAGTTGATACGAAGCATCAAGGGCGATGCAAACGATGCCAAATTGAAATACATTAAAAACATGTTTAAAATGATTATTTTAGTGACAATAAATCACTTAAAAATGGTATTTCGGTAACATGGAAGCCGTTCAAAGTACCTTAATTGACAATTAAATCAATATACCTATACTGGTCAAACTTATGTGTGGAAGAAACATTCACTGAACTAACTTAAAACATATTTCGTCATTGTTCTTGCAAACTGCCACCTTCGACTTTGTCGTTACTTGAAGACGCATACTTTTCTCGTGTGACATTTACCAGCAGGTTTTCTAGTCACTAACAAGACTTCACAGGAGATGTTAATTTTTTGCCAAGTCAAACTATTGGAACATGACTGTGTTGATGTCGTTGCTACGTGAATGCTTTAAAAGTATAACAAATTAAACTAGTACATGCCTTATAAGAAAAAATACTATTCGTTTAACTGTTGATTCGTTTTAACAATATGCTAAATGTGTACACTGTGCCTCTATATCTGTTTGCCAAAATATGTAACGGTGAAGGCGTCTATAGTTGCAAGATAAAGTTGTATTTTTATTAAGGTAAAGGCTGTTTGTAGCATATATTCAAACTTTTAACATTACAAATCGTGAAATATATGACTTAAAATGCCCATTATTTCGAAATCTATAAAAGCCACAATAAACCTGTCAGCTAAAAAATGATATTGATGTCAAAGTTAGTTACCTGTGTGATCATGTAATTGTATCTCAATGAGGCCACGCGGTTTGCTTAGAGTAAAGAAAAAGAGCTACTTGTGCAGCATAGCTCGGTTAAGAAGTACTTTTGTAATAACAAGTGTGGAGTTATACATTCTTTTCATATGGATTTATGCCACCTATATATTTCGGATGATCGTTTATAGGTAACGACACATTTCGTTTGAGTGAAATAAAAACAATGTAACAAACTTTCGGATACAGCATTTAAAGCATCAAATATATTTAGATATAATACTGACTACCCAAGTAATCCATTTGACATACCAAGAAAATAAAATCGAATAAATTCGGTTCCTCTCTTACTGGCATGTGCTGTACGCATTACATACACATTGCTAATGGTCGTTTCTTTGGTGATAAAGCAATTTTATGTTTACTTCAAATGAGGGCACGAGTGTGTTGATTTGTTTTATTATTGTCACCTCTATTAACATACATTTCTGACTTTTTTTATTGGTGATGAAGATTTCTCCGATTACTTCCCAGTTACCAGTAAACATAGTTTTAAAAGAAAGGATTTTACGGCGTACAAACCTAGTTCAAGTCTAAACAGCTATGACTTATTTAAATGGAACCCTGACCACGAACTGTCATTTATAAGGAGCTCAAAGACTTAATTTAGTTTTCAGACACGTAAAAAGCGGATAATGCTTAACAACTTAGTAAATGGTGTGACGATAATAATATTATTGATAAAAACCCCAGCTGGCTATATTCTAAATAATATCTTCACTCTACAAGCAGTTATTCAAAAATATCTAAGCAAGCGCAAAGGTCGATTTTATGCAGTTTATATAGACTTTAAACGGGCTTTTGATGGATGCGATAACTTAACGCCTTGGTCGTGTATGCACAGACATGGGATGTATGGACACTATCTTTATATTTCCAAGTCAATGTACACTTCACATATGAGCTGTGTTAAGGTTAGTTGGGGTCTAGAAAAGGCTTGGTGTGGTCAATATATGAGCGGAGGATATCATGGAGGAATAGTTGAATGAAAGACTGGTACTAGGCAAGGTTGTATCAGCTCATAACTGATTTGTTCCCTATTCATTAATGATCTTGTCAAGAATATTCGCAAAAGATCTCAGTTTAGATTCTTTACATCGCAACATACTGAGATTTACATACATCTATGTCTGCAGATGACGTTGCATGCTTTGCAGGCACCGTCCGCAACCTACAAAACTAGATTTCTTTATCCGAAGACAATTGTAAAGAATCTGTCATGTGCATAAATATGGATGAATCCAAATAATGTTGTTGTTTTATAAACGGTGACCCTATTGAGGAATCTGAATGGACCTTAATTGAAAACCCAATAGAAGTCGTACCTTTTTATAAATGCTTTGCTTGCTTTACAAGTACGCTATCGTTGTTTAGTATCCGTAAATACCAACAGTCGTTTTGGTCATTGTAACCACATGGAAGCATTTAAACTACCGATATTTGATAGTATGATACTACCAATTTTGTGCAAGTCAGCAGAAATTTAGGGCTATGAGGTACGAGAAGAAATCGAAAGAGTTCATGTTGACTATTGAAAAATAATGTGTTGTTAAAATCAACATATAAACACTTAATTTGCATTAAGTGAAAGCGGCCGTACGCCCATTTCTGTAATTAGTAGGTCCAGATGTTGTTGTTTTTGTTGTTGTTGTTTTTTGCTAAACTAAGACAAATGCCAAAACCATAGATATCCGAATCTGTGTTACCTTGATAGTGCTGGAAGAGTGACTTGGGCGTCTCACTTATGAAAACGCCATTTTAAGACTGTGATTGGCTACTCCTGGATAAACAATTTTTTGTCCGGTTACTTACTGAAAGGTTTAAGAATTGTTGGATTCAAAACCTGCAAATCAAGATCACCCACGACAATCTACTATAAATACCTCAACTCTTTATTTGATGGTGAACAGTAGTTATCCATGGATAACTCTTACAGATACAAGAACGCTCTTATCAAACTTTAGATGTTCTGGCAATTGTTTAATTATAGAAAGGGGTAGGCATATGGATGTTGACGAAGTTCTCGATACTTCCTTGTATGCCAAGAGAAGGGTTATGAACACAGTGGAAGACGAGTTAGACGTTCTTCTTATCTGTCCTCTGTACATTAAACTCCGTCAAGATTTGTTTCCATTATGTTGGGAAATTAATGCAATATTATGCCGGAAAATAGTGAGATCTTTCGACAGGCCATTTAAATTGAGAAGAGCAAATGTTCTAAACGAAATTGAACATGTGTCAACAAATTATTATTAGTTATATGCATAACTATACCAAGAATGAATGGTGAAACGACTGTCTACAAACCACCACCATGAACTATTATATATTATTATGTACAACTATCTCCACATAATTAGGAATATTAATACACACCAAACAACAACACCTGATTATACTGACTTCTAATACCACCACTACTACCACTGCTACTACTACAACTGCTACTTCTACTTCTAGTACTACTACTATTACTACTACTACTACTACTAGATTTTCTAGGGGACTGGGCCGATACGGAAAAACCCGATACGATACGCATTGCGATACGCACAAACCGATACGCGATACGTATAGGCGATATGGTACAGAAGTAAATATTTGCATTTATAACAAACACATGCACCAATTTTTGTACCAGACTTTGTCATAACCAATGTAGGGGAAAGATTATCATAATTTAAACACACATAATTAAAAACAAAGTAATATTTAACTCAAACGGTTTAATGGTTGAACAACATCAAACACGAGGGAACGGGTCTGAGGCTCAGGTTAATTTCTCAAATTAACTACTTTCAGAGAAAAAACAGCGTAGATCCAGATGAGATTTTACAGTTTCTAAATTGTTTAGGGCAGTTTCATGTTTTGGGGGGGAAACACGAGGCTGTTGACCGTCTCGCATTTAAGGCATGACCTTGTTGCTGAGACAATGTCGCCAGTATTGCTGAAAACTCGTTCTGAGGCAGCCGACGTTTGTACGTCTGTAGGACTTTAGACACATTCCTTTAAGAAATGGCTTGGATGGTCAGGTAGGAATACTGCTGATAGAAAGGTCCATCCATCCGATGTCAGAACTACATCAAGGGCTTCATTCAGCTCCTTCTGTAGCAGAGCCTTTTCCCGTTCAACCATTGCAGGCAATAAGCTTTTCAGAAACTGCTTTTCGGCTAGGGGATTGATACCTTGGCTGCAATGTTTACAACATGTTCCTGAAATTAGAAGAACAATTTCCTTAGCGAAACACAAAAGATGAAGCAGCATAGCAAAAATTGCCCATTTGCTACTTTGCCCAAGCTTTACTAAATTTTACCACTTGTTTTAGCCATTTTCTCTCACCACATCTTAGACATGACAACGCACACAGTATAGACCCTGATCAGCGGCTTCTTATGGAATCCTCTGGAAAGCCCTCAAATGTCTGCTTTACAAATCTAATTTTTTAAATTTAATTGATTAAAATTAATTTAATTGGATATGTTTCTCTATTTAAGTATTTTTTATTCCTCCCTCATCATACTTATGCAAAATGTACTTGTTAAAAAGGCCGGTTTATTCGATACTTGATATAATTGGACTTAAACTGTTCGATTATTTGATTATTATAATATGCAGAACTTGGGAAAATTTCCTGAATGTTAGACTCTCGATAGTGCTAAATGGTCAAAGATCCTGCACTAGGTAATACATCACTGCATTTGTGATGGCATTGGATTTCGATGCTGTCATTCTGCCCTGCCTAGCTTTCGTCCATGGGTTTTGTATTTTTTTCTTGGACATCTGCTGTGGGTGGTGTGCTTGTTGTCAGAGGTGGTCATGAAAGTGCTTAATATTGAAAGTTACTTATCAAGAACTCTATTTTGTGAACTGCAGTAGGGGCGGAATTATTTCAAATTAATTAATTAATTAAAAATTAGTTTTTTGTGCGAGGCAACACTGTATCAATATTAATTATTTAACTGAATTATTAATATACATTCTCTCTTCAATAGTTATTACGTACCAACTTTATTTTCTACTTTCACATCAACCCTTTTTAGAGCGGGATGGGCACACGGGCTGGATGCCGCATCTTGAATCCCATAATGCCGCCTTAGATTGGTGGATATATTAGTGGGGCCTCCAGAAGTCGCGATTTCCGTGTTGCATAGATTGCATTTGGTCCGTTTGTTATTTATTTTATGAAAGAGTCCCTACACGTTCGATTTTCGAGCGGACATTCTCAATTTCTGACTGTGCATAGTCTGCAGTGCAGACGATAACAAACATGTAGGCGTCAGAACAGTTTTATGCCTTTCGTTACCCAAGAACAGGAAACAAAAGAACAAGACAAAAGAGTCCCTGTCAACGTGCCATTTCTTGCGGCTAGAAAATGTCGCAATATATACAAAGTTCAGGTAAGATTTTTCTGTTCGGGAAGTAAACTAACAATTTTCTGTTCACAGATGCTTATATGAAACATATAGTGAAACAAACTGTGTTCTTAGGGGTGGTTACACTAAATACCGACCGGAAGTAGAATGTGTGACATGGACTTTTTCTCTTTAGTAACAGTCTGTTGCTATGTTTTGGCATTAAATTTCCTATTTTGAAGATAATCTCAATCTTTTAGTGTCAAAAGAAGCTGAAACTATGTAGAATAAAAAGAAAGCAAAAGTCTTCAACCCCTATGCACAATAATGAACTGATACACTTTTACAGGAAGTACATATTTCATTGAAATTTGGCGGTTACCGACTGGCAATTTGGCGGTATGCGCATTCTATGAAGCTGAACCTTCTTACAAGATGCAAAAGTTGCCTTATTTCTGGGTCTTTCTGATAGACAATAAATAGCTCGTTTTACCTATATATGGTTATGGGGGTCCACCATAACTTGGTCATGGTGCAATTTTGTTTCCATCTTTTCGCGATTCACTAAAGAATATAGAACAAACTTATTTAAGTGGCGTCTAACCTTCTTAGGCCATGTAAGCGTCATGTAGTAAAGCTAGCAGTCGGCGTCAGAACACAGTTTAATGCCTTTCGTTACCTAATAACAGGAAACAGAACAAGAGAACAAGACAAAAGAGTCCCTGTTTCTGCTGACGAATACTGATTAAAAGTTGAATGAAGAAGACTGATTAAATGGCATTTTTGTACAAAGTATGTGTAAATCAGTCAGTAAATGTCAGTTTTGATGGAAGTTTAATGATAGATTGTTGCAAATCAGCTATTGAACAGGGATGTCTTTGGCCTGTTTACCGCCGAGATTATTGACCTGTCAAGTCACCGGATATACTTTTGAAATTATTGGTCTAGACTACTGGTCAGCGTGCAATTTCTTGCGGCTAGGAAATGTCGCAATATATAGTATTACAAAGTTCAGGTAAGATTTTTCTGTTCGGGAAGTAAACAAAAATGTTCTGTTCACAGATGCTTATATGAAACATATAGCAGGCGCGTGTCTGGGCCGTTTTTGAAGTTACGCACAATTGCAAGGGCAATAACCTTTGTAGTAATACTTTTGAATACATTCGGCTCTTTTCTAATGAATAACAGGCAAAATGCGGACATGCGAGAAACTTAACGCAAAATATGAACGACTAAATATAGTAAAATCCTGACGTGTATAAGTTTAACCATTTTAAACATTTTCAACTTGATTGGTGTGGAAATAAGATTTTATAACATAGAAACTACGGAAATAAAATATGTCATACCTAACCCGGGTTAGGCATCGACTTTCTTAGTGTTTTTGGTACTTCTAGATTTTCGATTTTCGAACGGAGGTTACGCACGTTCGTAAAGTGCGTAATGGCAGAAACGCGCCGACATATAGTAAATCAAAGCGCTGAAAGCGTTGGAAGACTGGCGCGCCGGTTGAAAGCGTAGTTCCAAGGGAGTAATCAAGATGTCTTGAACGGCGAAATGCACATTAAGGAATTGGAAAGATTGCTGTTGATGGTCTTACATTGGCTGTCATAGGGGAGCAATGAATAACAATTAGTAGTTTTCATATAAGAATTTAATGTAACAAAACTTTGAAAAACATTTGAAGATGAACAATAGAGAGGTGGAGAAGAACAAAAGAATCAAACTTTTCCTGCACAGATATCATTACTCGAAACATATGAAACTACGTGTATGTTCTTTTCGTTTGTACGTGACAGTCACTATCAACAACATTAGCAAATAATTCAGTATATTCAGGGATTTTAACAGATCCAGATATTTGCATTTTGATGCAAGGAAAATTGAGGTTTTCCCGTTTTGACCTCACCTTAATCTTAGCTTGGGGGTCATTTTGATGCAGAAGCGCAAGAATAACCATAAACGTAGTATGTAAAGCATTTAAAAAATGAAGTAAATACTAATTGGATCCTTGTAAGTATATGGAAATGAAGTTAAAGCAATTTTACAATTAGTTAAGTTCGTGAACACATGATTTGACTTGTGTCAATCTGATCATGACCCCTTGAAAATTGTCAAAGAAATTCTCAACAAAAGTGAAAGCTATTGAAATCACTGAGTATACAGTATCGTGGTGATAACCATTAACCTGGCTGTTGTAATTGGTTCATGCAATAGAAGTACAGTGATTGTCAACAGTAGGACAGCATGAAGGTTACGTGAACGGTTGCGATCATCAGTATTGTAACATAAATGTACATAATTATGTAACATACATTCCACCAATGGATGTCACTGCTACCTTAATATTGCTTAGGAAACTCTCAATCCACAGAAGCTTACAAAAATGGCAACCCACGCTAGATTTTCCCGCAATTTTGGTCACGTGACTGATTTGTTTATAATCGTAGCCTCCTGTATTTAGGTCTAGATTTCAAGACAAAAAATGCCGAAGTCAGTTAGCTTATTAAACTAACAACACACTACAAACGTTACGAAAAATGCATTATCTGAAGTTAACGATAAAAAACCTTCTAGTTCTAATGCAGTTATGATCAGCTTCCGCCACAACTGAAGTAGTGTCAACAATGAAATGCACAAGGCCCACGTAACTTAAGAGACTGAAACAGTTACAATCCTAATTTTTACGTCGATCGCAACAATGCATTAGCATAAATATCTGCCAACTTACTTACGGTCATTGAAAGCTGAGCAGAAATTCGTTCAAAAGCACTCCGATCTATCCAAAATGGCGACCAACGCTATCTCCCGCTTGTCACGTGACTGATTTTTTTGTAATCTTTCTTTTAATATCCTTTCATATTTGTTCGAAAAACAACATTACATTGTTTCCTTGTTTTTATTTGTCGCATTGCCTTACAAAGGTTCGCATTCCTTCGTAATATTTGTGTTTTCTAAAAACGCACTACTTCTTATGCTGCACAACTACTTGAATACGCTCTCGTGGTCGCAATGATACACCCGATGTTAAAAACCGCGCGTCGCTGAGTTCACAGTATCGTTACTTAAGACTGGCGCATGCGCACCAGTCTAAAAAAACTGTGTTCTTATGCCAGTCGTAGCTTCGAATTTAAGAGCAATTCGAGTAGCGTGCCTTACCAGGGGATAACTGTTTGTTAATTTTTCGATTTTTTGGTCGGAGTTGCTTCACTTGTATCGATACGCGGCAAAACCGACAAAAGTACGGTCAAAACCCGGCAAATATCGGCTTATCGCGGTATATCGACCCAACATTATTGTACACAAGGCACAACCTTGACACTATCTTGGAGACATCGATTTGAAAATAGTGCAATAAAGAAGTTCCCTGGTGTTTATCACATAGCTCATGCTACTGCAACATTGATTACCTAACCGGTACAAGTAGTGTGTTTACACATCGACATTTTACTTTACTTTTTGTAGTAATAACGGCTTATGTGCGTCTTATCTGCGCAGTTCGCAACGTGTTGGGCGTGCAAAGATAACCGGTCAATACGAAGAAGAACGGCGGAGTAATCTTGACACTAATGATTATGTGTTAAGTTTGTTTCATAAAGAACGTCCATCAATTGCCGTATGAACGACAATATACAAGGATACACATTCGTCAGTGTCTTATGTATTTAGATGGGGAGACGAAGGAGACTAAACGAGGGTGAGATTTTACATGAAAGCATCAATATTAAATTTCCATAAATAGATGTGCAAAAAAAAAAAGAAAAAAAAAAAAGAATGGCATTCTTGTAATATTGTATTCATCGGTTGTCTAGTAGTTTCGGTGAAGTAAAGTTGTATTTCACTAATGTTATTTTTTCTTTAATATACTAGTATTGCTATTGTTACGATGCTCCATTATGCATAAAATGTTTCTGTATTGGAAATAATTAGTTGGCTGTAAATGTTTTTGTTCTTTATCCTTGGAGATAATTTTCATTTATACTTACGGTATAAAATGTGTAATAGTGACTAAATTAAATCCTGACAAAAGATATATCACATTATTCAGCATTGTATTCTGGGCTATTTTCTGAATTTTAACAACGTTTCACCTCAGCTAACTAAAGTTTTGCGAATTTTATGTACTAGGTCAACGTCCTCAAATCTGACCTTCAAATAATCTCATACATGTCAAATTAAGATGAATAAAAATAAAGAAAACACAGTAATGTCATTTGTTTTCTATTTTTTTAAGAGTATACTTTTCTAAAAAAAAACTCCAAAAAAATGTGAAAAACTCACTTTTTTCTTTCTTTGCTTTAATTTTGCTTCTTTTTACAAATCTTTCTCGCTGACCGCGATTCCTTATCGCTATTTTGGAGTGACGAAATTGACACGATTTCATTGGAAAAATTGAAAAACTTTAATAATCGGGTGATTTTATTCTCGGAAGGCCGAGTGTTGACGTAAATGATCGAACATGTAAAATCGTAAAACGCTAAATGCCGACATTACACGAATGTTCATGAGTTTGATTACACATCTAATACCTTAACGTGCATTCAAGGGTATATGTTTACCTCAAGTGTACAGAAAGGAATTTCCGTATTCGTGTATTGTGTTATGTGTTTTTGTATAGGACAGTTGTCTGCAGGATTATTATATTGTGTGCATATTTACTTTTTAACATGGCGCAGATACTCTCTGCTTGGTCTACAAACAAACCTGTGGGAATGCTAGTCCCTTTTGCCGATTGAACACTCCAAGTTGGTAACCTTTTGGTTTACTCTTTGTGTTTAATGAATCATCACATACCTGTTCTTACTTTTACGTTTGGCTTGCATGTGAAAACCTTTGTCCTGTGCCCTCCCAAATACTAGTATATGTTCCAATGCTCGTAAGACTGTGTCATATTTCCTTGTACATGTGTTTGTGTTTGTTTCTGTGCATGTGCCGGTGTTGCCCAACGTGTAATCTGTTTGTTGACAGACGAGTACACCGGTTTGTTGCTGTCACTGGTGTCATGGTGTGCGTGGGCGTGTTCGTGTCGCGCTGCATCTTACATATTTGCATATATCATTACAATCTTACAATGATTTTCATCATAATCATGACCGTCATACTTATTGTCATTCAAAACCATGAACATCATCATCATCATCATCAGCAGCAGCAGCAGCAGCAACAGCAGAAGCAGCAATATAAATATCAGTATTATCAACATCACTAGTAGGTGCTGCGGAATTGTCATTATTATCCCATTACTGATCATCAAAGTTATTTAGCTTCCGTTTTAAAGGTAACGGGTGTTTTTGTCGTTATCGGTGTTGTTTTCTTTTATCAGAAATGGACGAGGTGCCAGGCCGTGGGGCATCGTCTTCGGGACAGTCCGACGATTTGGATGAGCATGTCAACGACATAACTTGCGACCTTTGTACTAAAGCTGGACAAGTTATAAGCGCAGCAGTATATTGTCAGTCTTGCAGAGAGTTCCTGTGTAAAACTTGTATTATTCAGCACAACAGATTCAGTGCTCTAAAGGGCCACACACTCCTTACCGGCGAAAACATGCCAAGTCAACGGCCGACATATGTTGCTGTTGATAATTGTTCCATACACCCAGACCGGCCCTTGGAGATGTACTGCTCAGACGAAGATATGCTTGGATGTACTCTTTGCTTCTCCATTGGACACAAATCTTGCCAAAAAGTAAATATGATTTCAGATGTTTCAAAAGGTATAAAATCTTCCGAGGCGTTTTCAGAAATACAAAAAGCTTCAAAAAAGCAAAAGGAGATATGCAACAAGCTTAAAGAGATAATTCGAAGATATCGATATACAAATGATCAATGTCAGCATAACTGTCTGGAAGACTTTAAAGAATTCCGTTCAGACGTCGAGAAACTACTAGACAACTTAGGCGAACAAGTATCAATGGAAGCATGTCTTTTGAAACAAGAGAACACAGATAAGCTGGACAAACTAGTAAACGCATTTTCCTCTTATGAGAAACAAGTGGAGTCAGGCATGAGACATATTGACCTTTGTGCTGCAATGAAGCAGAATGAGCAGCTTTTTATCGCCGTGAAGAAAAACCAAACACTTATACTTAAATCCGTCCAGACCCTTGAACAAATTTATGACGACGTTGATTTTAAAGAATTCCACTTTACTTACGATCTGACGTCCGTCAAAGTATCTCTGGATAACATGTACGAAATAAGAAAGAAGCAAGCCTTAAAACCAGCCACAACAGTAGCCGATGTATCAAAAGTGAATATCCAGTCAGTTAGTGACAAGGATGAATGTTATGTTCGTGGAATAATGGCACTATCAGACACGGCTCTTGTTCTGACAGATCGAGTGAATAGTTGTCTGAAGTTGTTTGATATGAACAGCAATACGATAACTAAGAAACGGTCACTTTCAATCCCCACCTCAAGATGTGTGTAGGCTCTCTGGCTCCCGTTTTGCAGTTACTCTGCCCGACGTTCGGAAGGTTGGATATTACACAGCGGACGTCGCCATGGATCCATGCGGGAGTATACCATTAGCTGGTAGATGTTGGGGTCTTGAATGCATGGGAGATCATCTTGTAATATCATACACAAGTCCAGAAGCACAGGTGCAGATAGTGGATCTGCACGGCACGGTCATGCAATCGATTCATCTTACATCATCGGGTAATCGATTGTTTAACTGCCCAGAGTATGTCACTGTCAGTGCTGAGAACAAGGAAATATATGTAAGTGACTTTAACAAAAACACCCTCACTTGTTTGACCTCATCGGGAGTCGCCAAGTGGGTGTACAAAGACGATGAATTAAAGCGCCCAGCTGGAGTAACATTAGGAGATGGCGGATGCATTTACATTTGCAGCTTGGGAACGCACTCAATTCACGTTGTGTCTGCCGACGGTGTCAGACTCGCACTTATACATCGAAGCCAGTCAGGCCTGAAGGACCCACGAGCCGTATGGTACAATAGAGAGCATCGAAAACTGTACGTGTCCAGTACCAGTGCTGCCTCTGTGGAGTGCAGTTATATACATATTATATGTCTGCAGTAGTATACTTAAATATACTGAAGAGCGGGTTAATTCGAAAGATTCTCTTGTCGGAAAAGCCTTTTTATTACCAGTTTTCACCACACGCCATGAACTTCGTGGAACATTACTAAGTATGTTCATAACAATTTTCAGAACGTGTGTGTTTATAGGCAGACCTGATGAGAACGTAGCTGTAAGGACATGTAGTAGCAGATGGCTTTGTAAAATATACTTCAGTCAAAACCATGCCACCCTACCAAACAGATACGCACCAATGAGTAAATGCACCTTAACATGTTCCAGATAAAAGCAGATACACACTTGACGGTAAATGCATAATTTTTGTCTTGTTATAAATGGTTCATGATCTTGACATACATAGATATATTTACGTTTTACAAATTCTATAAGTACACCACACAGTATTGTAGTTAATGGGGAAAGTGGAAGGTTCCCACTCAAAGTGGTTAGAAGCGTGTGCATTTTAAAATACCAGTTCAGACTGCACAAAACTAAAACTATTTACAAAATCTATACTATTTACAAAATCAGTTTTGAAATTGATAATAAGGGAAACCATAGCAACTAATGGGCTTTTAAAGTTAAGTCACTTCTAGGTGAACTATAATTTTCATTTTTACGGAATAATAACGAATTAATATACGTCGGTATAGATACCGTGACACATTGTATCCATGATCAATATTTACATGATGGTTCCCTGATCTTCATACACCAGGCAAACTGGACAAATTGGACAAATAGGCCAACTCAGTTAATATTAAGAAACATTTGGTTGCTTTGACAAAATTAAGATGTTCTGCACATGAACCGTTGATTGAAGAGCGGTGATATAGGAGGAAGATAAAATATGTTAAAAATGCAACATGATTGCATCATATATATAGTACCATTTCACAGGTATTTATCACTTTTATTACGAATTGAGAACACCATACTTGCTACCGGACCTGGTAGTGCAATCGGTACAGCGTCGGCTCCAGGTATGGGAGGCCCCGGACCCGACCTGGGCCGCTACATACCAAAGTCCTTAAAAATGGCAGCGGTATAGCGCCCTTGCTGACGCTCAAGCAACTATAAGGGTAGTTTCACGACTGGTTGACCCGGCGTCGGGACAATGTAACTGGGTGTGGACATCATGCCAGATGTTCACGACATGCTATATACAGTGAATGCAGCATATCTGCTTCAAGTGAACACCGTCTCCAGATAACGGAAATAATGTTGGTGCACCGATAATCCCAATAAACAAACAGCATACCTGCCTCGATACTTTTGTACATGGCCAACAAATTTACAAAACTATACCATGGAACACAGCTAAGCAAAATTAAATTAGTAAGGTTTGTTCACTAAGCTACGACTTAAGAAATCGAATTGCTAGATGCTTCAGACTTCAGAGTTCATGAGCTGTCTCCAAGTCATTGTTATACCTAACCTACCTTAGATATATTTTTTAGTTTGCAACACTCATAGATACACCATAAATGCTATCTAGTGCATACAAATTCGATAATATGAGCACAACGATAACCTAGGTTTCCTAAAGACATCAACACATATATTGTTTAATCACCTTTTGTTTTTCAGTCTGTCACATTCAGAGCAAAGCAGTACTTATCACTTTAACTGTACTAGAAGAACAAAGGCTGATCGACGCTATGAATATATCGTAGTGCTACAGCGCGGGTCTGCTTTTTTCACCCGTAACATTTTCTTTGTCATACCAGGTATCAGATATCACCACTGTTTTATCATATGTGTATATTGTTGCCTATTGTTAGCTGTTTTATAAAACGTTTGGTAATATCGACTTTGCTTCAACGAAAATTTCTACATTCTATATTCAACATTTAATTGCTCATTGTTTGTTTGTTCATTTTTCTTCTTGATGTGTTATGAGTAACTTGATTCCTCCACCAATCTTATCCTATATTTAATATCTAATTGATCATTTTCTTCTTTCTTCATTTTTGCTCCTAATGCATCTGAATATCTACATTCTTCCAGCAATCATATCCTGGTGTTTAGTTATTTTCTTTTATCCGTCACATTCTACAACTTTGATTCTGTCCCGTTATCTTAACTGACACGCTTTTCTATAACCTTAATTAATCAGGTAGTCCACCCAGTCAATTACATAGTGGTAATATTTACCTTATATAACTTTAACTGGAAACAGATTATAATTGTTGAATGTAATTGTTTAATGCAATAAAATATTGAATTGAATCGAATTGAATGTTATTACTTGTGGTGCATCGTGGTTACTACATGTACCTAGGCGTTTAACTAATATTTTGGCAAAACATTAACATTATCAAACTGTCTGATTTATATGAAATCTAGAACCCGATTTCATTGTAGAGTCGATATAAATACACGTCCATAATATTAATGTTTAAGTAGCCGATATATCATACATCATATTCAACATCAAGTTATTGATAATTAATATCTCTTTATATATTTTATAGAATATAGGGCAAACGTACCAATTTAAAAAGGGCCGGATGTCTAGGCAAGGAAGCTATGATATCATGTTGTTTAGTTAATTCTGTAACCCGCGATAAACTTGCCCTACCATTAACGATATACTGTAGATAGAAGCATTATATTCTGAACAGTAGACGTAGTCACTTACATGAGGCAAAATATGGCCTTTTAAGGTTCTCTACCTCATCAAATCAAGTTTCAAAATGTATTGCATTAATTACACAACATCATGTTCATGAATATCATCTCTGGTGTATACAAACGAGATTTAGAACAGGTTACACATTTGTATATACAGTGCAATTTATTCTTGTGTGTGTGTGTGGAGGAATTAGCTTGTAAGGAAGTCGAACATTATTCCCGTGGTTGTTCCAGCGACCAGGGTTTGACTGTGCCATATATTGCTGTCGTAGTAATGTACTAGAAACTCTCCCCTTACTAATCTGCACTCGTTTTAGCCTAAGTGATGTTTAATTGTGATTCGATTAACAATTCGATAAAAACTCCTGTGATCCCCAGTTTCTCGCGGTGTTGGATCGAGCACTGGTCCTGTCGATGGACTTAGAAAGAACTTATTCCTGGTGATCATTGGTGAACCGGTGTTTACCATAATATGTCGGGTGTCAAAAATGGATATTCTCCTATGCTCGGCATTTTATATATAGATTGAGTATGAGTTTAAGTAAGTTAGTTAGTAATTAGTTTTAAATTTAAGGGGAAACTATTGTGAACATTCGCCGTCTTTTGTCTGTCTACATTCTTTGAAGACATTTTTCTTTCCCGTAGTGATGAAAATTGAATATATTTAAACATTTCACGTTTACTTTTTTACTTACATCTCACATACTTATCGTTGAAATACGAACAACAGTCAGGTTTATATTTTTATGTCTGCCGATTCTGTTGTGAACTAGTAACACTGTATTCACTTCCGTTAAATAAAGATACTCAATACCAAATTTATTTTAAATTTGCCCCAGCCTAAGCGATTTTATTCCTTTATTTGATTGTTAATCTTGGGGAGTGTATGTTTTGCCCAGCTAAGCATATTCCCAGGGTAAAGTATTGTGAACACCTACCGTACTTCGTCCGTCCATATATTTTTTAAAATGTCTCCTTCAAACTGGTTTAAATCTAACCAAACTTTATTTTGAATTTTATTAATCAGTGCAAACGGATTTATTTTACATATATGTATTGTAAATAAACCTTTTTTCATAAAACTTGTCTATAAGAACGAAGGCTTTACCATTCACATACATGTGTACCTCTTTATTTCTCTACTATCATGAATACCGGACAATCGGTAGAGCGTCGGCTCCAGGTACGGGTGGCCCCGGGTTTGATCCCTGGCCAGTACAAGAGTAGGGTGCAACTGTGATTACCAATGCATTATTGCTTCGATGTATACAAGCAGCAACAACACGGCATCCATGCGTTTAGCATAAAATTTGTTCCATACTGTTAGGTCAGACAAATCCAGATGTAAGTGCAAAAATTAAAAACATATATATATATTCATGTTCTGCTAAAACATTTCCCTTTTTGTCTTAACCTGTCTGATTGCGTTTTTGCTCGTTTATCTTGCGTGTAGGTGTAGATATTTTTTCGATAGTTTTCAGGTCAATCCAATTTAGATGCATATCTGTAATCTCTGTCACGATGTGTTCCCACATGTGTCAAGGTCGGTTTGTTTTTGTTTCAGATGCACGTGTGTATATTTTCTGTAGGCTACTAGGCGATACGTTGGCTATGTTTGTCCGTCTGTGTTTTGATACGCTCATGACGACTGGCTTGAAATCAAGTATTTCCTTGAGAATAAATGTTGAATGGATCATTTACTCACATCGAAAGCAGTTATATGATGTTAGTAATAAGTACATTTTCGTCCTAAATGAATAACGGCATTGACGGGTCGAGAATGACCTCAATCACACTTTTGACCATATGCCAGAATAGTAAAGGATTATTCTCCCAGACGAAAATGCAAATGTATTTACAAACAAAGGTCGACAGTACACGTTTGAAAAGTGCTTGAGTATATGGTGATTAATTTTGTGCATGCATTGTCTCTGCTCAAACATTTACGCCTTTTCTGACATTGTTTATTATTGGAGGCATCTGCATACTGAAAGGACGTACCCAGGACCTAAGTCGTCTTAGCCGGTCTATCGGTCGAAGGTGATGTTCCAGTACTGACAAGTGACACAAGAGTCAATCTGAATGAATGGCCTGTACATACAGTACACAGATCATGTTAAACATATAATTTAATTGGACAACATATGTTCATAACATTTGGCGACCTAGTATATAAAAGTACAATGCAGTGACGATTTAATTCGTCGGTAATTCAATCGACGTTTCACCTTCGATTGAAACAATGACCGACAATATTTAAACTAAAATATGGTCAAATATTGATTGTCTTTTTGTGAGTAATTACACTCCGTTTCGGCAAAATCCTCTTGTTAATGTCTACGTGACAAACCTCATGTGACATTGTCAATTTGACTTCGAAGACTCGTTCTTGTTTAGCTTGTTTTAAATAGTTTATTTACTATAACAGGTCCGTAAGCATACCGTAAATGTTATATCTGCGTCTGGTTTGCCATTCGTCTGTTTAGTGCAATCATTGACAACCTATCCCTTTGGGACAATATCAATGGAATTATCATTTCAAATAGATGTTGAATATATAGTCTCAATCGTTGTAGACCGAATCTTGGTCACGTGTTATGATCTAGTCACGTTTTGCAATGACTTTAATATTGATTAAAATTTTTGATTATCGAAAGAGACCTGGTGAAGTCGTATTAAATAAAATGTTATTTTAGGTTCAATTGAAATGTATCAGCCTTTTAATACTTTCAAAGCGTACGAGAGGCCCCGAGTTCGATCCCGGGCCGCGACATACCAAAGTCGTTAAAAATGGTAATGGTATAGCTCGCTTTCTAATGCTCAAGCATATATAAGGGGTAATTCCACAACCGGTTGGCCCGGTGTCAGGATAATGTGACTGGTTGGCCCGGTGTCAGGATAATGTGACTGGTTGGTCCGGTGTCAAGATAATTGACTGGTTGGCCCGGTATCAGGATAATGTGACTGGTTGGCCCGGTGTCAGGATAATTGTAACTGGTTGGCCCGGTGTCAGGATAATGTGACTGGTTGGCCCGGTGTCAAGATAATTGACTGGTTGGCCCGGTATCAGGATAATGTGACTGTTGGCCCGGTGTCAGGATAATGTGACTGGTTGGTCCGGTGTCAGGATAATGTGACTGGTTGGTCCGGTGTCAGGATAATGTGACTGATTGGCCCGGTGTCAAGATAATTGACTGGTTGGCACGGTATCAGGATAACGAGACTGGTTGGCCCTGTGTCAAGGATAACGAGACTGGTTGGCCCGGTGTCAAGATAACGAGACTGGTTGGCCCGGTGTCAGGATAACGAGACTGGTTGGCCCGGTATCAGGATAACGAGACTGGTTGGCCCGGTGTCAAGATAACTGAATCTGGTTGGCCCGGTGTCAGGATAACGAGACTGGTTGGCCCGGTGTCAAGATAATGAGACTGGTTGGCCTGGTATCAGGATAACGAGAATGGTTGGCCCGATGTCAGGATAACGAGACTGGTTGGCCCGGTGTCAGGATAACGAGACTGGTTGGCCCGGTGTCAGGATAACGAGACTGGTTGGCCCGGTGTCAAGATAACGAGACTGGTTGGCCCGGTGTCAGGATAACGAGACTGGTTGGCCCTGTGCCAAGATAACGAGACTGGTTGACCCGGTGTCAAGATAACGAGACTGGTTGGCCCTGTGTCAAGATAACGAGACTGGTTGGCTCTGTGTCAAGGTGATGGGTCTGGTTGGCCCGGTGTCAAGATAACGAGACTGGTTGGCCCTGTGTCAAGGTGATGGGTCTGGTTGGCCCGGTGTCAAGATAACGAGACTGGTTGGCCCGGTGTCAGGATAACGAGACTGGTTGGCCCGGTATCAGGATAACGAGACTGGTTGGCCCGGTGTCAAGATAACGAATCTGGTTGGCCCGGTGTCAGGATAACGAGACTGGTTGGCCCGGTGTCAAGATAATGAGACTGGTTGGCCTGGTATCAGGATAACGAGAATGGTTGGCCCGATGTCAGGATAACGAGACTGGTTGGCCCGGTGTCAGGATAACGAGACTGGTTGGCCCGGTGTCAGGATAACGAGATAACGAGACTGGTTGGCCCGGTGTCAAGATAACGAGACTGGTTGGCCCGGTGTCAGGATAAATTAATTCAAGTCTATTAAGTATCTTACATTGTTCCACAACATTAGAAAATTGATTTTAGTGCTGATATGTTAGTTTTCTAAGAAAGATTAATTTTAATATATATATATATATATATATATATATATATATATATATATATATATATATATATATATATATATATATATATATATATATATATATATATATATATATATATATATATATATATATATATATATATATATATATATATATATCGTATGGGCATCGAGTAAGGCAATGCATGAAGTGTGGGCCATATTTATTCCACAACTTAAATACATTGGCAGTTATTTGTGTTCAGAAAAATATATTCTTTGAAAACAATGACAGGTCATTCCTAATTAATGAGCAATACACAAAGATGTGCATAGAGGGAATTTTACACGGCAATAAAGTAAACAATAGGATGAGACACACAGCAGACATTTATGAAGATAATAAACGTGTAAATAAAGGTTTTTTAGGCATGAGAAATATCATAATATAATAGATGTGATAGTCATATGTTGTGAAATAATTTTTACACAACCTTTCCGTTTTAATACTGAGCTCGCACTTGTAAAAGGTAGTAACCGACAGTTTGGACTAGGTTTTCTCTCAAAGGACCAAATAAATTATTGTTGCCTGAAAAGATCACGCTAAATGCTGATTAAAGATGTCCTACATCTATGTTAAAAGTGAAGCATAACACTTTACTCTTAGCACAGTTAGCTATTTTTAAACTAAGAAAACCACGTGACCCGTAACTTTATATAATCATTCGGCTAATCCGCTCTGACGTCGATGTCTATTTTTAGCAGAAATCACAATCCTGCGTATTTATAGTTTTAGAAAGAATTGACATGTTGTGTGATTTAGTGTACGATTTACGAGCGTATATTGTATTACAATCTAGAAAATGTTCGAAATCGTCTTGTGTTACTTTGGTTTTACTTTTTGCAGAAATGATGGCCCAATTTCCCCAAATATATTTACGTGTATTTGATGAAGACAAACTGTCGTATACCACCTTTAATAAAAAAAGAGAGAAAAGAATAACTTTTAAAACGATGCAATAAAATCTCTTGTTTTAACACAAAATATAACGCCTGGCCGTGTGTTGTTTTTACCTGGACAGTCATTCCAGTGATGTTAAAGAAAACAAAAATGGCATTTTTTATTATTTTATTCAAGATGTATAGGTATTATATTTTATTTTATGACAATTTTCAGTAAGGTCTAAAGCATTGTTTAGAATAAGACCCATAAAGCTTTTTTTATCAAATATCCCCTATTACATCTAGTTTTAGCAATTAAAAGGAACAATTGTAAAATACAGCTTACTTGCTAACGTTTAGTGTAAGCGATACTAGTTTGGTATTTCTTTATCTGATTCGGTTACTGCGAGACCCATCGCAAAGGTGAGAAGACTAAAGCCCGCCTCTGGAAGGAGCTAAGTAACTTTCTCACTCCACGGTATTCAACAAACCACATTACCAGCTCAGTCACAACTGTACATTGGCTAATGATTCTGTGTTTTTCTAGGTCTTTTGTTTGCGTTTAATTATCCGTTTTCCACAGGGTTAGTTCCCAGGGTTAGTTCTATACTATGGAGCCAGTAGAGCATCACCCGTGGCGGGGCGAGGGCGAGGGGGCGGTATAGTTTGAATGACCGCGCTACACTGAATATGTAGCAAAAACATCCCTAGTTCTCCCCAATAGCTCTATAACATTCTCATTGTGTCTTTTTGATGCAGACTTGCACCTTCTAAACTGATTCCAGTTGAGCTGAATCAGTATATGTATATTTTTTGACTCCTTTGATTAATGTTGGCTGACATTTGACCTTCCTTGTTTGCGGTTCGCATAAATACTATTTCTATCAACTTTATCATCTCTAGCCATTGTTTCATGCCTACCTTAATGTATCCAATTGGATTCATAATTAGTACGCACTCAATTCACTTCTCTATTTGAGAAACACCTATTACTTGATTCTTGGTGTAAGTTCTTGAGGGGTCTATCAGAAGTATATGTACATGTATCATTCTTGTCTTCAACACATTACTACCGCATGACTTATGTGGTAAGCTAATTTTCTTAACTAATCTGGCAAGACTTTTTTTGAAAAAAAAAACCCACCCAACATACTGACAGTCCTCCTTGAATTTCTAGTGTTTCATGCTCAAAGTCAACCTACAATTGTAAGCCTTTTGTTCTTTCATTGCCCATCACAGCAATAACTTAATGTACAGACTTAATGTAATGTATGATATATAGGTTTCACTATCAATCATAGACGTTGCAGGATAGTATTTACGAAAATCTGACCTAAATTAATCAGTTTTCTTCTCCAATTTTGAAATGGTTTATTTAGACCCGAATATCCATAGATTTATCAGAGAATGGCTCGAATTCCTATCTTCTGTTTTGTTATGAACTCTTCTAATATGTCCCGATTTGTTTACATTTGTGGCATATGGTTATTCTGTGTCTACAACCTGACTGAAAAGTGATTGTACTCACCACAGTGTAGTGTACACAAGCTGTCATTCTGTGAATGTTGTATCCAGGTTCATCTCAAAGCCGATGGTTGGCCCTCGAGGTTTGTTTTTAGTCAGAATGACCTTCAGTTTTCCTGACGATGTTAGAGGTTGGATTCTCGTCATACTAGCAGCTGGACTTCCCCGTTCTGTGTTGCGAGCCTCTCCTTCTCTATGGTTTGCTGTTGCTGCCTACTCAACAATGTCTCATTTATTTCTCCGAGACCTCTGTCACATTCATTGACATATTCCAGGACGTCTGTCACCTTTGAACTTCCCTGTCGCGCTTTAAAGATGTATTGAAAAGAACATATCGATTTTCCTCCTACACATATTATCGTTGGACAGACTTTATTTTTGCCATTTTTTCTAGTCTTTTCCTTAAAATTTAAAATACTTGTTTTGTGTTCCTTAGGCAATACTAAGGCATACTTCAAACACATATCTTCATTACTGAATTTGCCTGATGCTGAAATACTTTATAAAAAGAATCGTGCGTTTCCTCTAAGTTCGAATTTTGCCAAGTGGTGCGAGATGTGATATAAATTTGACGGTACTTTAAGTAGCTTGCAAGGTGGTGTGGGTCTGACTCATGTTCTATTTGCCAGAAACCTGTATCTGATTGGATTAAGTCGATTGAAATCATATTGAAGATTTTGTTATGATATTGTTGCCGACGTAATTATTTCATTTTACAAATCATTTTACAAACATACCATGCAAAGTAACAGATAAAGAAATGGCGATTATTTATTATATACGAATGGTGGGATTACCTTAAAAAATCCTATGATGGCTTTCATGTATTTAAAAATAAGTTATATGAATATGGCAGCGTGTTTGCGTAGTTTTGCTTGATGATGAAAGTTGGTGGGCTGTGACCTTCTTTATGCATGAAAGATGTACCATGAAGTAGATTTGGATGAGCCGAGTGGGTGTTTTGGAACAGAGACAATCGAAATTACAAATGTTCGCGTGTATTTCTATTTTATTGCCATTTAATTTTAAAAACAAATACCTACTAGATGGTTAACTTGATAACTGCTAACAACAAACGAAGATGTATCTACAATATCGAAGTAAACCATTTCAAGTCGAGATATTCTTCGAAAATAGTGCCTGTATAAGTAGACTAATTTCTCAAGATATTTTTATCAGTTAATTTGCAATATTTGATGGATACGGAAATAGCAGTTACGTTCCTCAAAGGACATAACGGAAAATATACTCTGCATTTAAGATCAAAGGTTGAAGGCAGCGGACTTTATTTATATCATTAAAGATTTTTTTCTACTCGATGTCAATTATTTTATTATGAAATTTGAAAAAAAAAGCTAACGGCCATAACATAACATAATATTTTATTTTTGTGTCAATTTGCCTCATGACGTATCTCCGGACAAGAGACTTCGACTGCTATGAACAACATGCCTGTAAATATATATTGTACATAAATTAAAATCTCACCTGGACCCATAGTAACATGTTGATGTTTTGGTCGACTTGTAGATATACCGAATTTTGTTAAAGTGTTTAAAAAGACTGCCTGAACTTCGGAGTATTGCTTCTTTGTAGTTGTATGTATATACCATGCAGCCTGTCAATGTGTCTGGCACTAGTGGTATCGACAAAGTTCAGTCACCTCTCTGTGATGTGTGCCGTGATAAATGCGTCGTGGCCGTATAATAAACTGATTCATTCGGATATCCTCCCGCAAACTTCCCGCCATGTGAAATTTCAAAATGGCTGACATTCGAGTAAAATTTGTCTCTCAGAAAATATCGAAGCTGCGTTGGCGACCAACTAGTTACCAGTCATCGTTGCAGCCTGTAGAATTTGCATCAGGGAACTGGGATGATCAGGTAAATATATAATCATATTTAGAAAGACTGTTTTTCTTCTGATTATTTATCATTACCGACTTGCCACAATTGGATGACAGATGTTTCTCTACCCAGATGTGTCGCACCTGATGTTTCGCCATCTAAGTCCAGAATGTTTCGCTACCTTGTCGTTCGTAATTGAAATAATAATACGAAAGGATGTTGTTTGTGCATGTTATAACCTAATCCCATTATTTAATGAAAATGTCTTTGTTGTCATTTTACAACATAAGTATTTTTGAACTATTAATTTTAATAATATAATAAATGAAAAAGTATTTTTTGTCATTTTCAGCCATGCTGTTCTCGAGCTCAGATTATAATTAAAATAATAAAATATGAGTATACTGGAAACATGTTAAATGCTTGTTAAAATTTTAATTTTGCAAACAATTATATGTATGTGTACGCAAGGAATGAAAAAAATAATGTAATACTAAAATTAAAACCTGTCAAGAGACTGTCACATTTAAAGCATAATTAATTGATGGTGATAATTGATGTAAATCTGGTAAAATAAAAAGTTAAAGTAATTGCCAATCAGCCGGTATGTTCATCATTTTACTAATGGTTTCTAATGACAATTATGAATTCAATATGTAAAGGTTAATTGTTATTTAGGTATGGGTTTGTGATGTTAATGCATAATTTTTTTATTTTTTTTTTGTTAAAACAAAAACAACTTATGCAGATATATTTAATTGCAAAAACATTTCATGTATTGCAAAACTATGAGCAAAATAGTATTAAATTTCTTTTAAAAATTATAAAATGTGGATTAACATTCCCTGCAGGATATAAAGTCAAAGGTGATAATTGAATCATGGTGTGTATAATAAACAATATGTTAATTGATTACTGACAGACCTTGTGAGAGTTTAAACGTACTCACACAGGGTGTGAAAGTGACCATATATAACAGGGGTTTTTCATCACTGTCTGCTCACCGTAGGCGTTGCCAAAGCAAACGGCCCAGTTCCCAATGAAATCCAGCTAACATGTTTCCATTCAGGGGGTGTAGGACAAAAGCCCCTGAGGACAGAAGCCCCTGGGTCAAAAAATGTCAAGGTGGACAAATGCCCCTGGGTGAATTTTACAACTAGGACAAAAGCCCCTGGATGAATTTTGCAACAAGGACAAAACCCCCTGAATAAATTTTACAACTAGGACAAAAGCCCCTTAATGAATGGGAGTGTGGTGTTGATGATTTGACTTCCACAGTCTGAAATGCAATTAGTAAATGCAATACATGTCAATCATTTGTTATGACAATGATTGATATTTTGAAGTTCTTTTAATATCAATATTGTAATACTTTTGTTCAATTTGATGCAAATTAAATGAAAGTACAGTAAAGGGCTATAGAAAGTTTGCGCCCATGCGCTATGCACACGCCTACTTTTGGCTTCAAATCTAAGGTAAAAATCAATAGCTCATAGATTGTAAGCACCCCCAGGTTGGAAAATCTGTCGGCTGTTAGGTGTAATGAGCGCGGGTCAAGGCTGTTCTCAGTGTCACTTCTACTGTTCTGACCTCTCAATTATTCTACATCTCCATTGACTGACATAATTATTCACACTTTTTTCATAATTCAGCTGCTACTAAACATACTCTATCTTTCATACCTATAGTGGTGTGTGAAGTTATTAAGTACCTTCAGGTGATCAACATTTCAGGAAGAAATATCAGTCACCTGTAGCGAACACAAGGTTACTGGAGGTCACAAGCGTTAACATGTGCCAAAATCTTGATCAGAACAATGCACTGCCTTGTGTACATACATGTAGCCAATCAATAATTTCAAGGAGAAATGTAATCGGCATACATCATTCACACTCTCACTGTGGAACTGCTCCGCTCTATCTTGACAACAGCTTATCTCAGAGTCAGTCAACTTCACCCATGTAATAAGGCAAGTCTACACAGAAACACCAAGTAAATTACAGCTTGGTGTGTCTGACAGACTGAAATTGAAAGTTTGTTTGAGTGTTAACCAACAGATAATTAGCGGTGTGTCATGCAGAACAAGGGGAAATGTGAAACAGTTAATTGTTGTTTAATTATTTTAATTAACACATTAATTGAGCAGCTTTTCAAACAGCATTGAGAATAAAAAGTTTCTACCCATTACATAGGCTGTACATACATCAATTCTACAGAAATTACGCTTGTATAAAAATGTGCATTTTCTATAGCTCCTTACGGTATACACATCTTTACATAATAATAATTATTGCATAAAAATAGCCGCAGCAGAGTTCATTTATGGGGTTGGTTATGGGGTACGGAAATGAATTCACTATCTAGTTGTATGTATGCAATTTTTTTGTTTGGTAGTGGGGAGGATTATTATTTGTTGTTAGGTGTTCAGTCTTGCTCTTTAATTGATCAGTGATATAAATAGTCATGTGTTGTCTTTCTGCTCTATCATTCTGCAGGACACCAAGGTGTGTATGTGGCAGGTGCCCCCAGAGGAACAGAACGATGACATGGAGGAGGACCTAGAGACTGGGAGTGAGAGGGAGCCCAGGGTGTTGTGTGATGTTCCTCATAGAGGAGATGTTACTGGATTGGAGGTACATTTGCTTCTGTGTAACAGGTGACATTGCTGATTAAGCTGTTTCATTGAACATGTAGCATAAGTTGAGTTTAAACTTTAAAGGTAATTGCTGTGTGATTTCAGTCTTGCCCATGTTTGTTTATTTATGGATTGCGTTTAGATTTGGTTTTGTTTATGTGAAGTGGAGAATGGAGAATAGATAATGATATTGTCACATGTAGAATTTCTAATAATAATGATAATTTTCTAAGAAAAGGGCAAGAACAGCTTTAAGTGATGTAGCCACAGTTTATAAATTTTGCTTTTGTTTTTTGTTTGTTTTTTTTGTTTGTTCATAAAAACATTTGTTCAAAAAGTGAAATCTATGTTAAGCCACAATAAATAATGGAAACGATATATAATTTGATCATTAGCTTGTATGTCAACATGCTGTCCTTCAAAAGGATTTTTTGTGTCAAGGGATGGAGAACCAAAACAACCTTGAACGCTGTCGATATCCTTTATGTATAACCATACCCTGGTCATGATACATTGATGTTTCTAAATAGGGACAAATGGAGGAATGCTTTAGTTTTCAGAAAATGCAACTATTGCATGGTGTAGAAGCATATCTATTCCTTTTCAAAGCACTGGTTCCTTCTTAATGATAATACTTGGCTCTTATCTGGGGCAGCCACAGAAAACAGTAGTTTTCAAAACAACTCAAAATATGGTAATGTATAGTCCTTTTTTTTTTTTTAAATAACTGCCTTCTATTAGTTTAAATCAGGGCCCAGGTAAACTCTTTCTATACAATCAGGTGCATCGAAAGAAGGCTGTTATTTTGTTGTTGTTTTTGTTTTCTAAAGGATATAAAAGAAATATATTAAATAATCATGTGCTGAAAGGAATCGTAAGTCATCACAAAATGCATGCTAGTTTCATGCTACATGTACTTTAGGTATTGTAATTCTTTGATAACCATGGCGATGTCTGTTGCCTGTTATACCAGTAAAGAGTTATCTTAAGTATTACTGACAATTAGTGTGTGAAGATGTCTGACCAGGGTTGCAGAAATCCCATATCTGACTTGCCCGACACTGGAAAGTTAATTGACAAGTGGAATCTTTGACTGAGTTGTCCGCAGACAACTAAATATTTGTTGTATAATACTTTTCATACTTTTGTTAAAAGTTCATTTCTAACAAAAAATTGAGAATGCAATCAGACAAAAACTGGGATAAAATTTATTGTAGTTATTTGTACATTTGTTTACTACCAAACTGTCTTACTGCGCATATGCGGGTAAACATAAGAAAATGCTCTAACAAGGACAGCATGTATGGAAAGGGAAGTATGGGGAGTTCTACATGAATTATTAAAAAAATAACAAAAACAATGACCTGTTCTGTAAATTATATTCAGTAAAAATTATCAAGTCAGCCATTCATTTCTGGGTGTTAGAATTACTTATCCATAAATTCAGAATGCGGTGACATCATACAGAAAAAAAAAGTGGTCGTGCATCACCTGCTTATTATATTCGGGTGATAGAATTATAACCAACACACCGGCAAAGTGAATTTTATTTGTTATAAGATAAGGCAAAGAAAAGCCTGACGAGGCTAAAACAGTTCAGAAAAACAAATCAAAGCCGGACAGAGGCCCTGAGTGTGACAAAAATGTAAATGTATGTTCCAAGATCAGTGGCTTAAAGAATTTCTGTAGTTAAATGCAGATGACCATTACTCTGTCTTCTTGATTCCAAGTCTTTGTATTTGTTATGTTTAGTGAATGGGTGCATGCCCTATCAACATTTCAATTAATATTAATGAATATCTGAGCAAGTGGAATTTCATGACAGACAGGTAGATTTTTAAAGCCAACTTACTGTGGACAAGTCAACAAAAGATGGATTTCCACACCCCTGCTGACCGCATATCACACTAAACACAAGTAACACTATGGTTGCTGTATTAAACACAGGGCTATAATGGCATGCTAGAGAACGATGTCCTGGAGTGAAAGCGTGTTCGCATGCGATGGACATTAATGGCTTGGGAAGTAAACTAATGATTATAATGTTTGTATGGTGTTTTATTTGCAGTTTCTCACAGCTGATCACATGGTAGCATCCTCATCTTTAGGATCAGTCACTCTGTACAGATTCCACAGAAATACACAGGTAGATAGCTTTTTTGTCTACAAAATTAATGCCAATGAAAGATAAAAGTTTCCTTACCTTTACTGTTAATGTGTCAGTGTACAGAATCCATACAGAACACCTAACTGGAGTAAGAGATGGCAAAGTGTTAAATGCTTAGTTTAATTTATAGTGAAGAGGAAATGAATATGTGAACTGTGACTATATCAACATGTGATATTTGAACTTTCATCAAGGCCTAAAATAATGCCTACACAAAGATCTTGAACCTTCAGTGCCAATAACAATGGCAAAGTGATGTTGGCTCAGCTTAAATTATTATGAAGAACAAATACAAATTGTGAATATGTATATAAGTTTCTATAGTAACATAAAACATTCACTTTTATAAATGCATATAATATTGCCTACATGAAGGTCATTAGTCTTCAATGCTATTATAAATTACCAGATTTAAACCAATTCTTATTTTCCATGGTTGACCAGAGGCTGGAAGGCTCAATGGAGTGGTTGAAGCTACACACTGACCCTGGGGAGGGTGGAGTCTCATGTACGTGTGTTGCTACTCAGGGGGAGGACCTAGTGGTGTCAGCCGGCGAGGACGGCAGGGTCAATATCATGAACATCTCGCGAAGAAAACCCCTTCGAACCATAGGTAGGCAACCTTTTATGCTTAGTTTGTTTTCAAGTTACTATGTGCTGAGATCTTGCAGAGAAAACTTAAAGTTTCAAACAATTGGTTAGTTGTCTTTAATTAACGAAAACGTGAACAATTCTAAAGTCGCCTCAGATGTGCTCAACAAAAGGTCCACAAAAGTTTCGGTAAATTTTACTCAGTAGAGTTTGCTATCTTATTGGAAAGGATGCTAGTTGTCTAGTATTGCTAGTATTAATTTATTGTGTGAAGATTGCCACAGGATAGACAACATTATATACTTACTCATTTCAGAAAGATATTTTGTTTACCAGTATAGTACATTTCACTGTGGTAGTCATTTGCTTCATTGTGATATTTCCCACTCGGTCATGTTAAAATGAAACAGGATTCACCACTTGTGGAAGTTATTATCTGAGATAAGCTGTACTACTACCATGTGCTTGCCAGATTGTTCCAAAATCATTTGCTTAAAGCTGGTGATTTTGCTTGTTCAGAGTATAATCTGGCTTCATGTGTAATGTGGTAGGTCTCCTTTAAAAGATAATATTTTTTTCCCCAATATTTTGACCATATAAACTGGAAATCCTTGAATTTTTGCATTTAACCCTGGAACAAAAATTCTTCTACTGGCTTCACCCTGGCTTTAAAAATGCTAGATATAAAATCTTATAATTAGGGATAGCAAAATTCACTCATTGCAGCATTCATATTTTTTATCCAACGTTCGAATGTTCAGAACAAGTTTATAGCTCCTACACAACAAAGTTTAGCTGATATGGTTGATGTAAAATTGTAAAGAATTAGTGCAAATGTTTTTTGTTCATTCCAAACAAAAATTGGTGTTCCAGTTTATGGAAAGTTTATTTGTCGATATTCAGTATTATTTTATTGATTGTAACTTTCAGAATTAAAACAAAACCAGGGGAAAATATGAGCTTGCAACATGTCTGTGCTTATTTTTATCATACATAAACAAAGGAAAATTTTTATTTTGGCAAAGAAAGAATTTTTGAAAAACTAAGGGTTCCATTTCATCTGCTATAGCCTATAGAATAATGAGGACAAAAAGTCTGGCCAATATATCTACCCAATCATAATTTTGAGTAATTCTTTACCGACACTATGTGTATATAGTTCCATCCCATTACACAGGTATTATGCCTCTGATACAGGCTAGTAGACAGTGACTGGGGGTATTTATTATGCAGTTCTCACCGGCTACATTTTCCGAATATATAAAAAAAATTTCGTTAATTATATTGAGTTGGTCTTTTTGGTGTTCACTTTGGCCCAACGTTAGATACGATATTGCATTTGCTCGATCTATATCTGTATCCCTCAGCTCTGGTGAAGAATATAAGTTTCCATCCGGTGAACATCTGGTGAAAACCCCAGTCACTATTTTTAAACACAACACTGGTTTACACGCACATGGCTTTTGCATTAGCTCTATTGTGACGTCTTTAGTCCTATCCCTCCCTAATAATAACATGTAACACACATATGTGCGGGTGAAGGTCGTGTAGCTGTGTGCGTATCAATGGAGCATGAAAAATATACGCAGAAGAACTCGATTATTTTTTTCTAAGGCATAGAAAGTGTAGTAAGTAATACGTATGATATCTATAATACTATATATCATGCAACTGAAATGGCCTTATGTTAAAAATGACTAAATATATCTAACAATATGGTAGAAGGATATGCTTGTTTTCTTTTTATGCCACGAGAAATTTTGGAATGAAGTTCTAGAAATTTTGTTTATGCAGAATTTTCACTGAAATGAGAGGAATAGTTATGGACACTGAGATTCAAAAATAATGAAACCATGCCTCCAGATGTCTTAATTAATTTTGTGTTTCAAAAAGGCTAAAATCACTGTCAGCTTCCTCCTACTTGAAAACAAAATTACACCCCTGCTTATGGCAGTATTAATTTTATATTGATTGAAACGACACCGATAAACAGTACATATACAATTCTTTTGATACTTTTTTTTGTCCTGCAAACAGCCTGCATATTACCCTTGCTATGAATAGTACACCAGAGTAGATCAATAATGATATATAAGCCTGGTTCCATGACTCCATACTCGCTGACTGGGTTGTACAATATGTGAGGGGATTGCCGGTTGCTATGTTACGTTACCCTGCCGTGAATAGCTTGAGGGACTTTCCCAGGTTGAACACTAGCATAGTTGATAACAGTAAATATTTGAATCATCGTTGAAATAATGAAGAAAAAAAAAACAATAATGATAACGATCTTCCAATTCTGATGCCATGACACTGCTTTTTACCTAACCACCACAATTTATTGCTTCGTAACCAGTAATAGGTTTGAATGTTAAACAGTTAAGGTGTGAACAATAATCATTGAAGCAAGAAACAGTGTGGCAATTGTTGTGTTTTTGTTTTATGATTTCTGTTTATTCAAAACAAATTTGTTTTTTTGTTTACCAAGCGTTTGAATACTAAAGATACATTTGAACTTTTGGTATCTATCTGAATGTTTGCTTACATGCCTACTAATAATATGTGTTGGTGGAAAAATCAGCATTCTTTATTTAGTTTGAGCTCTTGTTTAAAGTATGCTTTATTTTATAATTCTGAAATACCTCCATTATGCATTCCTTCTCTTTGTAGAAAAGGCAGACAGTACCACAATCAATGCTGTGACATTTCTCAAACAGCTGGAAGTCATCACAGTTAACTCCAGTGGTCAGCTGAAAGTCTTTGATCTCAGGCAGGCTTCTGATGAGCCAGCCAAGACATTTAGCTTGTAAGTTTTACAGTACATGTGATGTGCAAATTGTACCCTTTTTAAACATGCTGTACTGAGTGTAAGGCTTTTCATTAATTTAGTTAATAGTGTTGTATTGTTGATATTCTTATGCCAATCAATTGGGATAACACTTTAGAATATCAATACAGTATTTGGGTTGGGGGGTGGGAGTGGTTGGGGAGAACTTTCATGTGGGGAGGTTTTCCAGCTAATCTGCAGTGCACGGGTGGTTCTACCTCCACCTATAATTAGTTGGACGCCGTCAATATGACTATAATTGTGTCGGTGCGATGTAATAAAAAAAAAAAAAAATTAAGAGTTATGAAATCAAACAGACAACCAAAAGGTACATAAAAATAGCCAGTTTATTCAAAGTAATATTGTATGTATATATATTGTTGATATTCTATATCAATATACTTGCTGTCTCAAAATTAGAATAAATTACAGCCTTAACTAAATTTCAGTTGTTTGTACTGCATGTTCAATTTTGTATAGTCTGTGATCAATTCTGTGCATCAATGACTTGCTTTACATTAAAAAATGCACTGGCGTAGTTAAAATGTTGTTTTTTGTATCACAGCAAAAATGCTACTAGTAGCCATTATTACAGGTAGGTGTGGCCCCTGGTTCAGACTTGGACAGTGGCATTAGGGTTGTTCCACGATTGATTATCCTGGTCTCAAGGTGTGGTGTCAGGGTGTGATATTATGGTGTCAGAGTGTGGTATCGTGGTGTCAGGGTGTGGTATCGTGGTGTCAGGGTGTGGTATCATGGGTCAGGGTGTGGTATCATGGTGTCAGGGTGTGGAATCATGGTGTCAGGGTGTGGTGTCAGGATGTGATAGTATGAGGTCAGGGTGTGGTATAGTGGTTTCAGGGTTTGGTGTCAGGGTGTGGTATTGTGGTGTCAGTGTGGTATCATGGTGTCAGGGTGTGGTATCATGGTGTCAGGGTATGGTATAGTGGTGTCACGGTGTGGTATCATAGTGTCAGGGTGTGGTATCATGGCATAAAGGTGTGGTGTTAGGGAGTGGTGTCAGGGTGTGGTATCGTGGTATCATTAGGAAGCAGTGTCAGGGTGTGGTATCGTGGTATCAGGATATCACATCATTGAGTCAGGGTGTGGTATCATAGTGTCAGGGTGTGGTATCATGGTACCATTGTGTCTGTGGTATCATAGTGTCAGGGTTTAGTATTGTGGTGTTAGGGTGTGGTGTCAGGGTGTGGTATCATGGTGTCAGGGTGTGGTATCATGGTGTCAGGGTGTGGTATCACGCTGTCAGGGTGTGGTATTATGGTTCCAGGGTGTGGTATTGTGGTGTCAGGGTGTGGTATCATGTTGGCAGGGTGTGGTATTGTGGTGTCAGAGCATGGTATTATGGTGTTAGGCATTGATATCATGGTGTCAGGGTGAGGTATCATGATTTCAGGGTGAAGTATCATGGTGTCAGGGTGTGATATGGTGTCAGGTATGGTGTCAGGGTGAGGTATCGTGGTGGCAGGGTGTGGTTATATGGTGTCAGTGTGTAGTATCATGCAGTGATATTTTCTGATGTGCGATTGTGGATTATAGTGCATATTTTTTAAGAAAAATGCATAATTTTAATATATCTGCGCTTAAAAAACGCAATCGATAAACTAGCAATCAAAATGTCCGAAAAATTTTATATCCAATATACATCGTCTTTGAGCAATTACTACGAGGTAAAATTGTCTGGAACACCGCTATGTCATGAGCACTTGTTCACTTGCACTTGTTTCCCGTTTAAATTGGCAGTACAATACGATGCCGATAACCAGATCCATCTCCAGTCATTTCCGTTTTAATTTTTGAGACGCTAATGTCATGCCTCCTAAAAAGAAACTTTGTCGATTGATCAGCGACTTATCACCCTTTATGGACAGGATTCGACCGGCAAAACTATCACAAACTAAAATAATATATAATGTTTTTGTTCAATGAATGTACATTGTTATTTGTTTTTATGCGCAAAAATAAAACTTTTGTCAAAGATTACTAAAAAATCTCATTAATGTTGAAAAAGTCTTATTTTTTTCAAATATGTGCACTTTTTTATCTCATACTTTTCAAATGAAAAAATATCGCTGGTATCATGGTGTCAGGCTGTTGTGTCAGGCTGTGGTATCATGGTGTCAAGGTGTCAGGGTGTGGTATTATGATGTAAGGGTATGGTATCATTGTGTCAGGCTGCGGTATCAGGGTATGATATCATGGTGTCAGTCTGTGTTATGGTACCAAGGTGTTAGGGTGTGGTATCATGGTGTCAGGCTGTGGTGTCAGGTTGTCAGGCTGTGATATCATGGTGTCAGGTTGTGGTGTCAGGCTGTGGTATCATGATGTCAGGGTGAGGTATCATGGTGTCAGGCTGTGGTATTGTGGTGTTAAGGTGTGGTGTCAGGGTATGGTATCATGTTGTCAGGGTATGATAGCATGGTGTCAAGGTGTGGTGTCAGGGTGTGGTATCAGGATGTCAGGGTGCGGTATCATGCCAGGTGTTCACTGTAAGCGTAGGCTTTGAATTCCTGAAGATTTCAAGACAAATGATCCGAACTGAACGGATATTTGCATTTTAAATGTGATGAAATTGATGCTGAAGAGTGTAAGTATTCTCATTGTTTATGCTGGAGGATTACTTATTTCATTAATCAGAAATATTATTTAGTTTAGTTTGAATGTTAGTGATGACATTGTATTGTCTATATGCTCACAACCTAGGGAGATAGAGCCCATTTTAAAGTAGCAAGTAGGTTTACTATTTTGATTTAGAACTTGCATCAGAAAAAAGCTCAAATATTGCATTAAAAAAGATGTGTGTTTTTTCAACAAATGCTCAAAATGCACAAAATATTACTGCTTCAATACTTGATCCAGAGTATTCCCATAACTGTTTTGCCATTGACTAAATACTATATTTTGCCATAGAATAACCTGCACTGAGTTGGCCTACATTGTACTGAATAAACAATCAATCTTTGTGTCTTGAATAAATATGTTTAAACTAACATAAATAAACATAATAATATATTTGCAGATCAGGAGAGCAGACCCCTCTTCACTGTGTGGGTCGCCACCCGACGCAGCAACATATTGTGGCAACGGGAGGACATGACGGGGTGCTGTCTATCTGGGACCTGCGACAAGACAACTTCCCAGTCACGCTGTTAGAGGCGCACTCTGGACCTAGTATGTACAGTGTGGCTTTAGTCCTATTTCATTTACTTCACATAATGAAATATTTGATGTATTATACCCCCAGATATGATGTCTATTTGGGCTGTGTTGAAGTCATTATCCCTGATTGGTCAATCTGATTTCAAGATTTATCCAGACAAAGGTGGGGAAATAAAACACTAGCTCACAAAATGTGAATAGACCAAATGGGATGTTGCCATTCAGTGCTAGTGTTTTTGTTTGTTTGAAGGATTCAAGCAAAGGCTTAGTTATCAATAGACTGAAACCACTTTTGCTAATTACCTCAAATTTAGACAATTGGGTTTTAATGCCAAGTTGAATGTCAACTTTTAACTGCCTATAATCCTCTCCAACTTCTGAAGAACAAAAAATCCAATAAGTCTTGAACATTTTCATTTGTTGTTTTATGCTCTTACACATGCAGTTAAATCAATGTACATCATAGGTAAGTGTATCAATGCTAGAACACAATAATGACTTATACAGTATTGTAAACTAAATATTCATTTTTATTCCTAATGGCCTTTGAACAACACAAGTTTTCTCTCCCTAAGGGCATGCCACCCATTGTCTCCCTAAAGGATCAATGATCCAGGATTAACAAACCATGTATGACTGCTTACCAAAATTGGTATAACAACATAATTTATCTTCAACAATTATATATTCTATATTTAGATAAAGTTTTAAGGAGTCATAAAAATAGCCTAATTGACCTGTAAATTTCCTTTTAATTAATTTAATTAATTGATTATAGTCTTGACACAATTGAACAACTGTTTTTAAGCAAGTAACATTATCTGCAACAGGTCTCATTGATTGGTAGTCTAGCTAATCATTTTTGGCTGGAGTCTATACAAAAGTGTCCATCTAATTTGAATATATATATTGCAGAGATAATGGTAAAAAATTACCATAATTCTGACATGTGTAAGTAAAATTTTGTAAGAATTGCTTTGCATGAAGGAAAAAAGAAAGAAATGAGCCATATACTAAGAAATAACATTAATGATTTCTCACTTTGCCATTATGAACTGGAGATCATTACGATTCATCCAGTTTAATGTGGACACAGGTCTTTGGCTCCTTTTTTTGCTATGCTTATACATAGGGAGAGGGGAATGCTGACTTCATTGTGTCTATATGTTTGATTGACGTGCCCTCATGTTGAGTGTGTAAACCTTCAACTATTATCTTTGATTTTCCCCTGAGAAATAAATATTGTATATAGGTCTTTGTAATTGACATAGTCTCTGTGTTTCAAATTTCATTCCCCCAAAATAGATGCAAAATTCAACTGTGATGGCAATTTTCCTCATAATTATGTGTTTGATTTCAATCTAAATGTACAAGTTCGCCTTCCTTCACTTGCTGAATGTGCAGCAAATAGATAACCTTTTTTTCATTTTCTTCTATTTTGGTTCTTTTGCTTTTCTAAGAATGTCATGCCTTGTTAATTTTGAAATTAAATGCAAATTGAAATGTTAATGGAGCACTACGCATAAAGATACGTACATGCTGTTTTTTATTGATTGGACCTTTCTTTGCTGTAAGTGATTATATTTTGGAGTGTTACCTGGGATATTTTTATGTGAGTGCTAAGAAAGGAAAACTAAGGACAATTCTAAAAGTTTAAAGCTCTGTATTAGTACAGTTATGGTATATTTCTGGTTCAGGGATTTGCCAAACATTGTTAAAAAGTACTTAGCATTTTATAATATTTTTTCCTTATTTAACTATCCCCTGTGGTATTCTTGTACTTAGTATGTCATGGCATTTTTCTGTGTTAAACCATTCCCTGTAGTATTTGGATATTTGCCTTTCCTGTATATCCCTGTAAACTTATTTCCCATGTTGACTCTTCAGTGTGGGAGGTATGTTTCCACCCCCACCAGCCTGACCATCTGTTCACCTGTTCGGAGGATGGGTCCGTGTGGCACTGGGATAGTTCAGCAATCAACTCTCTTATCCCAGGCACAGGTAATAATATACTTGCATATTATCACATGACATTACATACAGAGCAACAGATAAGGATTGACTGTGAATTGAGTATTACCCCACTACTTTGAAATTGAGTAACAATAAGCATTATTGAGTACCATGCGTCACATTACACACTTACCCTGAGGTCAATTGAGTACCCAGGGCCTATAGCATTAAGTGTTGTAAGAAATTAAACCAATAACCTAACAGTGTAATTGATTCTTCTTCATACTTTTTGATAAGACAATTACAGCCAAAAATCTATAACTTGTAAACATAAAATTGCTAACTTGCTTGCAAAATTTTTTGGTGCTGTGGGAGAGCTTAATGCAATAGGACTTGGATAGTCTACCTCGTTTCAATGCCTTTGTTTTTGCGCAGTGTGACAAAACCACAGGCCGAAGCTATCTGGAAATATTGCTGAAATTATTTTGCAATTACAGCGTGCAGGAAAAACGTGCCTGGTTGCATTATTTAATTCTAACTTTGATCAAACTTTTTAAAAAAAAAATATTTGTAATCCTTTCAAAATCATGTTTCGGCGATAACTAACTAGGTCCTGAGGAGGAATAGGCCAATGAAACTTGAGCGCACCTGCCACTGGCAGCTTCGATTTGATTTTATGATTGAAAGTAATGTAGTACGTAGTACAGTCGATGAAGTAGTGTCTGTTAAGCACGCGCTTGATGACTTTGGTTTTACTGAATTAGCAGGTTTTCCTTCACTATTCTCACTGTTAGGCAACCAGATGATTTTTAAATGAGTAGTGGATGTTTTAATTGAGTTTTGTTACTCACTACCTTGCATTTTAATTACGTAAATGGCCATTTGGAATTGCCTATTTACGCAGATACACACCTTATCTGTTGCTCTGACATACATTACATACATTACTTTACATACATTTATACATAACATACATTACATATTTAACAGTTTTTAAATAATGTGCAAAGTAAAAATAAAAATTTGTTGATAAATATACTCATTTAATAACTTATTTTTAGCACAAGGTAGAGTGACTACAACAGTATTAATTGAGTATATTTAAAGAAAACTGCCTAAAAAATGCAGATTTGTAAGAAAGTTTGACTAGTTATTGATAACAAAGCTAAATTGTTCATGCTTTGCTGTGTTTGACTTTGGTTTTGTACTTTGGAGAACAGAAAGTTTAGTAGCTGGACACAAATCATTCTTCAGCTGAAGAGTATTTAATGTGTCTGAAAAGGTTTTAGCTCTTAAGATAATGAAACCATGGCAGAATGGTATATAATATCTTGTTAATGTTTGTGAGACATTTATTGTTTAAAGAAGATATGACAAGGAAAAACTAACTACCTGCTTTTCCTTGTATTAAACATAATTTGGAAGGTGCTTAAAATAATTACATCCTTTGCATCATTTAGACGTCTGTAATAAATGTGAATGTGGTATTTCAAATAGTTGCATTAAATTAACTACAGTATAAACATTTGATTTAATAAAACATAACTTTCTTAGCAACATTTTTTAACAATTCTTGACAATAATAAATCTGGTAAGATGTTACTGATACTAGTACTGCCTGTATCATGTAACACCATACAAAAGTTTTTCATAACTGTTTTGTAAGTTTCGACTGACTATGTGTATTCTGCTCTAGGTGCCGGCTCTGGAGGTGGTTCCCTATTCAGCCAGCAGCCTGCCAGCGTCCCAGGAGCGGGTACCAGCTCACCGTGGCTGTCACTGGATGCCGGCCGTAATAAGATGGACATCACCACCCTCCTGCCTCAGCAGTCACTGCCAGTGAACACCCTGCACATTGAGTCCCAGACACTTCTGTGTGGCACAGATGAGGAGGCGATTTATACAGTGGATATACCTGGCATCAGATAATCTTTATCTACCAGTGCTAGTTAAATCAACTTGTTAATTAGAACAAGACAATATTCCAACAAATTATTATTATGATACTCACACAGGATGTGACTGAACCTGCGTTCCAAGTGATTTATTAATCCATACAGGGCCAAGGAACCCAATGTGCCAAGGAACACAAATGGGCCAAGGAAAGAGTTTGACAAAAGAATGTTTACAGATTTAATTTCTTGGGCAGTATCTTAAACACGTAACCTGAATTTGGATTGGCTTGTTGTTATGTAAGGCTGCACATCTTAAAGGCCGTAAACTCTCAAGTAATGTTACAATTTACTTCAGACATTGTGTTGACAAAAGATCCCATAAAAGCTTGTTAAGACAGTGATGTTCTTTGGAAGTTGATACAACATAAAGACACATTATTTTTACTTTATCATGAAACAACTACTAGTAATTACTCCTGTAGCTTAAATTATTTAGTTGATGAGAAACTTTCCTGCCATTATAGACAGGACTGATGTATACACCTGTATACTGGCATGTATGCCATGGACTGATGTATACACCTGTATACTGGCATGTATGTCATGGACTGATGGATACACCTGTATATATGTATGTCATGGACTGATGTATACACCTGTATACTGGCATGTATGTCATGGACTGATGGGTTCACCTGTATATATGTATGTCATGAACTGATGTATACACCTGTATACAGGCATGAATGCCATGGACTGATGTATACACCTGTATACTGGCATGAAGGTCAACCCGTGAGGAAAGAGTCCCAGTCAGGGTGAGAACATTCATGTCGAGATGTTTTCCGAATGACCTGTGGTGAGCTGTTGGTTTACTATAACATGTTGCTGGGGTCTTTCTCCATCAATTATAAGCTAGACTCGCCAGTATAACCAATAGTTGTGTTGGTTTGATGTATGAAAAAAATAGACAATAATGTTGTTTGTAAGTTTATAGCAACAGTATGTATTTCGACTGAAAAGGTTTGGGGGCAGCTGGACTGTGTCATTGTACTTAATTTTGAGCCACTTGCTTTCACTTTAAATATTTTAACCCAGCAGCTTTGCTGGGAGCTGTCTTATTAGGATCAACATTATTTGCTGTTAAGTCTTTTAACAATTGTGTGTAGTTTTGAGCATGTAACTAAGGAATTAGGATGGGTTATTAACAAGACAAGTCTAAGGGGTTTATTATCACTGATTATGCAGAATACTGCAGTGAACATAGAAAATTAGTGGTAAGTTAAACTGGTCTACTTGTTGGATATTTTAGTCACCTCCAGAGTTTCACAACATTGTTTATAAATATTAAATATTTGTCAATTGTTATTTTGTGAATAAAAATGATTCCATTTATGGTTCTTTTGTTTTCAGAATTTCAATTACCCTTATTTATTTTAGCATATAAAATGAATGTTTTAATATGATGATGATTTACTACTCATGTTTATGAAATGAGAATCACAATAAATAATAATGCTTGACATTGATTGGAAGAAGTTCAGGGAGCATATTATATTTTAAGGTGGTATTCAACTATTAACCCAAAGATAACAATTGCATTGGGGGTATTTATACACAATCGTTAGCCATGGATACAGTCCTGCTTTAATTTTAGTTGTTGTAGTAATTGTTAAAAAGACGATTTGTTGAAAAACCACAGGCATATGGCTTTTCTTTCACATGTGGCTGTAAAGGAAAACTTTTAAAATCTTGTAAAAAACTACTTGAGCTACAGCCTGGACATTACAAATAATTGTTTCTTGGATGGCTCTATCATGTGTGTTCAAAGAATTTTGATCCACAAGAAAACGGCCATCAGTCAGCAAGAATAATTGATCAGTTTGCAGTTGGCTTATTACTAAAAAGTTTGGTACACATAAAAGTAGCAGTTCGATAATACGTCAAAATGGGGGCCAATTAATCATATTGCATTTTTTTTGTAACTGCGATATTTTACATTTAATGATTTGATAGTTCTTAAAAATGGGGTTTTGTGGTATCTTGTTTTAAAAAATGCAAAACAAAAAATCATTTTACATGACATTTAAGGTGAATACCATTTTGATTTGTCCTTATAATTTATGTGTTTCTTATTTTAAACTTAATGAGATAATCTCTAGAAACTGGTGAAATATTTGGATTGGATATATATATTAACCAAAAAAGTCTGGATAGGTTGTCAAATATAATTAGTACAATAAAAATCAGACAACAATGTATAAAAATCCTGATTATAGATAACAACACTTAACAATTATGTAGGATTGTCTAAAAGTGCACAAACATAAAGGAGAGCATCATGTTATGTAAAATCTAATTTTGAAATCAAGTTGCTAAAAATAGTTATCAAGTGTATGGATTATGAGATAATCACGGTAAATAAGACAAATTCAATGTTGTTATAGCAGCATGGTAACAGATTAAAATAGATACATAACACACAAAAACAGATGATTGGCACTTTATATTCATTAATATGATTTTTTTTCCTGACTAATATAGGCACAGGACTTTTAATAAGCTTAAAATGGCTAAATATTGTTGAAAATTGCAATGCTTTCATTCTCCTAACCTAAAAACAACACAAGCTGTTGAAGGAAAGCATCTTTCACATAATCTAGGGATTATTATAAAAAATTATTGTTCATTATGGTTATACATTTATGTGTGTATTTTTTTTTTTAAATACTTCAAAAATGTCTCAATTCCATAAATGCTAATTTTCTTTTAGAATTTTTTAATGTGAAACAAGAACAGTGCCTACCCATATGGGTTAGTACACACTACATTAAATTTAATTTTCTTCTCCTATCTTTTTCTTAGCTTTATTCGAGAAATTCAAAAACCTTACACATTGAATAGATATATGTAACAACACTAGTATTTACAAGTAGCATACATCTTTCAAGTTGTTTAAATTAATTTTTTAGAAATGTTTAAAAAAAGCATAACCATGAACAAATATGGAATAAGCAATTCAATACACACAAAAAAACATAAAATATATATTTTCTTATCACAAACATTTATGACATTAAATCCACAAGATAACATCACAGATCTGCTGAGATACAAAATCATGGAATGCTTCTAAGTGCCACACCTTTACAAGCCAATACTACTATTCTTAACATTTAGTACTACAAACATAACATTAAAGAGCCAGCCTGGGTATTATATTTTCTGGGAATTGTTCTGTCTTCATTGCTAGGTGGCTTTTTAAAAAAACCCATACCTTACCTTCACAGATAATGCATTAATCAATATTTAAATTTTCCTTTTACTTTCTAAGGAAATTTTGAAGTGAATACTAGTGACTATTGATGATGCAATAATTTTGTATCACAATAAAAACATTAACTTTATTTTTTTTTTTTTTTTTTATAATTTGTAAACAACAATTAATTTCATGGAGAGGTATATTCTTAAACTAACTTTAAAGTCTGTCTTAAGATGAATAAAGCATGAAAGCATATCAAAAAGAGTGCATGACAGTTGAATCTGTGAATTTTTCTGCTTGCAATTATCTTTTAATCTTCGGAACACTTGCCTCAAAATCCTTATCAAAAATTGTGCCTGAAATAAAAAAATATGAATAAATATGAGGATTGAATAATATTTTGTTGATGTTCTTACTTTGAGACTGATGGCTGCATTGCGAGCAAATTTATCATGAACTTTTAGCGCAACCTGTATTAACAAAGCATAAATAAGATTTAACTCTTAACTGGCAATATACAGGATATAGAATTTTACAAAAAAAATGCATTTACTGCATCTACAAAGAAGCAAAGTGAGACAATTAACAGCACACAATCTCCTTTATGGGGACTTTACACTGGCAGTACAATATTTTCTCTGCGAGGTCTCATATGTTTGATATGAATAGCAGAAACACATTTACTTTCTTTTACTGCAACTGTCAAGTATAATAACTTCTGGCTGTCAGGTGAAAGTAACATAATTGACCCACAGGAAATGTGGGGAAAATGATTTATACAAGTAGTTATTATGAAAATTAAAACGTTTGTTGAATAAAGACACTTTAAAGAGCAATGGGCTCTCCAGTCTGAACCAAGTCTTTGGAACCAAAGTCTATCTTTCCATACACAAATGTTCTGTACTTAAACTCTTAGCACAAATAGGTCAGGTTTAAACAAACTGTGTAGATCCAGGTCAGCTAGCTTCCTGCTATTCTGATCAAGTAACATACATAACAAAAACTGGTTAATATAGTGTATGACAATCACTAAGATTAATTATTGATGAGAACACAATAAAAGTAAAAAATATAATTTGTAAACTATTTCAACCCTGCTGAATTTGTAAATGGAAAACACTTATGTGTGGGTTATCATGAATATACTTGAACTACTAATTAATAGATCCGCATATTACACATTGATTACCCACTTAAGTAACACAAAACATTTGTGGACAAAAAGCATAAGTCTGTAAATCTACTTATTATAACATCTGACTACAAAGACTAAAGTATATTTGGATTATTTTTTAAGAACTCATAGCAAAACTATGACTAGAATGGTGTGAGGAAGTAAGTTAATATATGTGATGTCTTTTAGATGACAAAATCCTTTTTGACAGACAAGAATTAAAGCAATCATAATTCAATTTCACAATGCAAGTTAATGTCAATTTTACCAAGTCATGGGAGGTTTTTGCATGCAAATAAAAAAAATGTAAAGTTGACCATGTCCTGTTTGCTATATAAGAACAAGAGAAGCCAAATACTCAAAAACATGAAAATCCTCTACCACTATATAAACAACAGTAGGATTGTACAATCTTTTATGTAATATATGGCTATTATAATAAGTATGGCGATATCCGTCTATGCTCTTATGTGATGTGAAAAAATGAAATGCCTGTGCTTAAAATGTGAAATAAAATTAGTTTTTGGCACTTATTCATGTATAGTTTTAACAAATGATGTCAAAAATGCAATTAAAAAAACAGATTACCATTTTTCTTTTCAATAAAAGCATATTGTGTTCAATATGTATTGATGAACATGTGTGGGGATTGTTAAGGGGGTTGATACAAAATGTTAAAATTGCAGAATACCTCATTTAAATAAACCTAAAACTTTTTGGTGAAAGTTTAGCCTGCTTAGCATGAATTAATCAATCTTAGTACAAGTGCAAACAGTGTAGATCCAGATCAGCCAGCTAAGCAATTGTTTCAGAGATCACAGTATACAAAATGGCATGTGCATTACACCGTATGTGACAATTTAAACAGACAACATTAATGCCAGAAGTGGTAAATGAAAACATCACAGAATATCTAATATGTCTGACCAAAGACTTCACAACACCATACATGTACACACAAAACAAAAGGCACATGATAAAAACAAATATATAACTCAGCTACACTACTAGACAAGGGCCAGTTATATAAAAAAGGAAAGTACAAGTTTGGATTTTTAGAATTTAGTAGGGCAGATTTCTTTGCTATCTGACCAATAAGATGGCAGATTTCCTTGCTAACTGGCTAATCAGATGGCAGATTTCTTTGCTATCTGACCAATAAGATGGCAGATTTCCTTGCTAACTGGCTAATCAGATGGCAGATTTCTTTGCTATCTGACCAATAAGATGGCAGATTTCCTTGCTAACTGGCTAATCAGATGGCAGATATCCTTGCTAACTGGCAAATCAGATTGCAGATTTCCTTGCTAACTGGCCAATCAGATTGCAGATTTCCTTGCTAACTGGCCAATCAGATTGCAGATTTCTTTGCTAACTGGCCAATCAGATTGCAGATTTCCTTGCTAACTGGCCAATCAGATTGCAGATTTCCTTGCTAACTTGCCAATCAGATGGCAGATTACCTTACCAGTACTCACTGACTAGTCAAATGCTTGGGGATGATTGGTTTCTCAAGCTAAGATTTTTAGAACTCTGCTCAGGAGTCACTGCTATCAATCTTGTCACAAAAATGTAAAAATTCAACTAAATAAACAAGGATAATTTGTTCAGGAATTTCTATATTTCTTGTTTAAATGGTAAATTGTAAAAGAGAACACATCCAATTAAACAGCTAACAACGTATTTCAACATAAAGTATTACAGAGTTTTGTTTTTAAAATTACAATGTTTATAAGTTCTATCAAATATGTGAGCCATTTTTTGACAATCCATATAGTTTGATTTCTAATAAAACCTAATTTCTTTAATTCCTATCTTCCTAGTTTATTCTAGTATTAGAAATGCAGAAATGCTAAGTTTAAACAAGTTACTTATTTAATTAGAAAACTAAAACAAAACATTGTAGCACCAAATAAGAAAAAAGAGGGAAATTAGTGGGAAAAAGGATTATCCTTCAAGTTGACATCAAAAATCTGTCTGTGGAAAGTCAATTCCTACATGTAGTATTTACTATACATAACATACTAAAATTTAAAAACTTTTGATAGTCACAATGTGATATGTTTCAAAATTTCCAACACCTTTAAGCTTTATTCTTTAATTTTTTTTACTCAGTATATCCACAGCCATGTGTTTGGCTGGTTTACCAATATTCTAGATCTGAGTCTCCCCCCTCCTCACTGTACAGTGTGGATTCATCTGACAGATCCGACAAGCTACCATCACTGTCACAGAATATATTCTCAGGAGGTTTGGCTTTCATGCTCGACATCTTGTATGCTACTCTATGCAGGAACAGTTCAACTTCAAAATATGCAAGAAAATCCTTTGGAAGTCCCAATCTCTTAAGAAGAGTTTCAAGTACTGTCTTATTCAGAATGAAATTGATGTAGTCCTCATACGTGTGGTTATCTGTATCTTCCTGCACAGTCTGTTTGATCACATCGACTGGTAGTAATTTGGTGATGCAGGATTTCTGGTGTACAAAACACTGTTTGAAGATAGCTCTGGTTGCCAGTTGCTTGAGGGAGGCTGAGGTTTGCCCAAACATGAGGGGAACCAGCTGAGCTCCTAAGCTGGTAAGGTGTGAGAACTCTGGGAACTCTCCTGTCAGGAGGTCCACAAGCTCCAGCTGGATCTCATGCCGTGAGAAATAACCTGTCATAAAAAAAGTTTTGTGAGAAAAAATTAAATTAAAAAAAAAACACAGTAAGAAACCCGTAATAGCAACATATACTGTAATGAATCAAACTGAAAACTTCTTGGATCATTGTGTCATCAAAAAAGAAATCTACATTAATTATAAACAACCAAAACATTCCTAGAGAAATCAGTGTTCTTATTCCGAATTTGTTAAGCATCACATAAAGTAACTTTCTTTTAAGTTTCACATATTATTGGCAAATAAAAACCGACTTGATTTCTACTGAGTTATTGTAGTTTGTTATATTAATTGAATATATTCTGTCTACATTCTATCTTGGCTACCACTGGCACTGTTTTACACTATTTATTTGAATACAGTTCATTATATTTACCTCTGCTTATATCTCAATATGATGTCAAGTTAAATGTTGTTTATAAATTTTAAAATTCAGTTTGGCTTCACAATTACCTAGTGAGATTTAAATGGGATAGAGATTAATAACTTTCATAATGTTAATCTAAATGTCAATTTATAAATAATTAAGTCTCTTTTAACATATGTGTACATTTAATATATACGATGTTGTTTACATTCACATACATAAATGTCATGGTAAAAAAGTAAAGAAAATAAATCCATTACAACTTATCAGAACTTACTGAAGTTTACAAGCAAAAAAAACTATTTTTATAAAAAAAACAACAAGTGTACAACAAACATAAAAAAAACCCTCTTTATCTGTGTTACATCAAGCATATCAACATTTATGGCCATATGCTGGTTGTACTGGCTTATTAAAACACTAACTTTGTGTAGGAGGTTATACCATTGGTGACATTTGGTTTGACTTCTTTAGAGGTACCAAGACTAGTTACACATTGGTCCTTTGTTATAAAATATGTTTTGGCAATATTCCTTGCGAACAATTTATCTATTTTGCATACAACTTGAATAGAAGCAAATGATCCAACATGACTACAGTAACTATGGCAACTGAGGATATTCATTGTATTTTATCAAAAGTCTTTAGTTTACAAACTTTTTTAGTTTCTGCTTATAAATATTAAAGTGCTTCCATTCTTTTTCTTATGGCTTATAAGCAGTCAAGATAATTATTGTTGTCTTTTTTCAGCAAACTTAAAAGTTGCCAACATATTTTTAACAAAAATTTTAAGCTCTAAAAATTAACAGGAAAACATGACAACATATTTGTAAAGGATAATCTACCAGATAGGAAGTTCTTATTTTTGGTCAGTATATGCTCTCAAAGAAAGTTCAACAAAAACTTGACCACAAATCAATTTTCATTATCCTACTGAAGGATGTATAGTCAGATCACTAAGTCAAATTAGATTCAAAGTAATTATGACCTTAAGCAATGCAATAATGGGTATTTAAGTCTTGTGCAATCACTAGCATCATATGTTAGGTCTGTAGTTCACATCAGGAGCCCCGGATCGTAATTTTAGCAGTAAAGTTTACTGACCTTGGTTGCTTTGTAAACATTTACTTTTATATATACAATATGTTCTGCAGTTAAAGTAAAGAAGAATAAATATTTATTAAAAAAACAAAACAAAACAAACTTAAAAATGAAACTATATCTATACCAAACTGACCAGTGTCCACCAGGTGAGCATACTGCCTGGTTGCCATGGTGACTTGACTGTGCATGTTCTGCCAGGTTAGGGACCTCTGCAGGGGTATGGATAGAAATGAGGCCAACAGTGGTGATACCCTCCTAGCAAATAGACATGTGCAGGCAAGATTAAGTACCATACTTTCCCACTTATAAGATGGGGATTTTTCCTTAACAAATTCATGTTCAAAGTGTGAGGCTCAACTTATAGGCGGGTCTAGTGACCTGGCAGAAAATTTTCACATTTTTTGGGAGCAAAATCATACTGCATAAACTTGTAAGCGGTTATGCAATGACCTGACTTGCCATCATTATCGACTGCCAATAATTTACCTTAATTGGCCTTTGATGTCTGTAAGTCAATGATTCAATTTCAGTCTGCCAGAAACACCAAGCTGAAATTTACTGTTGTCAAGGTGATATCGATTGGAGCAGTTTGACAGTAAGGTGAACGATGTGTTTTTATAAGCAGCTGCCGATTACATTTCTCCATGAAATTATTGATTGGCAGCTTGTAAACAAGGACAGTGCACTGTTCCACCGATATATCATGTACTGTCATGCCAGACTTGGTGACGCAGATCAAAGAAATTAATGTCATGCCGCCAGGCTTACAGGATGTTCATGCAGCTGAGACTAGATACATCCAGCAACAGTCACTGTTTACCAATTAACCCTTTTGTTGAGACAGAATGACTGGTAGACACTCCTGTAATTTTTTTGTCTAGTCTTATAAGAGGGTTGAAGCAGAAACAAGGCAATTTCCCAGGTGAAGTACGGGGCCTGTCTTATAAGCAAATAGTCTTATAAGTGAGAAAGTATGGTATGTTAAATTGCTTTTCACTGATTCAAACACAGTATATATAATGTATTGGCTTTATCAAAGCAACTCGTTGGTTCAGTAGCTACTGCTACAAGTATCCCCTTTATTTCTGCTCCAAACCCCTTTATAACTGGTACCCCTTAGAATTAACTCAATGTGATAACTTTAATAAATACCAGCAGTATAGAGTTTAGTTGATAATTATGGGATACAGGACACCACAAAATCATATTTACTCCTCTCATCTTGTAAAATGTTTACCCCATTTGCTTTATCAAAAGGTTTCTATATGCAAAGTCACTGTGTCTCAAACCTGAAGCCTTCAAAGGTGGCATGTATAGGCATTGGCCATTGTATGTTTTTATACCTGTAAACTTGACAACTGAATTCAGATATAATTAGTTACGTCATTCATGAGTTAGTAATTGGAAGTGAAAAGTTAATGATTTGATTTCACAGATAAATATTTTATAAATTTGTGAATATACCTCTTGCGCTTTCTGGTCTCCCAGACCGTGCCACGAAGGGCAGGGTTAGCACCATGTTTCAACAACATTTGGGCAGCCTGCACATCACCTCGTATCACACAGTGGAAGAGGGCTGTGTGGCCCATATGATTCTGGATGTTGATCTATGAAAGGAGATAGTAAACAAAAAATACATTTATTACATTCTTTAAAAGAACATGGTTAATAAAAGCTTTGAATCAGAAATTCTTATCTGCAGCTTTATATTCCTTCCTATTCCAAGGTTGAACAAAATATGGTTGGGCTATAAAATGTGAAAAAAGTGTAATAAATATGCTTTATTTTTCAAACATCAACTCAGTTATAGCTACATGGGATGACATTCCCTGAAATTTCTAGGTGGTCAGCACGACAAGTTGCCTGCAAAATTAACTGGTCATTCAGAACTTATACCGGTCTGATTTGCGCGGATTTTCATAAAACAATTTACATGATCACAGGTCACTCACATTATTCATAAGTGGATTATATTATGTGCCTTTAAAAGTCTTTAAATACTGTGTGCAATTTGCAAGAAATGCTGTTACATCTCAGATTATGTCACATGTAATGAACATACAAATGCACTTGTTTGTCACTCACCAAGAATATGTTCAATTTCAGGTGTACATGAAAAGACGAGATGGATTTTAGAACTTGATTGCATGCTAATATGGTTTCCTGTAAATTTATCTAAAGACAAGTCTAGGACCAGCTTTGCTGAGTTGGATGCATGAGGCCTAGGTATCCTTTACTGCAGAGATTTTTTGTTTCAGTCCTGAGTTGAAATGGTTTATTTTGGCTACATTTTAGATCAATGAAATGCTATACCTATGGTATTTTGTTTATTTAACAAAAAGGCACTTTCATCTACAATTTTTTTAACCTCTCACATGTTTGGCAGCCAGTTCAATATGATTCTGGAGAAAAAACATGAAGTATCTATCCATGATAAATTCTTGATAAATACTTGAAAACTCATAAGTGCCTGCAAAAAATACATACTGACAACGGTGAAGCTAGGTACACTGAAATTTATGTACATAATTTTGTAAGCAAGTCCCTTAGTTTTAAAGCAATCACAACATTATCCTTTTCTTTTAGATCTACTTGGAATAAACCCACTTTTGCAAAACAATAACATATTGGTCTTTCTGTGGCCACTATTTTGAATTATAATATTCACTGGAACCTCTCTGGATTCTTCAAGCTTGAAGTCACTGGAATGTAAATATAATGTTAATAAAGATTGACACAGAACAGCATCACCTTTTTGGATCAGTTACAACCTTGTTTTGGCAAGTTATGTATTTTCAGGCTGTTTCTTATGTAAACGAAAGTTGAACTTGACAAGCAAACAAGATTTGTAACAATCATGTGAAATACGTTTCTAACACATTGCTTGTTAAAATGTCTGCATTGAACATTATATCCTGCCCAAATTTTACCAAATTGTAGGAAGGGCCAGCATATGATATGAGCTAGTCTACCACAGAATTAATCGGTCATAGACATATAAGCTTGTAGATAAAAACATAAACAAATGTCTCTTAATAAAAGAAAAACACATTAAAAAATTATTTAATTATTTTATTTTCTTGTCTTACCACAATGCCAGGGTTAATTCTTTAAAAAGACTTGTGAACAAATGTACTATCCTACACATGTAGGAAACATTATTTTGCTTACTCTAAGTATGGGTTACTATAAACATGAATATATACATTATGATCAAAGTTGATATTCATAAATGAAAATGAAAGTATTGTAAAAGCACCTGTAAATCCTTCTGCTGAAGCACATATGACAGGAAGTCCCTATCTACTATAAGATTGGCAGACGTGTCTTCGATGGTGTCAGTGCTGGTTGGTGACAGGTCCTCCATGAACTCATACATCTCGGAAGTGGCGAAGTCACACAGAGACAACAGTGGAGAGTTACCTTTACAGTCTTGGCTGTTTATGTTAGCCCCACTCTCACATAGAAGTTTGAACAGCCGTACATCGTGACTGGAACTGGCCAATCGGTGGAGGGCAGTCTTCCGTGACTCATCCTGAATACCTGCATCCCCTCCAGCACCTGGGGATACAAACAAATGTACAAGAAATCTTACAACCATCTAAACAAATGTACAAGAAATCTTACAACCATCTCACAAGTGAATTACGGAGCATTACGTTCAAGATTGTTAGATTTGGTTGTTAGTTGGGCAGTTTGAGTAATCTGTGGTGTTCACTTAAAAATAAAATAGTGTTGAATACACACCTGAAATGATAATTCAGTCATTTTTCCCCATTTTGCACCAACCAATTAAGAACTACCCTTAAATTTAGCTTAAGCTATTAACAAGGAAGCTTAATGACTATCCTTTCTCCAGTCTGTGGTACAACATGGGACCTAACTAGAGTCTTTCTGTCCGGTCAATGCTTCCAAGGTAGTGTGATATGACTCCATCAGTCAAAATTTTGAGGCTTTGTCTTTTTTTAAATTTTATTTAAGTTGTTGTACACTTTTGACCAATTAAGCATATTCATGTACCATAAATGTAATTCCAAACATCAGCAAAATAATATCAGCAATTTAGTTTAAGCTTGGCATTTATATCATGGAATGTTGCTACTTTATGTGCTGAATCAAGAGTTCTGATTATCTCTCAAAGTTGTAAGTGTAAATGCCATTGTTAGAAATAGAAAAGTTCAAACTGTTCTTGACAAACATTATTGAAAATAGCACATATATATATTTTTAAATATTTCTTTCTAATATCAGATCCCACCCACCTAGGATGATGAAGACAATATGCTCCAAATGTTCTATCACAGCCTCTCTAGTGTGGAGAAACTGTTTGTTGATGCCAATGACAATATCAACAGTGGGGTCCCAGTCTCCATGATATGAGGGCCTGCAAACAATAGACAGGCCCTTTTGGAGATGTTCAAATATAAAAAATAGTGTTAAGGAACACAGCAACAAGCTTCAATTAAATGTATACATAAAATATAGATAAATACAAATTTATAAGAAGCATGCCAAACTGTGCAGTTAACACAAAATAACACCAAATAACCATTCTTTAATTTCAAAATAAGGTTAAATATTTGACATTACCAGGTAGGAAAGAAAAATGAATTTTATCCTCTTTTAGTGAAATATCTTCTAAATCATAGTGATTTGACCAAGTTTTAAATTCCATTCTGATTTCAGAATGTCACAGTCAGACTTTTGAAATAAGACTTTACTTACTTAAACACATACAGACTTAAGTATGATGGCCTTTGCATATATCTAGCATATATAAAATTGCAATTTAAATAAAAAATCTGTGTATGTGTACATGTTAATTGTGACAGAATAGAAAGACATCTAGGATTTGTAATGAAACCACAGGCTAATGGCTAAAATTTGAGCACATACCATTTGCCAGGAATCTGTGAAATAATGGGCTCTGTGTTGGAGAAGCCAGTCAGGTCAATGTAGAACTTGATCAACAGTTCCAATGGGGACTGTCCTGGACCCGTATACTCACATCCAAAGTAGGTCTGGGGGAAAAGAAATATGACAACAATGTAGACATTTTGCTGTATAATTGAAAATAAAGATTAAGTTGTGCAAAAGGTATATCAGCTATAGAGGCTTTATTTAATGTAAAATATACAGATAAAACTGATTTGTTTGTTGGGTTTATGGTCAGACCAACAGTTTATGAGTTGTCTAGAGATGGTGTCCACTGAAAGCAGATATAGTGAGGCCTTCACTGTGTATAGTACGCTGTGGTTACCTGGCATGATACCACACCCAGTCACATTTTCCTGACATTAGGCTAACCAGTCATGGAACTACCCTTATACTTGCTTGAACATTAGGAAGGGAGCTTTACCACTAGCATTTTTATTGACTTTGGTATGTCCCAGCCTGGGATCAAATCAAAGGGCACCCCATTCCTGGAGCTGGCACTTCACTGTTTGTACTACATGTAGCAGGCCCAGTCTGATACAAAATGACTGAGAATAATGGAAATAAATCATACAAGTTACTAAATATATCAAAACAGTTAAAAGAACAAATTTAAAAAGCGTCTGTTATCTGGAAAATTTTCTTATTATAATTATTATACAACACTTATGCTGATCTCATATTTATCTTGTTTAAATGTCTGTATATGTATTGAATGTCACTGTATATGTATTAAATGTAAGTACATGTCTGCGCTGTTGTGGGTTACTGTGTGTGTGTTGCAATTAGTAAAACAATTATTGAATATTGAATATTCACTAATTATCTATTCGACAATACATTACAAATGTTACACTGTCATTAATATGGGTATTTTAATTTTGGTGACTTTTTGTATTTAAATAATAACAATAGATTTAAATTCTAATACCTATCAACTTGTTTAATGGCCATGAAGTCAGTGTCATCATTCATTAACATTTATAAGATTAGTTCTTTTTCTTATATAATAATCACTAACTATTTGTTTAATCAATGCCAACATATAAACAGAACTCTGCAAAGTACGTAATTTCTGTTAAGTAAAACTACAAGTCAAGTTCCCAGATGCTCAGTTCTCTGGGTATACTCACAGTAGGCACCCTGTAGTTTACATTCGCCCCCCTCTCTATGAGCAGTTTGGCCAGGTAAAGATTCCTAGGTCGTGGATGAATCTCTTCGGAGTCCAGGCCAGACAGACAGATGTACAGAGGTGTCCTCTGATAGCAACCTGCAGAAGAGCAAACACCAGAGGTTGGACTGAGATACAGTTTTTTCTGTTTCGTATATCTTCTTAGAAATAATCTATAAAGAGCACACACAGTATAAGCTATATAGGTGCTTCCAGGAAATTTATAGGCATTCATGCTGATGTATTTTGTTCCTAATGTATAAACATTTGGCAAATTCATCAATAAAAATTTTGAGCAGATAATTTTTCTGCTCGCTATCCTTAAGGAGTTGCAGCAGACAGTATGTGCACACTTAGACATGCATCCTTATGTTTTAAAAATATCATGCAATTCATAAGTGTCTCTCTCCATAGAATATTTGTATAATAACAAAGGGCAGACAAATTTTCACCTACTTATACATCTGTATATTTTCTTAGAGTATAAAGATGATTAATAATTTGTTATTTGTATCAATGTCAAAGAGTAATCAATAGAACTCTGATATTGGAGTATTAAAATCACAAATTGTGTGCTTCTGGAAAAAAGACAAATGTGTATTTAATTGCAACATGAAATAAAAATCCTGGCTTAGAATTTATAACCAATCTAAAAATTCCAATGTACTCCTACACATCATCACTTTATCTACACAATCCCAAATTAACAAAGCCTGCAATACCAATTAGACCTTGCCATCCTACCACTGATGGGGCTGTTAATTGGAATGACTTTTCTTTGACCACTTGGCATTTTTAATTAGCTAGTAATTGGCCTATCAACCTATCCATGAGTGGTGGACAAAATCTGTTGAAATGACAAAGTGGGTCATCTTATTGTTTTCCCATGAATCTAGTAAAAATTTTGGCCGTTTATATTCTTCTTCAATATATACACATTTCCTAAGCAATTTTCTAAAATTATGCTCACAGTAAAGAAAATTGCAAAATAATTTTATATCATTTTAATACTGCATATTATTAAGTTTGCTTAAAAACTATGAAACTGAAAGGTCAAGCCTGCAAATATTTTACATGTCACATCAAAAGTTGATTCATATTTCTGATAGAGTGGCATTAATATGTTGCATTACAAGATTTTTTTCTGAAAAAAAAGTGTATGTTCAATCATTTTTATAATTTACAGCTGTTTTCTTCTTGGTGAACAGTCTTCAGTGTTTGCAGAGTAAGACATCATAGTTTCCTGTCTTAATTTAGAAAAATGGTTTGTAAAGTTCTCCTTGCAATCTTTCAAACAAACTATTATAATATATACACTTCATACAAAAGTAGACATAGTATTCTTATTATATGTTGTATCTTTCCAATACATTTGATTTAAAGCACAATTCATTTTATGTGTTCTTGTCTCTACTGGTATTATCTAGGCCTATTTATCTGACTGGCCAATTTTTAAAAAATAACATTTTTCTGGTATAGCTTGCACCTTGTTGTTTACAATTGCTCTAGCAGCTGACTCTGATGGTACTTGTAGTTTTGAACAGATATCAGAGAAAGGAACAAACACATTTCATCGACAATTAAACACAGTTTTGATGTCGAAAATGTTTTCCAACTTAAAATAAATTTCATAAAACAATTGTAACTATTAACATAATTATATGAAATGAAAGGAAAAATAAAATAAAATACTGGTTAGACATGACCAGTTAAATAAACATTTAAAGTGACAATGACCAAGTACTTGAGGACTTGACCGGAACATTGACCAAGTACATGAGTACTACTAATTTTAATATATTAACAAGTACTAAAATTAGTACTCAAGTTTTACAGCTATAAAAACACAATACAAATATAATAATAAAACAAACATGTAAATATAATTTACTACTTTAAAAAGTCACTTACCTTCATCTAGGGAGGAAGGGTTGGTCACCTCCCTGATGTGTTTCTCTGCCAGTGCATAATTGCCGGATTCCAGGGCTCGTGTTAGTGGAGTGTCATTGAAGCCAAACTCCACATGGAACACACCCACATTACCAGCCATATTGCAGCAGCTAAGTTAAATCTCACAAGCAGTTGCCGGCCTCTTGTCCCATCTAAATAGTTTGAGGCATTTCAATTAAAAAAATAATCATAGTGACTTTATATTATTGTGTTTTTAATGTCTCAATGATGTATTTAAAGTGCAATTTCTAATTCTACTCACAGAAAATGGTTCTTTGTGGGTTCTTTCAGTGTTGGCCTGTGAGGACCTAGATTTTGATCTGAAGTCATCTGACTGGTCAAGTAATGATTTTATTGATTTGATCTTAGAAGATATTTGACATTTGTACCAATTAAGACAGTAGTTTGTCAACTTACAATATGAAACCTTTCGCTTAAATAAAAGAGAGACAAATATTGATCTTGCATTTATGAAGCTGTCACGATGCTGACAGTTACATAACTATTTCTTGCGTCTCTATTTGTATACAATGACAAATACCTTTGTTGGTATGACGGTTCAGTAGAGTGATCTCCCCTTATACGTCGTAATTCTGCTAAAGTAATCCGTAGTGAGCAGTGGAACGTGTGACGAAATGTAGGTTGCAAAACTAAGGTATAATTATAATAAGAGATGTATCTGTGATTAAAATGTTGGATAAGTATAGAACAAAGTCAGTTGATAGGTTCAGGTCCATGTATCATAAAGTGATAACGAATATTTAAATCGTTTTAGCCAAGGATACTTTTATCATGCTTACGGCATCTTCATTTGAGCCTAATGCACAACAACGTTGTCAAGTGTGCAAATTTTATCTTTCATTTTAAGGTGAAAAGTTCGATAAAGAGGTTAAGCGGTATGTTATAAAACCTTTAAATTAAAATAAAAAAATGAAATTCAGAATGATATTTTACTGGTCTAGAGATATCATGTTCTATTGTGCATTACGTTAAAAGTAAACATCGTGGATTTTGACAGGCTGGAGGTATTTTCAAATTAGCCGTGTTGACACACGAGTAAAATTTTGCATAGTACGCGGATTAATGCAGAAGGATAAACAACAAATACTGACATCTGTTCGAGTGAGTTTTATTCTTCAACTGCCAGTGTTCTTTTAATAGATTCCTTTTGTTATACTTTCGGACATTGTTATATTTGTGATAATTGTTTTATAATAAAATTGTCGACTATGCTGTGATTTTGTTTGTGTAAGATAGGATAAGATTTTTTTTTGAGTCGGCAAACTTTCAACAAGTAACAGTAACATAGCCATAACCATGCTAATGATGTTCAAAGAATACTGTGGGCACTTTTTTTCCACTGTTTGTTATTGAAATACTCTGCAATGGTTAATTATGTTTATTAATAGTGATGTCCAGCTATTTTATTTGAGGAATTCCTCAGTAGAACCACCAGTGCACCAAAGGTCAGCTGGAAGACTTCCCCACATTAAAACCTTCACCCTGAACAGGACTTGAACCTACACAGTAAGAGGCTAATTAGTCAAAGGAGTTACAAAGTTATGCAGACAATGTGAACCACGGACGATGTGAATCGGGATGATATGAAGCCGTTTTTCAAGACAGTGTGAACCGCATTTGAAAGACGATGTGAACCATATAAAGTAAATCTGAGAGGAGAAAATAATCCTGGCCCTAACGGGGATTCGAACCCGGTCCGCCAGATCAGTAGTCCAGACACTCAACCACGTCACTAAAGGGTTAACCCAACAGCAAGGCTGTTGGAAGTGCCTTTATGCACTACAGTCACTACACTCCTCCCCCTTTACTATTTTCTGGGCCCAAGCCCATCTCAGGACAGCCACACCAGGCTTCCGTTTACTTCTGACACCATTAAAGTAAATCTGAGAGGAGAAAATAATCCTGGCCCTAACGGGGATTCGAACCCGGTCCACCAGATCAGTAGTCCAGACACTCAACCACGTTTCTAAAGGGTTAACCCAACAGCAAGGCTGTTGGAAGTGCCTTTATGCACTACAGTCACTACACATATAAGAGATGATGTAAACCTTACATGTACCGGATTCGAAACAATTTTTGTTGAGGTATTGCAGGGCTAGAATTACAATTTTTTTAGGGCAAGGCAAGTGTTGCCTTGGACAGGGCTAATATTTTTGGGACACTAAGGCAAGTTGCAGGGGCACCAAGGCAAGTATTTTCCTCTGAAAAGGGGCACCAAGGCTACTTTAGTTTTTCATCGAGTTTTAATGTAATTTCATGTCCTCTTTATTTATGATGCATTTTCTTGCTGAAGCTCTGCTCTAGTCATGCTAGTAAAAGAAGCCTTGAAGGCAGGAATGGAATCAAAGGGACTGTTTTCATTTTCTAGTCAACTGTCGCGGTTAACATGGTTAGTTAAACTTTCAGCAGTACAACTTGCCTTTAAAGAAAATAATACACCAATTCCACAACAAATAAATGGACCTTTTAATATTGGCTATTGACATTCCATTTTGATTCATCTTTCATTTCCTATCAACTATCCTATAGTTTATTTTGCAACTATGCTGAAATCACTGTATCAGAACATTTGTTTCATTATAAACATATATATCTTCATGAATTCTTATCATAAATAATAAAAATTACAAGAATCAAAACACGTGCGTGGACTGGCTTACACACCTGAGAGAACCAATCAGCTGTGCAGAAGAATGACACACCTCCATCTTCATGGCGATCTTCTCTCATTATAATATTTTGATGGACAACACACGTGCACACTATGTTATAATTTATGTCTACATTGCAGCCATTCACATTCAAGGTACATGCACGTTGAGCGATGCCACCTTTTTATGGCATTTTTATACAGTGATTATGTATTATTCTGACTTCAAACAGACAAAATATTAAAGCTTTATTGTCCGGCATTCAATATAAATCACAATGTTATTCAGCGTCTAAGTCTGGTGGGGCCGGGGAGAGAGCAGAACAGCTGGATGACATCACACTAAACGCCATGTAATCGACATGGCCTTTGACCCGCCCGCCATTTGCCTGCTGATTTGTATCACAAAAGAACTAACGGTACCTGCGCTGATCTGTATGTTCAGTTAAACTTACCGAAAAAATGACTGAAGTTTTTGGCATTTCGATGCAGCATTCGCTATATTTGCCTGCTTGCTTTTTATTACTCTGTCTTTTTGTGGCATTTCCTCAAAAAAAAAAAAAAAAAAAAATGCTGGTGTCGAAAGTTCTTTTGACAGGAATTGCCGGGGATTACCGATGATCATCTGCTTATTGATTGATACACATCGGAAGGCAGTTCCAATCATAAAATTTACCCTTCATCATTACACTGCGATTGTAAGTGTTGACGTGGGAGTGGACACGTTAGAAACAATAGCCGGTAATTCGTTGGCGGGTAAATGAACGTAAGAAGCAGGAGGGGCTAATAAAATTATTATGGGATGCGCTTTTGTACCTCGTTTCTCGTAATACTTACGTAGTGGGAACTGCGTCCTTCTCTACTGCACACGTGGCCAGTGACGAGGTAAATTTGCGCGGCAGTGTCGGTTTTCGTCACTTGCTTTATCATTCGTACTTACTCAACAACCTCCGGCAAGCTTCAGAAGATAGTTCGTCAATATTGCGGTGACATTGTCACATAGTTATATTCAAGTCAATTTCGTAGACGAGGTGATCCGAGTGTCGCTTTATATTACTGAACAACGGCGAAAAAAGTCAACAATAGGAACTTGTGTTCGTTGTTTACATGTAATTTTATTTCATAATAAATGAGGGCACTGGTGCAAAGAGGGAGGGCATCCACGGCAACATTGCCGTGGATATTGGCATTATTCTGAGGGCATTACGGCAAGTAAGGAGGGCAACCACGGCACGTGCCGTGATTGCCGTGGTGTAATTCGAACCCTGGTATTGTGAACAATTAAGACCTTTTTGGGCTTGTATATTGGCCTAGTTAGTTGTTCTTTTACTCAAATTTACAAATATACCAGAATAAACCCCAAATACTTGAATACTACACGAATATAGTAATTATATTCAATTTACACGTCAAGTGTACACATACTGATGATTATTTGAAGAATATATCAATACATTTAAGGTAGAATTTTACCGTAAGTATTGCGATTATGTGAAATGTTACCAGAATTCACTGCTGTATTCTACCACTAGTTTAAACTGCGGCCCCACCAATACATCTGGATACTCCATAAACCGCCCCCCTCCCCAAATCCCAGTCAACAATTTCGTGACAACCGTTGATATATATAGAGGACATGTTAAAAAATATTGCATATGCATATTTAATACACCATAATATGATGGCATGCACTTGTAAGTGGTTCATATCGTCTTGCATAATGGTTCACATCATCCTGAAAACCAGTTAACATAGTGCAGGGCACTTACATCTGGCGTTTCACATCATCTGAGGTTCACATCAGCAGCGGTTCACATTGTCCCTATTTCGATTCAATTTGATGACACCATGTCACAGGCCGCAGCGTCCCTCCCTGATTTTGTAGTGAGGTTGTTAGCTTTTCACCATCACTCAGGCAGATTTTGAGCTTCTAAGCTAACAATGGGGAAAAGGTGGGTTCATGTCTTTTATTCCAATAGGTGTGGAGGTTCTAATTACATTGTTTCTTTTAAGTATGTTACTGCCTGAGAGATGTCATTAGTTATTCTAATCACGCATTTGTTTTAAATTAAAATACCATTTCAATGCATCTGTCATGCAGATAGCTCTTGGAAAATGGCTTTCATCATCAAGGGAACATCAACAGGCACGCATCATCAGCTTGTCTCCATACCGGCCACAATAGCTCAGGTGGTAGAGCGTCGGCTTGCCAATCGGGAGGTCGTCGGTTCAAACCCCTGCCAGGTCAAACCAAATACTTTAAAGTTGGAAGTAGTGGCTTCCCTCCTATGCTCGGGGCTAAGGGGACAGCATTACACCTTACTCGTCGGTGTCAGTATAATGGACTGTCCGGGTTCAGTCCTTGGGTACCTCATAAGTGCCTCTGTGCTGTAATGATAGAACTGTCGCTGCACATTATCGGCAAAAATGACGGCTTATCCCCATCTCTTGTCTCTGCTTGGGAAACTGGCATTGTGTGGTCAGATTTCTGTAGTACAACTTACTATGTGGCTACATATTGTCTGGGAGACATCAAACCCTTCATACCTCCAGTGTTCAACACTCTCCATGTGTCACATGACTTGGTTTGTTCATGCAATTCTTAGAGCATGAAAATCAACAATCTGATGAAGATTGAGTAGAAGAGTTAAAATATTCTAAGTTAAAAAGATATGTTTTGCAGTGAAGGATGTTTCTGAAGTGTTTGGTGACCACAAAACAAAGTACTCATGGCATAGTAATGTTTGGCAGATTGTCTATGAGAATAAGATTTTTGCCTTTGTCTACTCTCATTTTCCAGTAATTTTGCTATGGCAGGATGCCAGTGTGAGATGCTGGCACAGAAATTGAACGAAATTAGTTCATTCTAGAAGTGCCATCTCATCCATGCATCCTTTTGACAAAGCTGTATAACTCTAAATTTTCTATTCTGTTCTTCAGTCCTGATGTCAGTCTGCACCATGTGTATCATCTGGCCAGGACCTGCTGCGTTCCACCGAGTGTGTCTTGTCATGCGAAGGCTGTGATGTCCAGCACATGTTGCTCCGACAATGAATAGCCTTGTGTTTTAAACTCAACTTTGCATGTTTAACAGCTTGGCTAGCTGACCAGTTCTTTCATGTCCTTACTAAGTTAGATGCTTCTTCACTATGTTTGTACATTTAAAAAAGATTCTTATGTATGAGGCCTGCATATGAAATTTCTATATAGAATAGGCCAAATACTGTCACATAAACTATAAACAATGCTACAAATCAGAATGTTTTAATATGAGCATAGTTATTTTTTTCTTTATTTTTTTCTCTTTATTTTTTTTTCTTTATTTTTTTTTCAGTAGCCTGACAGTGTTGGCACTAGAATCATGCCCTTTCTGAAGAGTGGTATGTCCCAGATAACAGACCATTTATTCCTTTGTGGCATTTCTGCCATCTCTGCATCAAGCCTGGAGCACCGTGGCATCACACACATCCTAAACACAGCAGTAGAGCTGGATGACTACATATACCCTCTGGACAAAAATATGTCCATTAGAATCAACCATATCGTAATGAGAGATGCTGAGGATGAAGACTTGCTGAAGTATCTAGATATGTGTGTAGATCATGTAAATAATGTCTGCCAGGCTAATGGAATCATACTGGTTCACTGTGTAGCTGGGGTGAGCAGATCCGCAAGTGTGTGCATTGCTTACATGATGAAATGTCACAAGATGACATTGAAAAAAGCTTATTATCATGTGATGAACAAAAGACCGGGTATATTTCCCAACTTTGGATTCTGGCGACAGCTTGTTAGTTATGAGATGAATCTTCGAGGTGAGAACAGCGTAGAGATGCTACCCCTGTGTCTCGGTATGGTACCAGATATCCTCCTCAGGGATGCAGAATACAGAATCAATCTGGGTTGGATGGATGACCTTATTGGCTTTTTCTCATTACAACTGTTTATTCTTATATTACAGATAGTGTGGTTATGGATTTCTTGATGTCAGTATGTTATTCTTAGTCTTTTGTGCTGGCAATTAAATGGACAGAATGATAGCAATGAAATACAATATGTGACTGAATTTAAGGGGGCAGGTTAATATCTTTTATGTCCAGTATTTATATTGCAATGTAATTAACGAAACATGTTCTTACAACAGTATTCTACAGGTGATGTACTTTTAAGTGTTAGCTTTTAATATACATATATACAGTACCTAAGTGTTTTCTTTGCGATTGTCTCATGAAAATTGAGAGTAGTTCAAATCATTAAATAAAAAAAATCTTTTTGTTAATTATTGTCCTTTTTCCATGTCGATGTTCATTGCACTAAACTGTGATCAAGCTGCTGTAAAGTAAATCATTTATTGTGCAATATACCTGTATAATGTGCTAGGTTTCTTTGCATAGTGGTGTTATTCTTTTATTTGCTTTTTTCATAACCAGAATGATGCTATTTATTCTTGTTATTGGTTCCTCTTATTTAATAACATCCTGTTTCAGTACTATTCTGAAACTGTCTACTATAGACAAACATGAAAATCAAGATAAATTTATGAGATTTTAATGAGATTTAAGTGGATATTGCTGAAAGTATGCAAGAAATCAATAAGTTAACACTTTAAATTGTTGTTTAAGTTGAATGGGAGGTTGCTCTTGGTATGCCTTTTACATGCCTGTATGAGCCTTATGCCATACATACACTAAATGGCACATGCTAATGTTTTTCTTTAACAATAGTAATTGTGTTGGTGGGGTGTATATCCATTTATCAAAACTAGATAAAATTTTATAGTGTATCATATTTTGATGAAAAAGTAATATTTAACATGCCGGTGGAATGCTCTGATGTTTTTATATGTGAATTATATGTAAAATGATTTCTGTACTACCTTACAATTATATGTTTTTGTTTTCTCATTTATTATGCAACTGTTTATTTTATCATTATGGTTTTGTTAATAAATTTAGATATATTATTTTATTAAGTTGAAGGATTAATTAAAATATTATATATATATATATATATATATATGTATACATATGATCACATCTAAAACTAGACTTATTGTTGATACATGTATTTATCAGTATTGAAGCAGAAAAGGAAATCAAATTTTGTGTGATTGTTTTAATTGAAAATGTATGTGTTTTATATTAGTATTATCATTTTAATATACATTTATATACATATATTTACATTGTTAACATAATTATAAATTTGCAAGACTTACATAAATGTCATGAATAATGTGTTGTATCATTGTTTCTGTATGTTAAAATTTTACTTGAGAGAAACAGTCATAATTATGTTTTTGTTTGCTTATACATGTAATGAAAAGTGCTATTGATGCAATAAATCCCTGCAATAATATTACTTCATTTAGTTAATGTTGTATTTTATTTACATACACGAGACATGAGAAGATATTTTGAAGTAGTTGGGTCATTATAATATCAGAAACCAGTTTATGATTATGTTCTTTTTCAACGAGTTTCTAAGTAAAGACACAACATTGGTATTCTGCATACTGTAACACATGTTCGTATATATACTCATGGGGAGCTTTGTTACATTTCCCATGGGTGTTAAAGTCATTGTCCCTTAGCTTGCAATACACATATTTGTACAGTCCAGGCAAATAGTGTAGACCTAGATCAGCTAGCTGCCTGGTTTGATGGTCATTTAATAACATCAATAGCAACATATTTCTTGCTTTGGAATACAAAAATGCATAGAAATACTAAAATGTGAATCCAGTCTCATCAAAACAATTGTTTTCTGTAAAACATTTCTTGATTATAATTTATAAAAACTATAAAGAACATTTCAAGCAATGACATTTCTTTAAACGAATAGGAAAATATTAAAAGATCCAGAGAGTGTTATCATACATGTTAAACTATAAACTATCACAAGACAAAGGTACACAAAGCAAGGAAAATGTTAATTTGACACAAAAGTACTGGTTACCTTGCCTTCATATCGTGTTTTCCTCTGTAAGATATGGGATTTTTAGGAAAAAAGGAAATTTATTAGTGAAAGAAAATGTAAATAATTATAACTTTGTGTGTTATATAATTTTTCTTTATGCTCAAATTTTACGTATGAATGTAATTTTACAGTTAACCATTAGCATTTTCAGTGGTTGATTGTAAAGATGTTCTGCTGTTTTTTTAAAGCACTTAAAACCAGCCTCTCGCTGGGTTAACCCTTTTGTGACACAGTTTAAGTGGCCTTTGTAGTTGCTTAGATAAGCAACGGTTACTGTGTCTTGATGGGTGACATGTTACATTGGTGGCAGCGGTAGGGTAGTCAACTGATTGACTGGAGTTTTCTGCCCACTGAACGTCCCAGGCCAAGTCTTGGCACAAGACTTCTCGGAGGGGGAAGTAATGTAACGACCGCTGAGGTAGAAATATAAGCACTTCAAACCAGCCTCGCTGCTGGGTTAATTAAGCTATGTGGTTTAAGTGGCTTGCAAAGTAAAGCAATGGTTACTGTGTGGTGTATGGTTGAGTGGCCATTGGAGAGTGCCAGCCTTCGTTGACAGCCAGTTTTTCGCAGTTTAAAATAGGTAAACATTATCCAATATGTAAATGTGAATATCCAAAATTTAATACATGCTTAAAAAGACATGAAGCAAATAACAAATGACAATTTATCGTACTATAAAATAATATATGTTTAACACTTATAACTTACTCATAATATAAATAACAAAAGATGTGTAGAGGTCCAATCATAGTCACTGTTTATATGACCAATATATGGGTATCTAAAAGTATACAAATCAACATTGTTAAGAAAATTACCATTTGAAGTGTAAGATCATGGCTTGAAGACATTTATTGATGTTATTTTTTTTTTCAAATAAGCTAGTAATTGTTTTCAAAACACATAGACAGTCAATAGAAATGCTTTAATAAAGCAATAAGTAGTAATATTAAGATGTTCATTGTAAATATGGTAACAAAAACATAGCCGTCTCTCATGTTATTACTTGGTAAAAAAACACATGGTATCAAGTTCTGCCCCCAAATTTTACCAAACAAATAAATCAAACCATCGGTGGGGATAAGAAAGGGTGGCTATATAACTGCACAGTTGTAAATCTGCCACCAAACCACCAGAGGTGTCAGCTCTGCCAGTTTACATGCTTATTGCAGGTGACACGTAAGGGAGCATACTATAGTCATAAGGACAAACAATTGTGATAAAACATGAATTAGCACTTGAAATATTGAATTGATAATCATTGATAATCTTATGTCGGAAAATCATTAATGAAAGATAAACTTGAGATGGCTTCAATGGTGTACAACTTAGCAATTCCTGTTAACAGTCAACATATAGCCTGAGTCAAGAGAGAAATCAGTGGTAAATTGCAGTATCACTATATTTCCAGTGGGTAAAAAGTTAAAAATTGAAATTATGTGTCAATATAATTTCTTACCTTATTAACCATAAAAAAATGCCGGCAAATCCCATCCCTCTAAGTCATTGTGAAGGCATTTTATGAGATATAATAAGGACAGTTTCCAACTATGTCTGATGCACTATAACTCAATAAGCAGGGATCCTCCTGGAATGCTTAGAAAGCACCCAGAGTCCCATCAAGGAAGCACATGGACAGGCCGGGATTTACCCCACCTGCCCCCACGGCCCGGACACACATTTTATTGACTCTTCAGAAATGGCCTATTCGCAGAAATTTTGAAGACTGTGTGAAGATTATCACGCGCATGTCGGCACCGCCCACCCCCGACTGCCATATACTTATCCGCCCGAGCAGTAGTTAAGGCTACGCGAGACCCTGAGGCTCGTGTACAACATGTGCGTGTGTGTAGCATTCGCTCTCACATCCTTAACTACTGAGCTTCATCGGCACTCCTCGGCGCCGATTGTCTGTCACCTTGCATCCCAATCAAAGTATATACACAGTAGATTTTCAGTTTACTTAAAGTTAGTTTTCAGGCCATGACAGAAAAAAAGTTAAAAGATAAGAAGAAGAACTTGGTTGTTTTTTATATTAAGATGTTTTTGTGAATAATGAAAATATATTGAGGTCACCGGTTTGAGATTAATTCTGATATAGAACAGAGAAGAAACGCAATTTAAAGTTACATCCAAGCAAAATAAAAAACTAAAAGTGGCAACTGAATTGTTAGAACTTGTGCGCGCATATTGAGTCATATCCGACAGCTGAATCAACATTTAACACAACATATCTCGTAACTTTTCGACAAAATACACCTGAAATAGAAGAGTTATGCCTAAGAAACGGAAGAGATCTAATGATGCAGAGAATTCACTTGTAAGTAGTCGAGTTGTAACCTTTTTTTTAAAACGAAATCGCTTGTAAATTAGGCACGATTTGGGTGCAACAAACATAACGAAATCGACTTCCAAGGCGGTAACTGTCGGGTTTGCTCTTTTCGTTAAATGACTCATCACAAATTTGTTCTTACTTTTCGCTTGGCTTGCATGTGAAATACCTATGTTCTGTGCCTTTTCGGAGTTTGGTATATGTTGCAATGCTCATAGGACTTTGTCATATATTATTATTCATGATCACAACAATGTTACTTGTGCAGTGTGGCGGTCGTAAAAAATCTCACCGTCCATGTAATCTATGTTGTCATTTAGTTCATCCTATAAGGTTTGTTACGTGTACTTTCTTTGACATTGAACTTTGGTTCTTCAATTCCATCTTCACATGAACAGGATGCTACAACCATTTATTGTCTCTGGTCATGTTTGTTCATGATTCAGAAAGTTATTTTTGTTTATGGTCAACCATTTTTGTGTAGTTTTTCAAATCGAAATAAGACCATATTCTTTTCTAAACACTATTGGGGACATTATTTTCAATGACGTCACTACTTTCGACATAACGTATAGAAAATATCAGCGCATGGACATTTTGTTTTCAAATAGATCGTTTTTTTATTCATCGCTTGTATTTGAGAAACTCGTCAGGAAGTGCGAGGTTAGAGCTCTGTAAAACCGGTTTAAGCACCCTAGTCGGTCCATATTGCCGACTGACCGTTCCAAGGCGGTAACTTTCGGGTTTGCTCTTTTCGTTAAATGACTCATCACAAATTTGTTCTTACTTTAACTTGGCTTGCATGTGAAATACCTTTGTTCTGTGCCTTTTCGGAGTTTGGTATTTGTTTCAATGCTCATAGGACTTTGTCATATATTCTTATTGACGACAATTACACTGTTTGAATTGAACAAATGTGATGAACTTATTTCTTACTCACGCAATTGCGAGACTTTGATTAAGGAAACAAGTGTCATCATCTAACTGAAAGTTAGCTGTAATTCAAAGAGCTAACAATACTGCCAAAGCAAACAAATCCTTAAAGAAAGTAAATAAATTACTAGTAAGTACATCCAGCAGTAAGTAATTAGTCCAATCCTGGAGAAAAAGAAAGAAAGAAAATTTGTAGATCTTTGCAATCACATGTATATATTTCAAATTGTCGATGATTCCCAGTAACTCCATACATAAAAGGATCGCTTCCTGAGGCGCGACTTGGTCCTAGGTGTGACCAGGAGTCGCTGATCACCAGAGCGTTGAGGTATGCGTGGTTAATGAACATTGATTATATCTGATATGCAGACTGATGCAGTGCCGTTTGATAGCACGGAAAGTGAGTACCAGAATCTTGTAGTCGATTCGACTACTTACTGATATCCAGTGTAAATCCACAAGAGTTGGAGAAATGTGGACAGACTGCTTCGCGCCGATGATAAGACGAGTTGAACTCAGTAAATAGTGATGCGGTCAGTGAACATTGCAATGCAATAGTCCAGGCGTGAAGTAATAAGTCCATGAACCAGTGACTTTAGTGCGCTTTCAGACAAGCAGCGTCTCGGACGACATATTTTCCGTAAATGCATGAAGCTTGACCGTGCAACTGATTTAACTTGGCAGTCCATGGACATTGTGCGGTTAAACACAACACCAAGATTTCTTACAGATTCACTGGATTCAACAGATATGCCATTAATGGTGATAGAAATATCGACTATATCCGGTGATGACCTCTTAGGCGCAAAAAGCAACACTTTGGTTTATCGCTATTGAGCTTAAGAAAGTTGGTATCCATCCATTTGCGGGATATCCTCCAGACAGGCTTCTAATAGATGGACATCTTGTTCGCGATTCGAAACACATTTGCGCTTAATAAAACAAATAAAACAGCACAAGCGCTGATATATTATAAGATATAAGAACAAATAAAACAGCCCAAGCGCTGATATATAACAAGATCAATTTAAATATGGCATATAATGCCATGACATTATGTTCTAAAAGTGTCAAAAGGGAAATGTAAAAATACGAAAGAAAACAACGAAATTTAGAAAACAACCTACCAACAAAATAAAACGTAGTATTGTTAAGAGCTAATAAAAACAGTCCATGAAAAGCCGAGGATTTATCCGCAGTTGGCATATTATATGTAAGAAAGGTACTAAAATCCCGATGTTATACCTACTGTGCAATCTCACGTAAAGGGTATGGAGACTGCTCAAGTTGTCTCACCTATATAGGGCACGACTGGAGAGATGAAGAGACAAGAATTCCAACAGTAACTGTCCAATTATGGCTTTAAGTCACTGTTTTCATATAGTCTCAACGACCTGTCCGGTCATCGTGTAATTTAAAAGCAATGCAATTTCTTGTCTGTAAAAGGGTTAATTGCAAGCAATGCAGTACAATGTAAAATTCCCGGGTTGTAACCGTCTGCAATAAATTTTCTGATAGGTTTTGTAAAGTGGTCAGAAAAGTTATTGAGACCCTTAATTTTCTTTAACTTGTATAAAACATTTCCATAAAATGCAGGATGGCTTATGCCTTTCTGCATCAGTGTTTTCATACTGCTATTATACTTAGAAGCAATAAAACCATTGCGGTGAAAGAATTTTGAAAACGCCTTTCTTAATTTATGAAAACGAAAGCCTTGCTGTAACAGTTTAGAAGAAATAAACAGGTTTCTAGCATTGAAATCTTCTACTTTAGTACAAACTCGTGCAAACCTTGTAAGTTATGATATGTAAATACCATAAGAGGTAGCACGAGGTGAATCACCGTCAAGGTATGGATAATTCACAATACTAAAGTTTAAATCATCTCTCTTGTCATAGATTTTAGTAGAGACGTTGTCATTGGAAATAGCGATCTCAATATCTAGAAATGCTGCATTTAAATGTCAGTTTTTTGCTTTATTAAGGGTAAGTTCTGGAGGGTAAATCAGATGGATCATTTGAGAAAAGAAAGGATTATCTATAGTAAGAATATCGTCAAGATAGCGTGAGGTTAAGTTGAAAGCCTCTATAATGTGACTTTGGTTAGAAGGAGATAAAGTTAACATGAAATCACGTTCAAAGCAGTATGAAAACAAATCTGCAATCAATGGTGCACAGTTGGTTCCCATAGGAATACTAGTACCAATTACTTGTCTAAATAAAGTATCACAGCATTTTATGTAAATATTGTCTAATAGGAAAAGTAGAGCTTCACAAACATCCGAGCAAGTTCTTATAGTAAACTTTTCTAAGAAAGTGTTGGTAAAAAATGCATTACTTTCATGACATGCAATATATAGACGTTGCTCTTGAGCAAATGTTTTCTCAAAAAGAGCAATCAATTTGGTCTTAATAAATCATGAGGTAAAGAAGTGTACAGCGTAGAGAAATCGTAAGTATTAACTGCAGAGCAATGAAAGTTTAAAGTACGAAACTTGTCCAAGACTTCTGAAGAATTTTTTATAGACCAAAAAATGTTAATTCCTGAATTTTCATACACTTTTTCACAATATTTAACTACGTGATTGCGAACGGCTGTAAGGCAAGACGTAAGTAGTTTAGATAAGTGAGTGGTGGTGCTAGAGCTGGCATTAGCTATGAATCGTGACTTGCATGGTGTTTTGTGAAGCTTAGGAATCCAGTACAGTGAAGGAAGTTTTTCTTGTTTAGATTCTATTTTGATATTAAAATTATGCAATATCTGTTTGTGTTTGTCAATGACTGTCTGAAAGTCAAGGTTGGAGCTAGAGTAAGAACTGGTGGTGGATAACTCAGCACTCAGTACATTATTGTAATATAGTCGTCAGACAAAAATTATGTGGTTTTAAGCTTTGTCTGCCGCCGGTACAAGTACAAATTTATCGTGAATATTCTGAAAGGACTGTTTTAGATGTTTTAAGTGATAAAAAGGTTTCTTAGGTAAACTAGAAGGATGGGAGCGGTAGAACTTAATGCGATTTTTTATTATCTTTAAAATGGCTTTCTTCCAAGTATTAAGTGCTACTGTATCCGTGTTTTCTCTTTTACACCAGCGATCGGCAAACAGACTAATTGCATCAGCTATTTCATTGCAACAAAGGTCAAAATCTATTTCATCAGGCAGGCGATATTTCGGACCCTTAAAGAGTATTTTTTTTTAATTTATAGTCATCGACGATGTTCAAATCCCCAGTAATGATATGGCCAGAAGGTAAATAACAGAAAGATGAAGTTGAACAGTTACAAGAATCTTGAGAAGGATCTTTCAGGTTAAGGTCTGCTACAGTCTGGTTGTAATTAAAAATAAGACCTCTAATGGTTTTTTTTTGTACTTATAACAAATCATTGGGTTTTCTTTGTTTTCGAAGTAACTTGGGATTTTATTGATGATATTTTTGTCCCGAAAGATACTAGGTAAGTCGATAAAGTCAATCCCTTTATTAATGTATTTGATTTTCATGAAATGTCGTTTGTGTTGAGACTGTTTATCAATATGAGGTCTTAAAACATGGGTAGTATACTTTTGAATGATGGAAGCCACCTCATATAAAGGATGAGTACGTAAATATATTTTATCTGCCTCGTTGTCCAAAATAACTAGTGATTTCAAAGGTAGATTTGTAACTGTACAAAGTAAGGCATGAATACCAGATCGAATATAAAGTGTGTTCAGATCTTGAATAGAAACATTTTTCCTAAATCTGCGTTTAAGATTATATTTTTTTCTTATTTTCTTATTCCATGAGATCGGCGTTTGCGCTTGCGTAAAGATAGAATACTAAAGATGTTAATGTTCGGATTTTTAGAAATATTGCCCGCCTGATGAATATTGTCATTAAGACCGAGTGGATATGGAGACTGAAGTTTTTTAATCCAATCAAGTTCGGCATTGTATCTGGCCTGTAATTTAAATCCTTAAGACACATCGTACAAAAATATCAGCGCTGCTAGATGGAAATGAATTGACAAGTAGTAGATTCAAATAAAACGTAAAAATATCAACTACAGCATAATTTCGACAGACAGAACAGTATCACATGTGTTTATAATTATATATCGATGCTTCACAACCACAACAAGTAAGGATTACAACATTTCCAAGCTCATAATTTGATATTATAAATGACCAGGAGCGATCTAAAGAACGTGTTGTCTATATTTGCACATGTATATTATTTACGAGACTTAATATTGCAAAATGTAGACAATTTAGAGGAAGGAATTTACAGGCATTGAAAAAGAAATTACAGAATGGTCTGCCTTTACTAAAATTAATAGAAGGAAGTTTGCTCTGAATGGATTTTGTCCGTACTCCGTTTTTAGCAATAACCAAGGATTTACAGAAATATGTATCAAGTTGCAAAAAGAGAAAAGGGAAGATATATTGCTAAGATGATGATGATTTTTTTTTTCAAGTGTGTGCATGAAAACAATCCAAAACCTAGTTCTGGTAGGAAAGTCCGAGAAGCAGTGAAAACTGCTTCTTGGGCACTTTTCGGTCGGAGCACATGTCCACTTGCCAGATTCCATGACCAGAACAGAGCGCTCAAGTCTCAAGTAGACTCTGTGACTTCGCGTCTTAGAGGTTTTCAGCGCGAGCACCTCTTCTAAACGCATCAATTGTGCGCACGAAAGCGCTCCAAAACCCAGTTCTGACAGAAAACTTACGTCCGAGAAGCAATGCAACTGTCTCCTGGGCTCTCGGCGCACGCCCAATTGCCTGAATCCAGGACCAGCACCAATCGCTCAGTTTGCCGGATAGAATCTCTTAGGGCTTAACAATGTTTCTGACAATTATTTCCAAATCATTAATTACCGATTTAAACAAAACATGGAAAAGACGTTTATTACATAATAATAAAAAATGTGTGACCGCTAAATAGCGATACTTTACCTAAAAGTTCTAGATGTTTTGTGGGGACTTAAATGTGACCTGTTATAAATGCCCCCACTTGATTTGCATGAGGTTTGGGCAGGTCAAGGGAACATCAGCATTCCTCGCCGCAATACGTTTTAGAAAGCAATAACGGGCAAATGAGAAATGTGATGTGTACAAATGGGACGATTTGGCCACGTCTCACAACATAAGTATAACTAGATAAATCCATTATATATAAATACAAATTTGTGTTGGAGTCAGTATACGGGATCTCAGGACCCGAGTAAGGTGATATTGGCCAAGAACGCAGTCCGATATCGATATCACATTAGCCAGGTCCACAAAACTATATATTGAGCGAAACAAAAGTCTTTACTTGTTATAGCACATGCCTTATAAAATCAAAGCCTGTTGATACGACATAGTGTGATACTTACTTCACTGTTCGTTTATTAACCTCAGAGTTTGTTTTACATTTTTTACTAGACATATATTCACGAAAAGCACTCACCGCTTCCGAGGTTACCCTTTCTTTCCTTTTCAATGTTATTTTCCCCTTATTGTTACCAAATCCTCATAAGACACACCGACTTTTTGTCCAGACGACGAGACGGTAATAAGTTCTTAAAATCGATTGGAGTAGTTGTTACTATTTTATTCTAAAATATTTATCAGTTTACATTTTACATTTATAAGAAATAGGTTGTTCTTAAAAGTTTAATAGAGATAGCACAAACATGATATTAACCTTGTTTGCTTGATGACGCCACATGTACCGACAATTAATATCTAATTATTGACTTAAGCAAATGCCTAAAGAAATAGGTATATATTGGATAAATCAGATAAACTTTTATTTGCAAATAAGGTGCATAGTTCATGTTTCTTTTTTTATTGTTTTACCAGTAACGCTCCCTTACATTGTACGTTACAAAGCATATATTTGGCAAATAATGTTTTGATAAATATTTGCAATGTCTTTTATTGACCTAGATATTTTTAAATCAGTCACCCTTAGAAGAAAAATATGTAATATCAGTCTATAAAATACATATTGATTGACGTTTTTAAACATCGTGTGTCTAAATAACTATGTAAAGCATAGTAGATCTACATGTATATAGTATTTCGTTATTTTCACTGTATATAGTTTTAATAAGATAATTTAAATAAACTAAACTTACATATCTCTTCCTTAACGTTGTTTTGTTTGGAGAAACAATACATACTTGAATTTACAGTCATACATAATTCACAATCAATCTCTATATCCAGGCGAATGTACAGTGACGTTTCATCTTCATAACACTTTAATATACATTTTACATGCAAGTGTGTTCAATTTAGTAAATAAAAGCTATTTGATGACGTTTTTTAACGTTTCAATTTGACTCACTTTGAATAAAAGCTAAAAAGAACACTTAACGCGACTGATTAAATCATAATACATAACAACAATTAAAATCTTTATTTAGCAATATTTTCAGCTTCGTCAGTAATCAACACATCAAAAAGAAGTCAAAACAAACATTACAAAAGTTAAAATGTCAAAATGACGCGTTGTCCCAAGTAACATAAAATAAAATGAAAATACATCAAATTTGCTTATCCACAATATAAATTTAATCAAAAGCAATCCCATAAACATTACCTTTTTAAAAAAAAATATTTTATGACAAAAAAGTTGACCTACAAAACCATCATTTGCTGGCTACGTCCAGGACACGTTCAAATGTTCACGTAACAACAGTAGTGCGCTTGATTTATACAGAAACCTGTTAGAAACATTGTTGATATTAACTTGACTTGAAGTGCATGTTAGTATTAAGTGCTTATTCCATAAAACCACATAAATTATAATAGGTAAAAGAGAAAGAGGTTGTGCATAAAGAAATCAGCTCGGTACATACGTCCATAGATATATTGATCTTTATTTTATTAAAATTGTCTTCCTGTGTATTTCTACTTTATATTAGTTATATCTAGCTCATTGACTGCCATGCAGTTTGTTATGTTTGTAAACATTGTCTGTGTTTAAACTTAAATTCATAAGCTATTAAAATCGAATATATTGTTTCCTTTTACCTCTCTCATCGCTCTGCGCATCTCTTGATTAAATTTAATTTCACTTTTCCCATCTAAAACTCCTGTCAACTTTATTCTAACAGACACTATCTAAGAACATCCTTTAATTAAAAGATACACATAAAATGGTGTACTCAAACAGGGTGTGACCGGTCTACTTCAAACCGAAAATCATTGCCCGTTTCCCCTGCAACCATGCATAGAAAGGCATTATTACAGAAAACAGCCATCGACATTTATATGCAGAAAATTGGAATCACATTCTGTAACATGATTCCCTTTTTTCCATCCATTACACCCATTACATATCTTGTTATATATCACTAAGTTTTGTAGTTAAAGTTTCGTAAAAATTGTATATTGACGATAAAATCACGTGATAAGAATCTGACACTCGTAGTCATTTAATGAAATCGTATAAAAATGACAGCAAGCTCGGCATAGGCTCGCCTACCATTACTTTCAATGAACTAGTTTAATAAAGGATAGTATTTAAGGCCGAATCCAGATGTTCAGTATATTTTAACAAACACAAACACACAAATAAACGGTTATTAAGATGAAACTTATCGAACGTTAGCATGTGGCAACAGTAAATAATCTGTTTAAAAAAATAGCTATCGCAGGGTCTTTTCATTTTACAGCTACGAAGCCTTACTATACTATTCTTAGATTTCGTGTGGTTTTTGCAAAGCGTATTGGGAATGTCTCGTGACTATTGTTACTGAACTGTCAGTACATACTCGAACTGTCAGTAGTGTCAGCCATGGAATACATTTTTGATGGAGACGATTGTGTAGCTGGCAAAAAAGGAAATCGCAGGTGTTCAGTGAGACCTTTTTCAGAGAAAAGAATTGGGAACTGCATTTTTTAACATTGTAGCTCGCAACAATACAGTGTAGCTTGCAATTATAGAAATGCAGCTGGCATTTAAAGGAATTCGCAGCTGCTTGGTGAAGTATTGTTTAACAAAGAAACCGAGTTTACCTATGTTAGCAATGCAGCATGTAAATACAGATGAAGCAGAGGACAAGGAAAATATGTTGCAAATACTCTTCATCCCGTTAGAGTTATAGTTCGTTACTGTCAAATGTTTCTGTAATTATACGACAATTTAAAAGAGTGTTTAGTTCCTATCTTTTTTAAGCGCTCTCTACGGCGGCTTGAATGTCTTACATCCTAGCTCTTTCATGTTGTTTATCTGTAAAGTGAAAGTCATGTGGCCTTTTGACAAGTGTTTGAGCCGCGGTAAAAATTGCCGCGGTTATTCACTTAGGCACTTTGTAAACAATAGAAAAACAACAACACGGTTTTAAACAGTGAAGGATGCAAAAATTGTGTTTTATAGTCAGGAGTTATATTAGTAGCAACGAATACATGCATCTACTACTATTTTCACTTATTGATTTATACACGGAACTCAAATTCGAAACTCGGCCTTTAAATGACAATTCGTGTCAGATCCTTTATGTATTATCCGGCTTTATGTGGGAAGCATGCTTTTACTAAACAGCCTGCTGGAATCACGGTATGATTGTACTGACATATAAACAAGTGTGAGCCATGTGTATGATCGATTTTATGTAAAAATCCTGGAATCACATGTAATAGCCATATACATCTGGAGAAGGCCGTGATATATGTTTTTATCACTACATAGATATGATGGTGACATCACAGATTATATATCGTTTATACGAAGGTTGTAACAATAAAATTTTATTCTCTTTATATAGTTCAATGTAGTCATAGGATGATAGCCAATAATATCTAGCGAATTGTTTTAGTTCAATAACCTTAAATTATCGCTCTATAATTGACAGTTGTCCATCTCTATGAAGGAAGAAACTATCCGTGTTTTCTCCGATTATTTGTAGACAGGAACGATCACATTTTCTATTAAAACAAATTTATTCATAAAAGAAAGACAACATAGTATTGTCCGGCTTTATGCGGTCGTGACATTCTCATTCACTTCCCCATCCTAAAGCAGCAATCTGCTGTCAGTGTATTCCTGTTTATGTATAGAAAAGTCCTTTCAGTTGTATCATACATCAAAAAAGTTAATGTAAACATAAAATAGAAATAATTAGTTTTTCCCCATCTATATGTAGGAGGTCTCGACCCCGGAGTAGGTCCCGGGTGGACATCCTTCCCGACCTCCCTTCCACTGCTTGACTTCCTTGGGTGGCGGGGGTTTCCGAACTGTGAATAAATATTTGAACGCTAACATTAGACAGGGTTTAAATACTACAAAGACTAAAGAAAAATATCTACTATAAGCCCATATAACGCTGCATGTGTTAACACCTCATACTGTGTACGTATTCTTTTCTTTTTTTACCAAACGTACATTGTACTCGTTCTTTGTTGTTGTTTTACCAGTAAAACTCCTACATTGTATGCATTGTTTTCTATTGTTTTACCAGTAACACTCCCTACATTGTACGTATTCTTTTTTTATTGTTTTACTAGTAACGCTCCCTACATTGTGCGCATGCTTTTATATTAATTTACCAGTAATGCTTCCTACACTGTACGCATTATTTATATGGTTTTACCTTTAATCGCTCTCTACATTGTACGAATTCTTTTTTATTGTGTTACCAGTAATGCTCCTTACATTTGTACGTATTCTTTTTTTTATTGTTTTACCGGTAACGTTCCCTACATTGTACGTATTCCTTTTTATTGCTTTACCAGTAACGTTCCCTACATTGTACGCATTCTTTTTTATTGTTTTACCAGTAACGCTTCCTACATTGTACGTATTCTTTTTTTATTGTTTTACCAGTAACGCCGCCTACATTGTACGCATTTTACCATAGATACTATAGATTTTTTAACAGACTTTAAACGTTTGAAACAAAAGTTGAGAACACGCGGATGAGCAAAATAATTTATTGTTTTTATTATTTCATTTGGCGACAGAATTCTCCGCAGCTAGAAATTTCAATTTTCCTTTAAAAATACCATAATGTAAACAAATACTTCAAAAACGTTTATTTTGTATCTGTTGTTTTCATTTAAGCATAATTATACATGAAAAACGCATAAAGAGACTCATAAAAAGTACACAATTGTTTATTTTGAAATCTAATACTTCAAAACTAAAACGATTATCATTACACTCTTCCACCTCCAACCAAACCACAACCATTATTTTAAAGAAAGGTATATTCTCAGATCAGAAAGTAATCCAGGACGATAATTTTATTATTTATTCAATTTTTTTTGAAGCACATCTACCCTTTTTTACAAATTAAAATACGATTCCAACAAATCGACTGCCCAGACGGATTACATAAGTGTAAAAGTCATACCCCACTTGCAGAACCTTTTCTTAATTGATTTTTCGTAAGAACTTTATGTTTAACCTCGCAGAGCTTACATAACTACACCTCAGAACGTCCCTTGCCATATAATGGCTCTTTAACTCTGGCAGGTGTATGTTCTGTCACAATAAGAATATTGAAACAATGTTGTCCTTCTGAAAACAGAAATTTAACCTTTGGCAAAATGATAAAAAAGAATTATTTTCTACAAATGTGACCTTACTTGTGATATCCTGGTACACCGGTTGTGGCGGCGGGGGTTGGCGAATGCGTCTTTGCCACAGTCTCGGTCGGATAGGTCTCCGGCGGCTACAAGTATAACGCATGAGTATGAAAAAAATCTCTTTAATATTTTAAGAGAAAGCTAAATCATTCAACTATGTCAATACAACTGTCTAAAAATCTATAAATGAACTTCAGATAGATAACTATATTTTTGTATGTTTTACTTGGCAATGCTACATATAAGAGCAATTAACGTGGTCATTTAATTTCACTAAAATTTTTAGCGTAGGCAAATATTTGACATTTTGAATCCATTAAGTTGAGCTAAGTCACACCTGATGGCAAAAGTTCAGATGTTGCTGGCGATCAAAATGGATGTGATTATGATGATGGAAAACACCATTGTTATTTGATTAATACGGAGAATTTGCAATGGAGAACTTGTAAGGTCTATTTAAATATCCACTATTTAAAATCTTATACATGTACGTTAATTTAGTACCGTTTAATAGCGTACCACTATAAATAAGCGGGAAAATGTTTGTATTGTTTATCGACAGTTTTATCAGCAAGAAGGCGATATGTTTGAGGTATCATTATTACTTGGAATACCGGAAACATTCCCATAACATTCTAGAACAAGAGTTATTAGATGCTCCCAGTGGAGAAACTAAATTGCCTCAGCATAAACTGGCTGTCATTTGTCAAAATGTTCGCCTTTAAAAATGAAGAAAGTATTGAATAATTCTACGAGAATTACGTACTACACGAGGTGCATTGCAAAACTATATGTGCATGCTATTCAGGAGGGACTGTGACTACCTTTAAAATCTACATTTTTTTTAACTTAAGTTCTGGAAAGAAGAAAAAGCAAATTTAATGGGTAGATTTAAAACTTTGACCAAAGATTTTGTCCGCCTTTGTAAATTTATGACCCACCTATGCTAACTTAAACTGAAGGGGGTTTTCCTAGAGGGATTTTTATGCATCTTGCATTCTTTTCTTCTTGGATAACACCAATAACGAATATTAAATGTTGCTTTTACCCCCACCCCCCACCCCCAAAACAACAACAAAAAACAAAACAAAAAAACAACAACAAACCCAAAACCCCACAAAAACAACAAACAACAACAAACAAAACAACAACAAAAAAGCAAAACAAAACATAACACAGAAATATGTTTATATTATAATGTTAAAAAATGTAAAATAGGTTATTGATTGAACTAACGAACTTTTCTCATTTACAAGGTATGTTATTTCCAAATGTTGGGATTTTTTTTCTTTGTTTAATTAGAAAAAGTAACTACCCAGGCCAGTGGTTTTAAAATTGTAACCTGGGGTCTGAAACTAACCTCAGGCAGATTTGCGAGACTACAAATATTAAATAAAACAAGCCTAATCAAATCCTTGAGAGTGGGGTTAGACTCATGCTTAAGGTTTCATAACCTCAGGCCCTGGTACCAGTAGCAGCAACATTTCCCATTTGAGATTCTGTTCAGACTCTAATTTTTACCCCAACAATACTTCTTGCTGGAACATAGTTTTTCATTTCTAAAATATTATAAACCATAAACCTGACAAGGCTAAAATACTGAAATAATGCAGTAAAATATAAATGATATTCTATTAAAGATCCCGAGCTGTCAAAATCTGAGCACGAGCAAAATCTGAGAATGCATTCCGGCAAGTGGGACAAGACCTATTTTACTGTCAGGCTGATTTTGATCGGACTGAATACGTACACAGTTAGATACTAGGAGCAAGGTACTGGACACGTCTATTGAGATTACGTTTTAACTGAATTGACAAAGCGTTCATGCTTAACTGTTAAGCTCGAATTAGTCATAAGTTATATGCAAACGGTTAGAATCCTATAAAAATCTTAACTGTACCATGCTTTGATAGTTTCTGCCAGACTGTTTTTGCCTTTGCAGGTGTAGACGACCCAGGCAGTCATGCCGAAGAGGATGGCAAATGACAACAGGCTAAGTACTAGCCAAGGCATGTTGCGGCTGTCCTCAGCAAACTTCCGATACCGCTGCGTGGTCGTCGTCGGTGCCAACGTGGTTAGTTCTGTGACATGTAGACGGTATCATGTAAATATACTTGCTTGTTTTATTGATACATGATATAAGATTATATCGCTACGATACATCAAAAGAGGCACAACTAACTTTTCTAGAATCCTCTTTAACCGCAGACTACCTGTTGAGAATGCAAACAGTGTGTATGCCAGAGTTAGTATTGCTAAACCTTTACGAAAACCCTTCAAGGTTTTATCGTGACACCGTAAAATATCAACGTCAAGCTTAAAAGAATTTTCACCCTAAAGCCAGTATAATATAATATCCAGTATTTTTTATCCTTGCTGTTGTCACATACCTGAGATGATGATTCTAATTGGGGCGGTGTCCTGAAGCGATCCGCCGTCAAAGGCCACCCCTGTGATGGTTAGGGACGTACCGGGGCCCAGTGTTGCAAGACTCTTGGTCAGTGTGATCTGGCCATTGGCGTCGACGGCGAAATACTCATCGGCCTGGTTGGTTTGGTCAAGGGCATAATACAGGTTTCCAAAGACACCAATGTCACCATCAGTAGCACTGATAGAGCCAACAACGGTCCCTACCGCAGCGTAGTAGTTCAAGAAAAACGTGTACTGACTTGGGTTGAACGTCGGCGTGTTATCGTTGGCATTAGCTAGACAGTTCAAAAGGAAATGAATATGATTATGTGCTGGGGTTATGTAACTATTGTCCTGAGTGCTGGGGATATGTAACTATTGTCCTGAGTGCTGGGGTTATGTAACTATTGTCCTGGGTCAGAGGCTATATTTAACATTTCAAATATTATCAAAATCTGGCCACTTAGACTGGTGATGTCTCAGACTCAAGATTAAAGTTATATAAACTTAGACACTGATATGATAATTAAAACAGTTAAAAATCAAATGTATTTCTGCTATTGAGGAAACATCGTTACAAACTTGTATAGTTTTAACATGTACCTCAAAGTCTGAAATGTATTTAAAATAAATGAATCATACAGCATGCGAGTTGAAGCATACGAATTCCTTTTGTGACTTGTCATTCAATATGAAGTGTCATTCATAAACGAAACCATTTCACAATCTAACGTGATTAAACAAAGTGAAACAGAATTAAAGTATATTACACACATATAAATATGAATTAAATTCAAACACCAAGATTCAGCTGCGAATTGCTATTTTTGATCAGTACAAAGAGATATCCCATAAAAGACCGACGCCAATTATCATTTGATTAGATTTAATATTACATAATTAACCTTCCGTGCTAGAGAATTTGTAACTTGAAAGTTGAGTACTATAAAATGGACTCACCGACGGATATAAGGAGGAGTGCTGTGTCTGTCAGACCGCCATTGTCCGTTACCATCAGAGTACACGTGACCGTGCTGGCCATGCCAGCATCTGTGAATAAATATGTATGTATTTGTAGTTCATGTCCGGTCACAAACCTTGAATGTTTGCTCAAATATTCAATGAAAGATTTTGTTAATCTTCTTTAAATGTGTGATATAGTTCCGGTGTAGAAGAGTCGCCGACTTGTTGCTCCCCTGACTGCTCGCCTCTTAACGCTGGGTTTAAGTCCCGGTCGTGAAGAAGGATTAAATGTTGAACGATCTTCCAGGTGACCTGCATTGCGCTGAAAGTTCTACTCAGACATTTGTCTGCGGTTTTCCTTCACCAAAAAACGGAAGTCGCTTTAATGCTGATATCTGTGTCACCGTGGTGTATTAAATATCGGCATATTTAAAAACCAATATATTTCCAATTTTTCATGATTTTGATCTTTTAAACATCTTTGATTACATGATTGTCTATACGAAAGATATCTATCGGCCTCAAACCACGGCACGCCAGCACCATTAATTGTATTGGCGATTAAAGACAATTAGCATCCGCTTTATAAGCACTACACATCTAATCCAGAAAGCTTTATCGACTGCGAACCTTACCGAGATCATAGTCCGATTGGAATTTGATTTCTCCTGTGTTGGAGTTCATATAAAAGTCTCCGTTACCGCAGTTAAGGTCGTGGGTGCGCGAGTCCCCGCTGTCAGGATCGACAACACCAAGAGCCGGGATACCTAGTGACGTGCCGCCCTGTAGCAAAAGGAACGCAGTGCGATATTAAGTGATAATGAATAGATTAGAATAACTAGCGTTTTAAGACGCATACATCAAAATAAGAAAGTCTACATTAAACTATTCCATTTGATTATACAAGAATTAAGCATAATAAGCCATTCTGTTACATTAATTTCTGCAGTTAAAGACGTCATATTCAAGTTCGCCCTATTTAGATTGGACTGAATGTAACATATACAGCTTGAAAATATCAAGTCATTGATAAACAGCGATCAGCAAATAAAACATTAATTGCTGTGATCTTGATTGATTAGTTAACATTTTAGGAGAGTTCAAACTTTCAAATATGTTGCCGTAGCAAGAAGCTGACACCTGATAATACTTATTAAACCTAGATTATTCGTAAACATACTGTCCATCCAATGATCGTAGTGTTGAATGTTTTTATGATCATACCAAGTAATAAGAGTTATTTCTAAATGTAGAAAATTTCCATGTGTTATGTATTATTTATAATCAACAACCAAGTAGATATCAAGCCTTACCACAGCCTCGTTTGTAGAAATGCTGAAGCTTGTCTGACTGTACACGGGTGCCTCGTTGATGTCAATGATGTCGACAACTAACGGCTGGGTGTCGGTGGCAACGCCGTCGGTGACGCTGACGGAAAATGTAAATGTCTTGGAGCCCAGCGTCTCGTAGTTGGCCGTAGTTAGACCCGTGCTGATAACGCCGGCTATATGGTAAACCAAAAGTTTGTTTATTTTTGCGATTTCAGGTAATGTAATTTTGCTTTGGGTCGCTGTTTATATATAACGAAAAGGGGTCATTTTAGTGACGCAGGACGAACCAATATCCAATGCGAGAGTTTTTCCTTTATTATACAGGAATACATATAACTATTGTCTCAAAATATTTTTAAACACGTATATGGAGTCCTAGTTACAATAGTTTGACACTACCTCTCTTGAAACTGTACAGTTCAGTTTTTAAAAAAAAACAGTTTCTTTTTTTTCCTTTCTTTCTTTTGTTGCTTTTTAAGCACATGTTATCATCTGTGTGTTTGATATTTGGTTAGAAATGCGCATATGAAATTGTAATATGGCACGACAGGCCTAGGGTTCCAACCCTAGACCTCTACACACCAATTTTGTTAAATCCTCATAGCTCCTTTGCTAACTCCTTTGCTAATACTGGTCGAACAGGTGTCAGGATAACTTGTTTGGGATTTGTACCAGACAAACTTTCACGGCATTTATATTCCATAAACTATAAAAGCACTATATCTGTTTCAACACCGTCCTCGGATAACCGAAAGCATGTTGCTTTGACGACAAACCAAGCAACCAAATAAAGAACACAAACCGACAAAAAAACAATTAATTTGGACAGAGGATGGAAAAATACACTGTATCCATATTTATGCATTTGGGATTATCCATATTAGTTTAAGGAAAATACAATAGTGTGGTATATGGTAGCATTACTTATAGCGTCAATAGTGAAGTATGTCAAGCCCGATCCCGTTGACGTCATAGAGTACGTCAATGTTTGTGAGGTGTCTTGATCCGCTGACGTCACGGTAAATATTGGCGTCAATATGGCGGTATTTTCGTTGACCGGATAGTTGGCTGTCAAAGGAAGGTTCTGGATAACGACCGGATCATTGATACCTTAAATATATGTAAAGAGATGTAAAAATATGATTTAACCATAATAACGGCATTTATGTAAAACATATGAAACAATAAATCGCTACGACATCATCGATGGTCTGAACTGTTTCCGACAGCCTGTTAACGGTCGGTAAAATGGGTATGGCTAAGATATAATTGAGAAAAAATGTCGACATTGGAGTACTGTTTGAGCAATGCAATACATAAGAAACACATCTGGTAGGGATTGAATGCACTTTACAATGTGGTCTAAAGGTAATGCCGAAATGCCAATGTGCTTCTTTTACACAACTAGTTAAATTTCATTGTGTGTTTTCAATACATTTTATGCATAAATACGTGCTTACTTGTCTTATCTGTAGCATTGGACATATATATGATTATAATACTACTTGTGATATAAAGATGGGACACATCCTAAAAGGTTGACAAAACACACCTTCACAAAATGTATTTTTGGACAATTTCAGTTGGGGTGGGTGGGTTCGGACCGCCCCTCCTGCTTGATCCGCCCATGTATATATCGCAAATGTAGCCACCGCATTTCCCATTCTTTATGGTTGAAAGTGTTAAAATTAACATATGTTCTTTAATTAAGGAGTTAGATTAAAACAAATTAGTATATGTACATGCATATCTTTTAAGAAAATAAAACAAATTTACAATACTGTTATCTATGGACTCGAAGTCCCATGCGGGTAGACAGTTACGACTGAGCCCGCTTGACCACGTTGATTGGCAAGGCTTCTTGTTTGCTAGCAGTATTTAGTAGTGGTAATACTTTTGTATTTATTACTGGTCCGTTTTGTGTACCGCTTATGTAGTTATTCAAGCGTACTAGTAAACTTTTTCCTCGTGCTCAGAGGGTATTGAAATCGTCATTCGACGCTCAGACGGGATACAGTGCACATTAAATTTTCTAAAATGTATTGTTTTGATATTATTTTGACTAAGTTTGCAAGTATTGTATATAAGATGTCAGGTGTTTATAAGATGCCGTTTTTGGATGATTTTTCTAACAGTTGTTAATCTTTTCAGTATGGTATTTTTGTTACCAAGACAAGTCGTGATATGAGTGTCTTGTGCGTGTGAAAGCAGCAGTGATTCCGAAAATTTTGTAGCTGTCTTGAACAGCGTTTTCCAGTGTTATTGTACAAGGACATTTAGCCAGATGATCAAACTGGCGTCCCCTTTTTTCGGAATCTATTGCTTGCGTGCGTCTTGTTGAATGGTATTCGATTAAAGTATCCCGTTCTGTGGCATTCCTAAATGCGTTTTGGTTTGTGTATACAATAAGGTGATATAATAAATATTTTATGTTTGTAAAGAAATGAAATGAATAGAAAACAAAAAGAGCGTTCCTTTTACCTGGACAGGTATAAAAGTGGTACATCTTTCTCCGTCTCAATGCTCGTGGTATACCTAAATGCACTATATTAGCAATTTTCGTTTGCTTGCAATATATCGCTGGCTTAATGTAAGGGGAGAGAAAACCAACACGTTTTTTATCTTCATTCATCATATGGCATACCTTTTTTCAATGCGACGGCACCTTCTGCAGTTTGTATTGCGAGGATAGACACGTAGCCTGTTGCTAGCATTGCATGATAAAATATGCTGCCACTCGATAGCCTATTATTGAACCTAATAACATTCATGTAACAGAATGTAATATATTACCGCTCACGAGCACTGTAAGGACGACTGGGTCGACGGTGTTACGGGTATCGTTGACACTTATGTACAGGTCGTAGCCAGTGGTAGTGGATGTGGTCAGATCTGCCGTTAACTGGACCTGGCCAGCTATAAACATACACAAACAATAGGTGGGAGATATACACCTGTTACATGTTCTATTTTTCATTGATTCTTAATTTTATACGTCATGTGTGTACACCTGCTATGATGCATATAGCTAACTTGCCGGTCAGCAAAAAGGGTAAATATGCAGATTCGCCAACTTCCGCTAAGTCTGGATCTGCAGGTTTTGACAAAGCCTCGTTAAAGTGTGCTCTGCGAGATGTGTAAGGAGCTACAAAATTTATTTATTTATTTATCTATCCATCTATCTATTTATTTATTGTAACTTCGGAGTTTGTAAAACAGTTCTGTGATGGAAAAAAATCTTTCGAATGTGTTACTTAAACATTACAAAGTCATCTATGATGCCTGTTTAGTCATCACAAAAACTACCGAAGTAGGCTGACCGAGAGGGATGGCGATGGTCTCTCTTCTACGACGACGATATGACGACATCTTTTTCTTATTATACATGTACATTTGTAGGCTTTTACAGTTAATAACAAAAGTGCTTCAATTACACTAAACATATTTCTTTAATGTTGACAAACTGTGTAAATATCATGTGTTTTAGACTCGATCAGATAGTGCAATCCGTAAAGATAATTAAACGATTGTTGGAAGGACCATATATCCAACAAACAAGAATATTTCAGCAAACATGTTGTGTGCTTTAAGCGCACTATACGATATATCTGGGACAAAACCTACTTACGTGTCTGCAACGGCTCCAGATTGAACAAAAGAAACTGCAATGATTAATAGATAATAAAATAATGGTATTACGCTAAGGAAGTGTTGAGGTTTATATATGAACATTGTTTTAGAGAGTCACTTACTAAACGGTTGAATGATGAACGGACAGGATGGGTTTTTAGGACAGGTCAGTTTGTACTCTATTGCATCACCCTCGGGATCTGTGGCCGCCACTGTGTAAACTGTGCCAGTACTGGTAGTAGCCGGGATCGTAATCTGCTCTGAAACCGGATAACCACATCTATCTACACAATTATCTCACTCCTGCTATCATTCCGAGAACTTTTATGGACTGCAGCTCCATGAAGTCATTGAAACTCTGACTAAACGCATATGAAAAGCAATGGACATTTTACTTAAATTAAAAAAGAGAATGTTTCTATATAACCATATGGACGTTAGGAAAGTCACTTCATTAGTGGATCAGAAAAATATGTTATTCAAGATTGTAAGGGGTACAAACAGTTTACAACACTAGACACTTAAGGGCTTTTTAAGAAAAAGTTAATCAACTTGAGGGATTTTACAAGTGGCCATGCAAGCATCAACAATAAATAATATTTGATACTTTACGTGTCCCGTTTTCCGTTTGGTGAAGAAAATAACGTATACATTTCACAAATAAAATCGTTATGACTTATTAATCGTTCACTACGTTATTACCAAAAGTAAAGGCAATGTGCCAATGAACAATCTAAAAACACAGTTTAAACATTTTGCCAATGTGTATTTACGTGGGAGATTAGTGACGACAGGGGGCGAATTCTTCAGTAGATACAAATAGTAATTCTTCTGTATTATATTTGCCGGGTCACCGTCCGTACATTCTATCAGCACCTCATAGAAGTTTTTGGTTGCATAGCTGTAATTGGGGTTTGCTGTGCTGTAGATTCCCAAATCTGTGAAACAACAATAAACATAGGTGTTGTATGTATGTAAAATGTAAAGGTGTTGATTGCTGGAAACAAAATATGTGCACTACTCGTCTATATCATGTTCATCACAAAATGGACGAACTACAACTACAACTGCAGATAATGTTTAACCTTTGACTGGATTAATGAACTGTGCCGTATGTATATAAACAAATCAATAACACATTGTTTAAATAGTATAGGAATATGTTACGTATGTACCCTATGTTAATATTGACACACATATGTAAGTCTATATTTGCCTAGCAAAGTTTTGTCATTATAAATCAAAATTTCACAACAATTACCTTTACAATCTCCTAGCCATTGTTTTATAGACATACTGTAATATGTTTTAATACATAGTTTTACAATATGTCATTATTCTTACAAAACGTGATATGTACAATAGATATTATCATAAATCCCAGCGTTACTGGAGGACATCCTTATCTTCATAATACATTCGCAAAATGCTACATGTATAAATTCTAGATTTTGTAAAAAATTGGTAGATAAGTTCACAGGAAAAGCTTAATGTTAAGCAAACGAAGGGATAAAAATATTGACATTTGGTTCCCATTTTTATGGATATTCTCTTACATATATGCAACAGATAGTTGAAGCTTTAACCCCGTTCCCGCCAAATGATCGACATTACATTGATAAGAGCCCGTGCAAGATGTACCAAGCTAGGAAACTGTGAGGGTGTCTCACCATATTAATGACGTCGTTCTTAGATGACCTTGAATAATGCTAAAATGCATTTCATCCTCCAAGAAATCTAGCTGAGAGACTGTCTTTCTAGTGCTCCTGTTTTCTGATGACATGGTTTAAGTGTGCAACAAACGCCCTCACCAAAATCAATTCTACTTTCACCTTAACAACAACACATACTTCGTTAATTTAAAAACATGTAAATGTATGCTACACTAACCTGTTGTGCCGGGAACAACGGACACTTCAAATGGGTAGGTCGGGTCGTTGCTGGCGGCCAAGTAGCACGAGACCACGTCCACGGTGTCCGTGACAACCAGGGTTCGTAACAACGTTTTGGTAGTCGTGTCCTCGAACAGGACGTCAGACCTCGGAAGACTTACCGTCGGGGGCTGGTAAACAATGGAAACAGCATATGAATAACAAGGATGGATATAGGTGTGGGTGGGGGCGAGATGCGCCCCCAACCAACAACACCTCTAAAAGAATAGCGTTGTGAAAACAAATACATGCAAGTTTAAAATAACAAAGCCTTTAAAGTAAAATTGGTCTGTTGACTGCTTAGGTCGAAGTTAAGGGTCCCTTACTGTGTATATATCTTGTATTTACAGCGAAGTTGAATGAATGTTGATTCACACCCGCACCCACCAAAATCTGTTGGTGGCGAGACCTACACTAGTTTTAATTCCTTATGCTTACTTGACCAAGCAAAGAATCAAATGGAGTGTGCATCGACCGCAGACTACAGAAGGGGAAACACTCTTGAGTAAGACTGGGGGTTATCTCCCACTCTGTAACATATATACGTACATCATTGACGATGTCGAGCGTCAGTGTCAGAGTACTGTTGTTACCGCATGGATCCACAACAAGGAAACTCAGAGTTTCTGTTCGGCTGATTCCGGCTAATGAGTTAGCAAGTGTGAGGGTGGCTGAGGATAAACATGTTCAACAAATGTAAACTTTGTTTCGTGGTCAAATATAACTATTTGCGAAAAGGCAAAAATTGTTGCGAACTTTTAACCGTTAATTGTTTGCCTCTGGGGCTTGAATCCCATTGTGGCAGAAATTCACTTTAAACGGTCTTGAAGATAAGTTATGGTAAGACAATAAGGAGACATTCGTCAGTGGTCTACCTGTATCTTTATTTTAATTAAGTTATTACGATCGTCAATATGACTTTATAACATAAGTGCAAGGCAAAACGGAACAGAAAAGTTACTTTGCCATCACATATTATAAAAATATCGTAAATAAAAGGCAGTGTGTTTGATAAAATTATTGACATATTTCCTCTACAAAAACAAATTGCATTTAAAATCGATGAATAAATACATGATTTTGATGAACAGTCATATTCTTACTCATCACTTCACATAGCTGTTTAGTATGTCGACTTTAAAAGTTTAAACATACATCAGCTAACAAGGGTTATATTCTTTATCTTTTTTGCAATGGTCTATGGATAGATGAGGGAAATAAACATACATGTTTTTGCCGTAGTGGTAGTCAGTGTATAGTCTGCATTCGCTACTGGCATTGTGGTGGTAAGAGTGTCTGTGAGGTCATTGTCTGCTGCCGTCAGGACGGTGATTACCTTGCCGACAAGGTCTGCCGTGTTCATGGTGATAGTGAGTCCGTTCGAACTCGTCAGCGACGGCAGGTTACCTAGTACACATATACCTTCTGGTTTATGTAAAAGAACATGCGTACGTTTGTATGGAATGTGTTTTTTAACAGCTTCGCCCTCATAGCCAATCAGTACACTCCTTACAACGGTTACGTTTCTTATGTGTTTCCTATTTTTCTTCAGAAAAAGACAGAGAAATATGTTTTGGGTATTATGCGGCGCCCCTAGGTGAAAAATAATGCTTCACTGCTTGACAAACAAACCGGATGCAAAATTCAATAATATTGCATCGGCACCGGACCAATCAGTTTCGGAAGTAAAATGACAAGTTTTTAAATACAAATTTCGACAGCCAAACGTATTTAAATATTATACATCCTTAGGAAGCCGTCTATCGTTTGTACCTTTCATGCACCTTAGTTGAAGTTTAGATCTCACTGTACATATAGCATGAGTTTTATTTAGGTCAAATAGAAATCAATCAAACAATCAATCAATCAATTATTGAACCCTATTGGAAAACATTGTTTTATTATATATTTGAATTACTGGGGCGGCTGATGCCGCATCTGCTGCTCTAGATCAAACTGCTATGCTTCCTTTTGTCTACTTCGACAACGGGATCAGCTATCGTCCGTCTAGTTTTCTGCGTAGCAGTTATAAAACAAGGAACCATGTCACGTACATAGGGCTTTTAGCAGTACATTATCACTGTTTTAGATACTTAGATATATTAGCATGACAGTTTTTATTAACTCGGTTTATCTTTAAGAAAACTCAAAGGGAGTGCAAGGTTAAAGCTCTAAAAACCGTTACAAAGCGACCTGCTGTGTCCCACTGATCGTCTCATTGCTAAATCGGCTGGGTTATCTTTTGATGAATCGTTTCAGAGTGCCTTTGTAACTTCTACTTTTGACATGCATGTTTATAACTACGATCAAATTTAGATATGCTGAAAGTCACTTAGGACCGTGTCCTGTTTTCGTATTACACATCATAATCCATTTTCGTTTTACCAAAAATAAATTCGTTTTATCATATATAATTTTATACAAGAAACGTGCGAAATCCGCAGACATGGTAGTTTACACTATGCACTATGGGTGTAGCAACTATTACATTTCATTTTGTTACAATCTTAGTTCAGTTCTTTAAAGAGGGGTGTTAGTGGTTATATTCTGAAATAAGTGTTAATTACGTTTTCTTGATTTTTTCAAACCGCGCTTATAACGTGTATTTAATGACTCCCATACATTTAATGATAATATATTTGTCCTTTTAGTGCGTGGTAACTGTACGGTAGCGATAGATTTGCTTACGTTACGAATAAGAAAATGTGCATCGCTGCCACTTTTTTTGTACCTCTTTCGTTCAGCTGCCGTTCCTTGGTAATGGACTTACTCTACTGAACCTGTTCTTGCGCGATTGTGTCCGCTGCCACTTTCAATTCGCTCAAAAGGAGAGCTTCGAGGCATCATTGCGCATTTTGTTGCATAATAAAGCAAAGAAGCTAAAAACATTTAAGTTCTTTTGTGTTAAGTTAAAAATGACTGACAGCAAGCCATCGTCGGTTATCCCCCGTTACATTACTCCGCTATGCTGCGTTATGTACCCGTGGGACAATTGGCTATGAAAATCTCGTAGTCATGAATAATTAATGAGGCAGTTTCATTGGTGCCATAAGGAAACCACCACGGATAACTAGCCAATGAAATTACGTTTTATGTCTAAGGTTCGGTTTACCATTCAAAATGTCGACCTCCATGAGTAAACATGTGCGTTGGTTTCTATTTTCAGTAAGAAAATCCCAGTATGACGTCATTGAGATTGAATAGTATTTTATTGTAACATGCGGTTTCATTGGAAGAAGATTTGTCTCCCCTGCCTCACGCATATTCATGAAAACGAGATTTTGCTAGTCAAATTTCCCACGGTATGTATGGAGTGTAACGGAAGAAAGTACTGTGGTTGCCGACGATGACAGCAAGCAGACTATATGGTGAAGTATGCCCTCTTTGCAGTGGAAATTATGATGTTTGTCAGCACTAAGTTTGTAGTGGAAACACTTCTCGGAAAAAGTAAACGTTTGTCTTTAAGAAATTGTACTACAGGGAAATTATGGTTATTTAAGGTATTTAGTTCCATCGCACTAAATACAATAATAGAGTCTGTTTACTTTCAATCATAGCATCAGAAAGTAAATTGGGCCTGCAACAATACCCCGCCATCCGCCACGAATATCTACGAATATCTGTTTTAGAAATCAGGACTCAAAATACGTTACCGACATGTAAAAAATCCACACTACTAATTATGTAAGACAAAAGGTTGTGCTTACCTGGACCGAGGTATAGTTTCAAGGCCGGGGAGTAACTCTCCGCGACTTGATCAGCTGTGCCCCAGTCTAACGACTGGCCGACGGTGGAGACCATGGTTGTTGTAAAGCGGTCTACAACCTCAGGGGACGAGGCCCCGGCTGCCTTATGTTTAAGGATGTTCGCACCAACAGCAGACGCCATCCTAGAAGTAGTTTATATGTTACCCATCAGTTTCTAACTTTTTCCTATTCCAAATTTAATCTGTAATATGCGCATAGCTGGCACGTTATCAACTAATAGTGTATACCTTGATCAGACAGGTGGGTCTACATCTTTTTTTTATCTACATCTTATCGATTCGACCAAGAGGTCTAACCGTTAAGTATAACTTCTTTCACCGTTGTCGATTGAAAAAGAAACAACCGCAAATACCTTCCCTCAAATTATATAAAACCATCTAAACAGAAAACCTATAGGGTAGAACCACTCCCTCCTCCTCGGGACCCTCCCATTCCGTGTAAAAGACATACTTCTAACCCACGGATGCACCACGCATGGTTACCGTTTTATCAATATAACTGTATTTAATGCCCGAAAAAACTTGATGATGATGATGATGATGATGATGATTATGATAAAAAAAGAAGAAGAAGAAGATGGTGATGAAGAAATTGATGAAGAAAATGATGATGATGACGCTGCTGCTGTTGATGATGATCTACCTACCATCCATATTTATCTCCAGGCTGTATAGCTACGTTGACTGGCACTACGTGGAGACCGGCGGCTAAACAATTAAAGCAGATCTTTATCGAAAGACGCCAAAAGGCAAAAACAATATTGCATTTACTTCGATATATATATATATGTAGATACATCAGAAAAAAATATTATTCGGAATACATTTTATATAAAGAGAAAAAATACTGAAACAGAACAGACAGCTTCCATTGGGCTAACATGCATGCGTGTATTGTTGATCGGAAGACAAGTTGCGAATTACATGTATATATATTATATAAATCACTATCGTATATCTTCTTCCTAAATAGATAGATTCTTTGGAAGTAAGCAACAACTAGTATGATTCACACCGAGCATGAAATAAACGCACACATAAACAATCATTAAACAAAACAGGATACTTGGACCAGAGCATGCTTTGTTTCCACTGATAACATAACACAGAGCATGCTTTGTTTCCTCTGATAACATAACACAGAGCATGCTTTGTTTCCACTGATAGCATAACACAGAGCATGCTTTGTTTCCACTGATAACATAACACAGAGCATGCTTTGTTTACACTGATAACATAACACAGAGCATGTTTTTGTTTCCACTGTGGTCCTTTGTCAGTAGTAGCATGGAAGCCCCATGACTTAATACATGCAAATTAAAGATCAAATGCATGCAAATATATCACGTCTACATGTATACAATACTGGCAAATATTACAAAAAACTCTCTAACACAAGGTCAATGTAAAATAAAGACATATAGGTGAATTGAGACCGTTTCACTAACAAATACATCTAAGTAAAAATGTTTCGTGTACTTTATACTGAAAATGAAAATATTTCATGTGTAGACAAGGAATGACTACCCTGAAAGAATCAGAGATAAATAAAAGGATTGATTCTGTAGATTTCACCTTTACACAAATTAAAAATCAAAGTAACACAAGTATGAACTAGTTTTTGTTAAAATATCATATATATCCTGTTGGGACATCCTTGACCATACCCGAATCACCGAATTAGTCCTTAGCTCATCGGGTGAGAATATTCAGGTGGGGAAACAGCTGAATGTTTCTCCCTCCAAAAGAGCTAGACATCGTCAATGTGACCATATTCATGTCGGTGCAATATAAAATTAACAATTTAAGATAATCAAACCAAACTAAACAACAGCATTAAATGAAATCTTAAGAGAAGTTGGCAGAATAAATTATACAATTTTGAGACATAGAAATACTCGTTAACTACAAATAATTGCAATCATACAGGGTAATATTTGTTAACGTTGAACCAAATGAAGATTGACAAGTTAAAGTAGTGACGTGGTAACGTGAATGACGTACCTCCTACCGTTAGTTCGGTGTGACTAAAGAGGGAGTAGGACGTGCCGGTGCCAGGTGTCCACGTCTGGAAATATATTGTGCCACCTGGGTCCGTCTTAAACTCGACGTTCTTAATGACGCCACAGCAGTCTAGCTGGTAGGCGGGATCACTGTCTTGGTACACTATGTGCATAACGTCTGTAACAAGGCACACAGTTGTAAGTAGTGGTGTTATATCACACTGACCGCATTAGATAAAGAAAATCGAAGAGGAAATAAATTGTAAACTGTCTTAAAATGTTTCATCTACGATCAGCACAATTCACAAAAATATAAATCATAGTATTTACGTTGTTTATAGAATTTATGATATGATGTGAGATGGAAAGATCCCAATCCGAAGATGAACGATTTTTACAGAAAAGAGCCATGGCGATTTTCCGTTGAAATTGGCAACCACCGAGCTGCGATCGCCCGATCTCACAACCAATCCTATAATTGACTTTTTATTCACTAATCAACGAGTGCAAAATCAAACATTTTGGCACAGATGTCATTCGTAATAAGAAATATAGGATAACCTTAGAACAGCAACATATCTGAAAAAAGCTTATGTGAGTAAAGCATACTAATGATGTATATTATGTTTGGATAACAAGTAATGTAGGCTGAACTTCTCGTATTTCTGTGTGGATAATTGATAATGAGGTTTATAATTAAAAGAAAATTGCCGCGCTAATAGGCGACTTTCCGACTCATGGCTAATCAATTTCAGTTTCATTCAAATTATGTTGACGCAACAAATGGTGTTATGGACGTCATGAAGATGTGGAATAAAATTGTAATTTACAGTGTACAATCACTAGAGGATCAATTGTAGTAGACACTATACTGCATGTAGAAAATATGATAGGAACGATATCATTTGTAGAAGTATACAATGCACTAACTATATTGCAAGGTACACAGTAAACAATTCAAAAAAGATAGAAAGGCAAGAAATGTTGATATTGAACAATTTATGTCCCTAATGATATGTGCAGTCTTTTAAAGGAAAGTTTCCAGATACACAAACAGGAGGCATTAATGCCAAATAGTCTGAATACTCAATATTTGTTCAGTATTAATATGGATTGGACATTTGTGGGTACTTTCCTAAATAGAAATAGAAATTTCCTAAATAGAATTACAAATACATGTTCACAAATTGGCTCTAAATCCGGAGAAACCTGGGTCCATCTCTTACACTTCTCAAGAGCTCTTAAACATAACAGCAAACAGGAGACCTTCATACATGGGAAATATTTCAAGAGAGTTGAAGAACCTTTATCTTCATTGACTGAACTGACATAGTTGGAAAAAACACATTGAAGAATAGTTTCAAAAAACAAGCCACGTATGACACAAACCACTTTAATAAGACATATAAGAAAAATCCACATTCGAGATGTTCACGATACCACAAGCAGGGACATTGACTTTATACTGAGCAGCCGCATATTGCATGTGCTGTGAAAATAATACATAAACCATTCCGTCGATAAAATTTAGTTGATAATGATTATGAAAAAGGAAGAAAACGGGAAAATATCAATGTTAAAATGCAATACAACCAAAAGACATGTTGTTGTTTTGTTTCTTTTATATGATTCGAACCCATGTCACATTTTGTAGGGCTGTCCCCTGCACTACTGACCTGGTGTATACTTGTTTTATTATGAATTTTTATTAACTTCGATCGACACACACATTACATACCAACTTCATAACTCGTGTTTCAATTTAAACAGGTTTCAACCGACACTTATCGGTTTATTTGAAATAAAGCGGGTGAGGTGTCTTTCGTGTTTCTTTTTCTTGTTTTGAATATTTTTTGTATCAGTTTGTACATTGCTTTTCTCTGAGTTACATACAGTATGGCTATAATACATTCCCCTTCGCCCAACCAAACAGCCCCGATGCTGTTATGTAATATGTCTCTATTTCATTATTGTCAGATATTTACATTCTAATACAAATAAAAATACAACAACAACAACAACAACAACAACAAAGAAACATGAAGGAAAAGCAATCACTAGTATACAATATCACATTTTGCAATACTAGTTAAATGCAGACTTAGTAGATTCTAAATTACAAGCACAAATGACTTTTAAGTTATACAATTTGATCGTTGGTATTAAACATCCAATTATCGGATCTAACTAATCGTAGTTCTTATAAGGTATACTGTAAAACATGCTCCACAATGTTATTTGTGCACATAATTAATAGTTATGCAGTTAAATTAATAAGCATGCGATAAATTGTGTCTAACTTTAAAGAGCTTTAAGATAAACACCTAGATTTGAAGTGTGTAATGCTCAAAACAAGTGTGCAATAATTAAAGAGGGAGATAGAAAATAGACAATTTTATTGGCGTCACAAGGTAGTGAGTCCATTGTATATATTAAGTAATTCATTTAAGTTTTTGTCATCATACAGCCGATGAATACAAGAGAAAAAAGAATACTCTGTGAATAATGTTGTAGCATTTTCATGTAACCAGGTGACATTTATGTCCGCTGACTCAAAGCGCAACACAAAGAGAGAGAGGGAATGTTGGAGAATATCGTTAAATAAAAAATCATAAATAAAGGAAAGAAATAATAGGTTTATCGTTCCGTGGATTGTTGGCAAATACACTATGGTTAAGAGTTGCAAGGGCATTTAAACACGAAGTCTGTAGGCCTGATATTCAAAGTGAAAAATTGGTACTTGACTGACTAAGCACGTTTGCAGATGATAGTTCACTTGTTCTGGCAGCAGGTTAAATAGACACAGCTAAGCATTCTCAGATTTCGGGAATAGATGATTGTGGCTAAATATACCACTAGTGGCCGCCTGTCGTAGAATTTCTATTCTATGAGAGAAAACATGACTTTACATCGTAACTGCCATGAGCACAGTTGCCTGTACCCAGAATACGCAACTGCGTACACATTATCTCCATAAATGAAAACATAGACCAAGTAAATCTGCAATAATTATCTTACCTTCGTAGGGATAATGTGAATATTTATTGTTAACACATAATACCGCTATTTGCACAATGAAAAATATGTAAAATTTGCTAAATCGAGTTTTTCCCTGTAACTTGTCTGTAGATCCTGCTATGGGGCAAACTATGTACTTTTATATTTCAAATCAGAACTTTTCAGATGGTTCCATCCTCAGAACGATCAGACATTATATTTTATTTAAAATCTAGTTATATATTGATACCGAAACCTCCCTATGAAGCCACACTGTACGATGTAGAAATACAAAATTTTCTTGGGGAGTATGTCCCCGGATCTCCTAGCGGCCATGATATTAAACTGACCGGCTGTAGCATATTAGATAAATTATTCATGTTCTCTATTTCCATCTCGTGATTAATCGGACATAAATGGTCATAAACAGATCGAACGGCAATAAATGAACACTAACTATAAAGCCTCAAAACGCATGATACAGTTGCATGACAACTATATTTTGTTAGTACCCTCACGACATGTAAGGCACCTGCTTACATTATCATGCAGAGTTGCCTGAATATATTGCTAGAGACTCAGACACCAATAATGTACATCCCGATCAGAGAGCCCCTATCGGGAGATGATTGGTCTAGATCTACACTCTTTACCTACACTTGGTCAAATGGTGGGTAGCAGATATTTAGATAAATGTATGACAATTTATCAATATAGTGACGAGATTCTTGTTCAACTTACATGCAAGGATCTGGACCCGCGTTGGCATCGCTGCCGGGGGACGGTGACCCCTTCGTTGAATCTGTGCGACAAATGTGTAATTATATAGTTGTTTACATACAATACATACAATAATAAAATAAATAATCATAAAATGCGATGATTTTAATTGCCAACATCGTAAAGACCTGCTGTAGGGAGTAATGTCAAACAAATACATGCATATTAAATTAGTAATAATTATTAAAAACTACTAAACAAAAATTAAAAATATTTTAAACTTGACAAAAATGTTGTGTCTAAATAAAACCACGACAGTAAAACTATACTAGGAACACTGTAGTTCGTGTAAAGCAAAGTTTTTCCTCATTCAAATACTGCTTTTCTCCTTGAGTACTTAAGTTGCCATTCTCATTGTCTAATTGGTGTATATATTAAGACTTTTATTTTGTTTGACTTAACTCGGTATGAGTACATTTCTAACAACTTAATTGGGATCATATTCTAATTTAGAAATTTGAACAATGATCGTTAATCCTGTTTATGTGCATATTATATTGTTTATGTGAATCAAACATTATAAAATGTATATTGATGTCAGTAATTTTCTTTTAAACATTAATTAAACAAAAATACAAGCAAACAAGTAGCCTTTAATTAATCGAAACTTGGAACAATGTGATTTTATGTAAACAAAGAATCATTTTTAGAGTAATTTTATATTATGCATTATATTAATCTAGAGTTGAAATTAAGTTACTCCGTTTATGATTTATAATTATTTTAGTTTCAAGTTGTTAATTAATATTTCAAAACAACTCCAAAAATATAATGCTTAAAAATAAAAAAGAACAGCCCCACCAAAAAAATAAATAAATAAATAAATAAATAAATAAAAATAAAATAACCTACCATCTACACATGGAGCACAATCCACAACTTGTTTTAATCCGCAAAGAAAACAAAAAATAAAAAATAGACAAACACCCATTTTCTAATATCTTTACTTAATTGTCAAGTAAAAATGTTCTTGTCGAATATAGTCGACATTTATAAAGATCTCCGAACAGGTTTTAATTACAACTGCAAGTGAAATTCACTAGTTAAACACGTCATGCAAATATGGTAAATTATCGAGCCAATCAAACCAATACAGTGATTGTGACAAACCCTTGTGATTTACCATTATCATTTACACACATCGTCGTCTCACGCTGTCGAAGGCATATTTAAATGTGTCGCAATTCTTCTTCCTTTACCATTCACGTTACGTGGGCTCTTTGTTAATCGATACTTGTTATTCATTCTCAACATTTGCAAGCGGAAGACGGTGACCAATATAAACAAACACAATTTAAAAATCTGCAAAAATCTTCAAAGGTTCGTTTATCTCCAAACTGAAAAGATTATTTAAATCTTTCCCCATCGCACCCTCTTTCTCTCTCTCTCTCTCTTTCTCTCTCTTTCTCTTTCTCTTTCCCCCTTCTTTCTCGCTTATTAATATTATTTAAACACCACCACTTCTACCACAACAACAACAATAACAACAATAACTACCACTACTACTACTTTTACTACTATTACTACTACTACTACTACTACTACTACTACTACTACTACTACTACTACTACTACTACTACTACTACTACTTTTACTACTACTACTACTACTACTACTACTACTACTACTACTACTACTACTACTGTTTCTACTACTGCTGCTGCTGCTGCTGCTGCTGCTACTACTACTACTACTACTACTACTACTACTACTACTACTACTACTACTACTACTACCTACTACAACTATTTCTACTGCAACAACAACACCAACTACTACTTCTATTACTACTACTATTACTTCTACTTCTACAACAACAACAACTTCTACTACTACTACTTATAACGATAATTACAATAAATCGAGTACTAAAGTAATATTAGAAAAAACAACCCACTACGACAACAAAACACCAGACAAACAACATCATGTTCAACCCAAGAACAGTAACAACAGTAAAATAAAAATTAACACACAATTCTTCTTAGAGAGCATAGCTGTCTTCATTATTAACCATTATATAAGCGCGGTTTTTAGTGATTATTAATAATAACAATCTGAATGCAACGATTTTTAAGTGCAAGTAGATTTTCTATTGAAATCTAATCAAAACGGGTTGGTTAAGCTAATACACTAGAGTTCGTCCCTTTGTTATTTAGACTGAGCAAATTGGTTTGTTTACAGAACCTCTCCAGTGTTTACACCTGGTTCAAGGGACGTTACATATTGCTGCCAAATGGTTGTTTGCTCATTGTAAAAGACGGCGGTGTTCTTTTTCAGAAGTAAAGCGCAACACCCAAACCTATTCATTCTTATATACCACTATTAAATCATTTTCGTAAGTTTCGTAATTGTTTTTGTACTACAGGTTGACATATCTAAAAAGGCTTTAGAAATCAGTTTTATGAAGCGCACAATATTAAACTTTCCACTGCTGGCTAATACACACATGTATACGGCTGTTTGTTTACTATCGGCTATTACATGTAAAACGTATGGTTTAAAATGAAATCTTTCAAACAAACGCAAAGCAAATTAATGTTTCAAAAGCGAACATTATGACACGATCAATATTTTAAAAAATGGAAAAGTTTTTTAAACGATTGCATAAAAAACCAACCCTCGCATGGAGTAAATAATTCAGATTATAGTCATATCGATCAATGTTCGGTGTCCTAGAATCACGTTATATGATAGTATAGGAAGTACCAAACATCCGATAGTGTTTTCAACACCCCCACCTTAATAATAATAATAATAATAATAATAATAATAATAATAATAATAATAATAATAATAATAATACTAATACTAATAATAATATAATTTCGGTTGGTGCTGGAAGCTGTGGGTTGCGGGTTCTATGTCGGTTACTGCAGTGTACAATACTATGACATTAAACATGTGTTCGGTTTATCTTCAAAGACGTACTTTAAATGGCACGCCTTCTTTGAGTTGTCCACGTATATGATTTTATATGCTTCTATAGATACCTAAAACATACGTCCTCGTTATTGTTCGTGCTCAAATCAGTTTTTGATTCCTTTAAAACGGCCGTGTATTTTGAATGGTTAACTAAAATAAATAAAAATGTAAATTTATTTCCTCACGAATGATCTGCAAATAAACAACACAAATCTACATTTAAAATATTAAAATTATATTAAAATTGCGCTACGGCTTTCAAACGATTATCTTTTTTAGTGAATTACTTGACACAAAAAGGTCTAGTGGAAATAAATGTTTGAACACTTGACCTGCGAAGCTCGAGTTGATCGGGTCATGGCAAACAGTATTGCTGGGAGCTGAATTGCGGTATTTGGTACTGAGTTTCTGAAAGAGCATGTCAATGTACATTTGCATATAGAGGTAAAATGTTGACCGAGCAATATAATGAGATTCTTACAAAGCAGACTAAGGTTTAAAAATAAAACTTTTCATTATGTGCCAAAATACCAAATCTCATATTAGCATTCGTTCAATACTTTACTGCCATTGTGTATTTGTGCCATTGAGTAAGAAACCAGATAGCGATGTTTGTGATAATTTAAGAAGCTGTTTGTGGTCAATTAAAATGTATAAAGAAATAACCGTTATGCAGTCAAGGAATGAAAAGGAAAGCATGTAGTCTCGTCGGATTGGGTCAATGCCGATTTGAACTGAACCGTACCTTGTCATTGCAAGACAGAACATCAAAGCGGCCAGGCAAGTCGATTTAACTACTCAAAACGTTTTTTTTCCGCCTGGCTCTTCAAAATCATAAACAAACATTTGGATTGTTTCCAGATCCGCCTTCTTCTTTCATCAAATCACAGGATTCGGTGTTGTTTGATGATTTTCAAAGCACCCATTTACTAGCATGGCACTTGGTAAATTGTGTTTGTTTATTTATTTGTTAAGCTGAATCGCATCCTTTCAGATGTGTGAACAATCATATGATCAATTGCGAGCAGAAAGAGTATGATCCGATAGGCATTGGTCCCGTCATGGGAATAATGAAATGTCCTTTTTAATAGCAATAACATAAACATGCTTTTTGTATAGTTCGCATTCATTGCATTTAAACGAAATAAATGGATCCTGGCCTATATCTGAAGTGAGATTGCAGTGTTAAGTGCGTCCAGATAATGTAAGAAGAATAAGGTGTACATTGCTGATAGTGGGTATACATTGAGTAAAATACATAAGCCAACGTTGTTTGCTGACGTCCAGTCGATTTGCCGGTTAGAATTATTTGAAACTTTGCTTTATATTTTCTATCCGACTAGAGCTTATTTTATTCTCCATTTCTCCAATTCGCCAGTAAGTGATGAGGAATCGCCACATAGAGACCTAACATGTTGCATTGTGCATACAATTTGGCAATATTTATTGTTACACAATGTATGACCTATACTGTTATCATGAAAATGCCTGTTTGTGAAGAAAGGGGAATTTTCAAAGTAACTTATTACGACCACATTTATCAACGGATACAAAATAATTTATTGGCCACTGGCTTAACATTTATTTTTGAATTGAAGCTGATATAATTTTTGTAAGAGTTTATCTTTCTATGAAAATTTTATAAACATTTGCACATTTGGTTGTCCATTCCAGATTCATCTTGGCTGGCGATGATCTTCACATTCATCAATGAGAAAATCAGAGGCTCTCCCCAGCAAATTACGGAGAAAATAGTTAAAAGATGAATTGAGACAATTAATCCAAATAACCATATTATTGGTAAATGTAAAAATGCTTACAATAATTACTATATTAGGCAAAAATAATTTAAGGAGACGAATTGAATATCAATAATGATTATTTTGTGGTTTTTAAATCATTTTCTTATCATGTCCTTAATATTTTTATTTCTATTTTTTTTTTATTTTTATATATTATTTGCATAATGGTTTATATCTTTAAAAAACGAGGTGCCGAATTCACCAGATTCGTAATGCCAAATTTACCAGGTGCCGAGTTCACCAGGTGCCGAGTTGACTATTTACGCAGGTGCCAAATTCACCAGATGCCGAGTTCACTTGATACATCGTGGCATGTGTGATGTTTCTGTAAGAAAGGGTTTAATAACACAAGTGTTTCTTAAGACAGAAGTATGTACATTTGTACATAACTTACAGAGAGCAGAGAAGTACGAGTAAAACAGTAACAAATCTCAATATGAAGTTGCCCTAAAATTAGGGCAAACACCTTTGACATCAAAATTAAAAAATAAAATAGTATGGTTCAACAACAAGAGAAAACAAACCGTACTTTTATATACAAGCAACCTTCAAACTTTACAATATACATGTCTGGAAACGGACCGGATCCCCGCCCCCTAAGAAAGCCCGTGTTTCTAAATGTGGTGAAAAATACATGTTTATCATGTTTGCCGACATGCAAGCATTGATTGTGCAACACGCCGTACCCCAAAACACTACAGTAAACGCTGACTACTTTTGTAAGGTTTGCATTTATAATCTACTAATAGAATCAGAAAAAGACCATAAAACATTTATAAACACTATAAAAATAATCAGACAAAAACCGAGCAGTTTTATTAGTTTTTGACTGAAAAATAATTCATCTTATCCATACATGTTTTAAAAAAAAATGTTTTCATTTATTTCTTTATATATTTTAAAATATATCTTTTCGTTTACACCGGTATCAAATTATTGACAACATTCTCCAGATGTAGATTAATGAGTATATATTAAAATATCAATCATGTTACACTGTTTCTGTGTCATTTGCTGGTACTCCGGCGTGATCTGGTACATGCCCTTAGTAAGAAACGGCCTGGCGTGCCCCTGGAAGATATCATCCTTCACATGGACAACGCATCTTCGCATACCGCGGGGCCACGGCACTAGAACTGGCAGTACTTGGATTCGGCTCTGTGTCCCATCCGCCGTATTCCCCGGATTTGGCTCCGTTTGATTTTGCGATGTTCCCCACCATCAAGTCGCAACTTAAAGGTCAGCGATTCGCTTCCCTACATGAGTTACGGGCCGAGACCCTCCGTATTACACAACAGTACGACAGTGAATGGTACAGAGACATTTACCGACAGTGGGTTCATCGCCATCACCGCTGTATTTAACATGGTGGCGAGTACTTCGAAAAGCAGTAGTGTTATAATGACGAGCGATAAAACGCGACGTTACTGACGTCGTCTTAGACGTTATTTCCTTGCGCCGGGTCGCTTGACATGTGTCATGTGTATTGTATTTAAATTATTTGTGCATTGATTTTGTTCAAACTATGTCAATATGTAGCGGATAGAGTCCGATTTATGTTACATGTAAATTGTTTGAAGTATATTAAACGATTCAAATGTAATGGCCACAGTCTTAAAACTTTTTGAACAACCCTCGTATACTGAAAAAAACAAAACGTTTTGAATAGAGAAAGTTTAAAGTAAAATTTATATCGCCATTTTTGTACAAGTAGATTTATATTTGCCATATAAATTGAGCAGTGAAAGAATACAATATTTCTATTGCCTGTCTTTCAATGGCCTTGGCAGTGTTCACAACATGTCAAAATGAATATTACATTCTAAATAGTAATGTATGTTACTTTGTTTTACGGTAGTTATTTTATCTGTAGCTTGTACATGTATGTGTCAAAATGTGTTTACTGGTTAGAAATACATAAGCGTGTTTTCATTATATAATCGTTTAATTTTAAACCGGTAAAACTGTTTATCTGTAATTATCTTATTTTTAAGTTTATATACGATTCGCGTACGATTGTACAATGAAGAATGCGATAATGTGCTCTAATATTTAAATAAAACGCATCAACTGTATAATTAATTCTTGATCAGAAAGCGGCAATGTCGCATACTGTCACATCTTTCATTTACAAATATGTGAATGCACTGTTAATGGAGAGATTTAGCAAACAAATCGATTTATTACAAAATGTCATTCAAATATGAAGGCAAATGAAGAGGCTTTCGATTATATTGCGGTAGTCTCTATTTGACACTATCTCCATTTCATGCCTAAAGAAAGGAGTTGGATTTAACGCCTGAATCGGGAATTGAATTGAAATTGAAATGTCTTAATTAACACCACAAGTGGGTAGTTCTAATATTTGTACACATATCTGAAAATATTAATGTATACCAACACATTGAAGCTTAATAGTGTAGTTTAAATGGGATTGTAAGGTAAAAATAGCAAAGTAAAGGTACCATGCAAACTTTCAGACATGTCGCTTAATGTATTTTTCGAATATATTGCTAACTGAAAACAATTACTTGAGCCATTCTTACTAAACAATGGTTGGTGAATTCGGGCCAAACATTTAACGTCATGTGGGCTATCACCTTGAAGAGACAGATGAGATGTGTTGTGTATTTTAAGTGATCCACACTGAGCCTATTACAGTTGTGAACATGTAACTAAGAGGTTAAAGATGGTAACCGACAAATTGGATCCGAATGCATTATTGTTACCTGAAAATAGCTCGCAAAATACTGTTCATTGGTACCCTACATCCATGTGAACAACTAAGCATAACACCTCATTTGTAATTACAAAAGGTAATTCCTATCCGAGCCACCCTTCACAGTCAGCTATTTTTAAAACAAGACAACCGCGTGACCACTTACGTTTGAAATCACGTTACATGTCATCCGGGTAATAAGTTCTGACGTCGGTATCTATTTTAGCTGAAATTCCCATCGCGCTTATTTACAGATTTGGAAAAGTGGAAATTAAAACGATATATTTCACGATTTGTACTGTCCAACGGTTGCGGTAAGGGTACAACCAACCTTTACTTACTTTTACTTACATTAAAGTACAAGTTTATGCTCCAATTATACACAAATCACCTACACCAGGTGTAAGATAATGTCACATGTATTACACATACGCAAACTGTCGAATAAAAATAATTAAATTAAATACAAAGTCTATAAACTTAAAAGTAGTATAATGGGCTGCATTTTTAAGGGTATGTGTAAGGTGAACACTATTGACATCCATTTATTATTCAGGCTGTGTACGTAAGATGCATTTGAGCGGTAGACAGTTGTCAACTACATGTAATATAATCCCAACAAAGTCCAATTTGTCGGCATAAAAAACTAACTCTTGGATTTTCTACGGCAAAACCGCACTCATTTTTTTTTACAAATTTAGTAAGAAAAAGTTTATCCTATTCAAAAGCCTGAAACGTAAAATGGATATCATAATCTTTATTTTTTTAGATATATTTTGTACGTACAATATCTAAATACAAGCTAGCATAAAAGAAAATTGCATCACTTGCGGTGTCACGAATCTATCAAACCGATTTCTTAAAAATGTCCAGTTCATATCAATGTGCCATGCACACAAGATATTAAGTGAAACCAGATAAAAACGAGTACGTTTTCGCCATTGTTATAAATATATTTCCTCTTAATACTTTATGTCTCATCGCACCGACAAAATTACGGCCATATTAGCGACGTCCAGTTAATCGCTGATGATGAAAGATCCCAGACATATGTCTAGGTAGAGCTATCGGCGCACCACAGGTTAGTTGGAAGACTTTCCTACATGAAAGTTCTGGCCCCGACCGAACTTATATCAACGCAGTGAAGGGCTGAGACGTTACAAATCGACGACTCTAACCTTCTGGTCACGGGCGCCCCTTTCTTCAATGAACTGAAAAAGAAAACCTTCTTACTGTTTTTTTAATGCTCGAAACTTCAGTTCAATGATAAAGATCCTATACAGTTGTTAATAAACAGTAGGAGTCCTCATTTTACTTGAAATTAAATAAATCCACATCCCTTCCAAAGGTGTGGATCGGGGTGTGGGGGTGGGTGTGAGGGATGCATACCCCCGTCTCATAAAAAGGTAAAAGAGCAGCGTTGTGAAAACACATACATGCAAGCTTAAACTAACTAAGCTTTTAAAGTAAAGGTTGTCTGTTGACTGCTTAGGTCGATGTTAAGATCCTTTACTGTGTATATATTTCTAATAATTACTGCGATAAATTTGAATGGATCTTGATTCACAACCCCTCACTCCTCCACCAAAATTTTCTGGATCCGCCAATGCCCTTCTAACGTACAAGTTTGTTTTGACTATTGTATTATACGGTGTGTCAATGGCATTGTAATCAGACAAACATTATAATGTCTTGCAAAACAATATTATTGTTAGCTAACTTGTCACTCTGGTTGGTAGTAGTTACAAAAGTAATACATGTACACTCAACGGTTGTAAAGCAGACGTCTTTATACAAACACATTTGAATACACATCGAGGGCTATAGTTAAACACATAATTGTGTGAATGGGAGGTTGTGTAGTTATGTAAATATGAAATTGAATATTAATTTTGATAGCTGTTCATTGTATCGGTGTTAGTAAATACAACTTCTGTCTTGCTTTGGTTTCTTCAATACTCTTTCACTAGAATAGAGGATAAAAGTTTATTACAAACTAGTACAGCATAATGTTTCGATTAAACAATCATAATAAGTATTTTGAAAACTTACATGTTACAATTGAAAACACATCTTACAGTTTCAAATCTTAGTGCCCTCCCAGTCTAAGATGTAGCTTGGCTGTACTGAATGGCCTGTTATGGCATCTTGTTGAACCCTGTTTGAGACACCTTGTATTCCGTTCTTGTACAATCCTTTAATTTGTTTTGTTTAATGTCCATTTCATTCCAATCTATATTTGCATTTTTTCTATATTAACATCTTCACATTGTTTACACAGGATCGAGTACTCGAAATCACACTTGTTTACCATTTTTACATTACTAAAATATATGTCATGGTCATGTGAGGTTTCATAGCGGAAGAGATGACATGCTTCTTTAGCATCTGTCCTACGCCTTCCGACATGTCTTTAACATAAAGTAGATTAAATTGCTCCCCATATCCCTTTTTATATAAAACCCACTTTTCTTCGCTTTTTTTCTTTTTATTGTATTTCCTTTTTCCTATCTGTTTCTTTACTCTATCCACTGACCTTTTGCGGAAGCCATACACGTTCGCTGATGTATTTTTCTTTTTTCCTTCGTCCCCCTCCGTTACTATTGTGTTACATCGATACGACTACATTGGCGTAGCTAGCATGGTATGATGTGTCACTAGGTGTGGAGGGGGCAATGTGTGTGTGTGTGTGGGGTGTGTGGTGTGTGTGTGGGGGTGTGTGTGTGTGGGGGGGTGTTGTGTGGGTGTGTGTGTTGGGGTGTGTGTTGGGGTTGTGTGTGTGTATGTGTTGGGGTTGTGTGGTGTGTGTGTGTGTGTGGAGGGTGGGGGCGACCGTTTGTATGCTCCTCCTGATAATTTTGTTTCTACATCCTCGCTGACAGTTATTGATGCCTATGAAGAAGTAGTGCGTGTACAGAACAAATATGTTTGTCTATGAAGACGATTATGTCCAGGCATGCTTCAAATGTTAAGATTAATATTGTTATCTGTTTAAACTTGAAGTTCATTATATTTATATTGTGTAATTCAGATATACAGGAAATGTAGAATTATCAATGAACAATGACGCGTACGAATATCACTTATTGATTAGAGGAAAGGGTCGAAATGGTGAGCGAACTGTTGTAAGAAGGAGTGTTTCAATGACTATACATTTTCAACAAGGTAATTTTTTGCAATATCAGGGGCGGGATGCCTTCTGCGGCTCTGAATCAGGTCGTGTAGTGATATAGATCACTCATATCATTTCACTCAGCATCTCAGCCTAAAGCTAAGGCACGCATTTACAGAAGAACGGCGCCTAGGGATTTTTAGATTCAATTCACAAGGATATAATTAATTTCAAACCCAGTTTATTTTAAACATTCCGATTCTATGTATGAGCAGTTGTTTTAGACCTTACCTAAGTCAACATACAAAGCATGTCGAAATTATTGAATGTTTAATAATATAATGTCAATTATCACAGGTTAAAGATTCTGATTTAACTTTTGTCCCAATGTATAATCTATATTTTAGAACAGGTGTACATTTGCAGCTGAAGACTTGTCTACTTTCTAATTTCCAATGTGCTGTACATTTGATTTACTGCGGAATAATAATGACCATTGTTTGCACACATGTAACCTTGTACAGGGTCAAAGTAACACCACTCAAACAGCGCTTTTGAGCGCTTTGATTATTAGCTTGTCTTCAAGCAAAATGTCAAGTTATGGAGAAAATGAAGATTGAATTTAAAGGACATTTAACGAAGTCGCAATGGACAAATGGCTCAAGTGTAATAAGTAGAAATGATAAAAAGCAATAGAAAAAACACAAGCATAATTTAATCACATATTGCTTCTGACATGATTTGTCAGTATTTCCCAACTAGGGGTAATAGTTGATCAGACTAATAACATGCCTTCCTTAAGGTAGGATTTGTATTGAAGATTTAATCTTTTAGGTGTACATTTTTGTGGCCAGTGTGTGATAAGCTGCGTATTTTGCGTACAGGCACATACGCGCCCAGCACAACTCGTGATATAATAAGATGATTAGACATAAAATGTAAAAACCGGTCTACATCATGGATGGATCCAGGGGTCGGGGTATGGGGATGCATTCCCCACTAACCAGGTTAAAGAGTAGAGTTGTGAAAACACATACATATAAGCTTAAAAATACATGTACTAATAAAGTATTTTTGTCTGTTGACTGCTTAGGTCGAAGTAATCTGAAGGCGAAAACGAGATTTTTTTTTCTCTCCTTAGGAACCGTGTATATTTTCCCACAATAAGTCCCATGGCTGTTCCGAATTCCTGTCGATAGAATGTGTCTCTGAAAATGAGGGTTGTTGTGGTAAATACATACTTACAAGTTTCCCAATGCCACTTACTCTACAACTGGGTTTCTTCATTAGGATATTATCCTATCACTATGACATACGGTAAGGTGATGTTGTTGGTAAAACGTATTTATTTACCGAAATACAGATGTAAAGCAAGAAAATATAAAATGTCAAAGTAAGTTATAAATGCAAAAGTATGGTTGTTGTTCTAAAAGCTATATAGTCGCTGTTACCTTGGTGTTCTTATGTTTATTAGGGATTATCCAATCTACAAGGCACTCTAAGGCGTGGCTTTCACCAGTGGTTGATAAAATTTTAAAAAACAAACAAACAAACAAACAAAAAACAAGAAGAAAAACAAAACAGTATGAAGTCATAAGCTGGGACTCAAGTATTTTACAAATTTGCTTCACCTGTCGCTCATTACCTGTCGTTCATTACCTGTCCCACATTACCTGTCGCTCATCATTCTTATTACCATTTTTAATTGGCAATAAACTGCATGTATGTTTGAATAAAAACATAGTTATTTGTAAATAACGTGTTTTATTATGCCATTCTTAAATATCTGAACAAGGAGACTGTTAGTTAGTTACATTTAGCAAGAAGTAATGCTTGAATCAAAGTTTAACCATGGCCGAGCGGTTAGAGTCACTGACTTAAAACTTATAAGCCCCTCACCGCGTGGGTTCGAGTCCCGGTCGGGGCGAGAACTTTCATGTGGGGAGGTTTTTCAGATAACATGCGGTGCGCCGGTGGTTCTTCCCAGACGTAATTCTGGGGTTTTCACCCACCAATAATTATCTGGACGTCGCCAATATGACCATAATTGTGTTGTTGCGATGTAACAAAAAAACAACAAAACATCATAGTTTCACCAATGTCATATAAAAATATAATTCGCAATACAATTATTATATCTAGATCTTATGTATATTCAATATGCAAGTTTGCGCCATCGCTTTAGAAGTAAAACTTCTCTATCCATAAAAGCAAATACAGTAAGTCAAATCCGTCTTGTCTGTAAAATGTAAAATAAAACCACGAACACTTAAACTGTTAGTATGACTGAATGGCTTTTAGGAGAGTTGTCTCGCCATTTCCACCTATTAATGGTTCGTTTCCAGATGTTTAGCCTTTACTTTTTTATTAACAGATGTTCCTTTTGCATCTGTATCGCTATCATATATTCCGCCTGTATTTGTTTGGGTACAAACGATATATGTATATGTTTTATTTCCAGGATGTTGCGCGTGTAATGTATTTGCACCGAGAGGTGTTTACAAGATGTTTCCAATGAGTTTTTGCTCGGTTACAATATGTTCCGCATGAGTTTTTTCTGTTACACGCTGTTCCACTGTGTTAATTCTGTTACAAAACTTTCCGCATGTGTTTGTTTTGTTACATGCTGTTCTATGTGTTTATTCTGTTACAAAATGTTCCGCATGTGTTTGTTCCGTTACATGCTGTTCCACTGTGTTTATTCTGTTACAAAGCGTTCCGCATGTGTTTGTTTTGTTACATGTTGTTCCACCGTGTTTATTCTGTTACAAAGCGTTCCGCATGTGTTTGTTTTGTTACATGCTGTTCCACTGTGTTTATTCTGTTACAAAACGTTCCGCATGTGTTTGTTTTGTTACATGCTGTTCCACTGTGTTTATTCTGTTACAAAGCGTTCCGCATATGTTTGTTTTGTTACATGTTGTTCCACCGTGTTTATTCTGTTACAAAGCGTTCCGCATGTGTTTGTTTTGTTACATGCTGTTCCACTGTGTTTATTCTGTTACAAAACGTTCCGCATGTGTTTGTTTTGTTACATGCTGTTCCACTGTGTTTTTTCTGTTACAAAGCGTTCCGCATATGTTTGTTTTGTTACATGTTGTTCCACCGTGTTTATTCTGTTACAAAGCGTTCCGCATGTGTTTGTTTTGTTACATGCTGTTCCACCGTGTTTATTCTGTTACAAAACGTTCCGCATGTGTTTGTTTTGTTGCATGCTGTTCCACTGTGTTTATTCTGTTACAAAACGTTTCGCATGTGTTTGTTTTGTTACATGCTGTTCCACTGTGTTTATTCTGTTACAAAACGTTCCGCATGTGTTTGTTCCGTTACATGCTGTTCCACTGTGTTTATTCTGTTACAAAGCGTTCCGCATATGTTTGTTTTGTTACATGTTGTTCCACCGTGTATATTCTGTTACAAAGCGTTCCGCATGTGTTTGTTCTATTACATGTTGTTCCACTGTGTTTATTCTGTTACAAAGCGTTCCGCATGTATTTGTTCCGTTACACGCTGTTCCACCGTGTTTATTCTGTTACAAAGCGTTCCGCATATGTTTATTCTGTTACATGTTGTTCCACCGTGTTTATTCTGTTACAAAGCGTTCCGCATGTGTTTGTTCTGTTACATGTTGTTCCACTGTGTTTATTCTGTTACAAAGCGTTCCGCATGTGTTTGTTCTGTTACATGTTGTTCCACTGTGTTTATTCTGTTGCAAAGCGTTCCGCATGTGTTTGTGCTGTTACATGTTGTTCCACCGTGTTTATTCTGTTACAAAGCGTTCCGCATGTGTTTATTCTGTTACAAAGCGTTCCGCATGTGTTTGTTTTGTTACATGCTGTTCCACTGTGTTTTTTATGTTACAAAGCGTTCCGCATATGTTTGTTCTGTTACATGCTGTTCCACTGTGTTTATTATGTTACAAAGCGTTCCGCATGTGTTTGTTTTGTTACATGCTGTTCCACTGTGTATATTCTGTTACAAAACGTTCCGCATGTGTTTGTTTTGTTACATGCTGTTCCACTGTGTATATTCTGTTACAAAACGTTCCGCATGTGTTTGTTTTGTTACATGCTGCTCCACTCTGTTTATTCTGTTACAAAACGTTCCGCATGTGTTTGTTTTGTTACATGCTGTTCCACTGTGTTTATTCTGTTACAAAGCGTTCCGCATATGTTTGTTTTGTTACATGTTGTTCCACTGTGTTTATTCTGTTACAAAGCGTTCCGCATGTGTTTGTTTTGTTACATGCTGCTCCACTCTGTTTATTCTGTTACAAAGCGTTCCGCATGTGTTTGATCTGTTACATGTTGTTCCACTGTGTTTATTCTGTTACAAAGCGTTCCGCATGTGTTTGTTTTGTTACATGCTGCTCCACTCTGTTTATTCTGTTACAAAGCGTTCCGCATGTGTTTGATCTGTTACATGTTGTTCCACTGTGTTTATTCTGTTACAAAGCGTTCCGCATGTGTTTGTTTTGTTACATGCTGCTCCACTCTGTTTATTCTGTTACAAAGCGTTCCGCATGTGTTTGATCTGTTACATGTTGTTCCACTGTGTTTATTCTGTTACAAAGCGTTCCGCATGTGTTTGTTTTGTTACATGTTGTTCCACTGTGTTTATTCTGTTACAAAGCGTTCCGCATGTGTTTGATCTGTTACATGTTGTTCCACTGTGTTTATTCTGTTACAAAGCGTTCCGCATGTGTTTGTTTTGTTACATGCTGTTCCACTGTGTATATTCTGTTACAAAACGTTCCGCATGTGTTTGTTTTGTTACATGCTGTTCCACTGTGTTTATTCTGTTACAAAACGTTCCGCATGTGTTTGTTTTGTTACATGCTGTTCCACTGTGTTTATTCTGTTACAAAGCGTTCCGCATATGTTTGTTTTGTTACATGTTGTTCCACTGTGTTTATTCTGTTACAAAGCGTTCCGCATGTGTTTGTTTTGTTACATGCTGTTCCACTGTGTTTATTCTGTTACAAAGCGTTCCGCATGTGTTTGATCTGTTACATGTTGTTCCACTGTGTTTATTCTGTTATCAATGTTACGTAAAATCTAGGATAAAGAATAAACGAAGCCGTTGATTATGTAATTAGATTGAACGTTTTTCATTAGACAATTGATAGTGACGTGTACATAGCGCCCTGTTATTTGGTAGTGACATATACATAATGCGCCATCACTTTGAGTTATTAACACTTAAATACTTGTCTGACAGAGAGACACGGAGAAAAAGACAGGGAAAGAGAGAGAGAAAGGCACATAGAGAGAGAGAGAGGCACAGAGATAGAGAAAGAGAGAGAGAGAGAGAGAGAGAGAGAGAGAGAGAGAGAGAGCGGGGTGTGGGGGAGGGGAGGGGTGTGGTAGGGGCGGAAGACTGAGCCAAACCGACAGATTGAGGGGGAATCTGTTTTTGGATAACATATCTTATAGTAACCAAATACTAGTGATTATCTCAAAAAAGGTACTCAGTGCACAATTATCCGTGCAAGTGTATCTTTGTACACGTGTTTTACGTCGTGTCGCCATATCTAGATGACTAAATAATTAATGGCCTGGACATTAAACCTAACGATCACATGACTAAACACTAAAAACTTGTTTATGTTTTTCCGAGTCTTCTTTGTGCAGTAATATTTCTGTCAGGCGTTTTCAAAAAGGACCAAGTATACAGATAAATACTTTTGCATACTCGCAAATAAACTAGAACAACGTTTTTCATCGTGGATGTTTTTTATGGAAGGAAGAAACGGTCGTTAAATAGATTTATTAACCGAAACATGGATTACATTCATCAGCAACTATACAAAAATGTATAATCTATTCATGAATTATGAACTACAATACTGATTGTACAACAATATTTGCCCATGCTTAAGATGACAGCCAGGCACATTAACCTAGTTTAATCTTATCTAATGACATATCGTAATACTAAATACGATAATGTTTGATAAAGCCATCCATGGGTATGCTCAAAACAATCTTATTATCAAATATGATCTGTGCTGCAATCATTGCGCACATTAATTTGATGGATGGAATCATTTTATATATGCAGTCAGTTAAGTTGCTGAGATTACAAAAGACGATACGCTTGCAAATGAGCGGTATATTGGTTCGAAATCGATATTACCCTAAAAATATTCTAATTGCTTAGCAGAAAAAATGAGAATTAAAGGCCGATGAATTTCCTCGGCAAATATTTATTACTACAAATTATATAACCTATTGATATACCATGACAAACAGTTTCATATCATTACATTTATGGGCGCGAATACAGTGTGTATCTTATCAATATCCTTAATATAGGCAGAGGAGAAAAATATGTAGCTTGTAAAGTCATGAACTTACATAAATGGTAACTTTAAAGTGTCACGTTTATAAACATATACTGTGCCCACATCATTTTAGTTGAGATCCCTGCAAAACTGTGTTAAAATTTTCTGTTTAGATGACATAAATGTAAATACCCGCTATCGACTATACAGTCGCAATAAAACTGTTGATTCAAATGTCTGTGGTAGAAAGGTGCAGTGGTGTTTTAAGGGGTTCAAATAGGTACCGTTATTTGTATTCAGTATCTAATAAAATGTACAATAGACAATTTAAAGGTGGTATCGAGCCGTTTTCTCTCAAAGAACCAAATAAATTATTGTTGCCTGAAAAGATCTCGCGCTATGCTGATTATTGATGTCCTATATCTATAGGAAAAGTGAAGCATAACACATCACTCGTCATTACAAAAAAGTACTTTTTAATGCTTTAACGTTCTAGATGATAATGACAAATCTTTCAACCCGTATGTCACTGCCATTATACATCTATAAATCCTGTAAAAAAGGCATCATGTTTTAATATAACTACATGCATGCCATTCAATATAGAACTGGCTAACTTTAAACTGTATAAGTGTAAATCTGTACATCTTCTGCCAGAGTTGAGTCCATATGATCTCGACTCCTGTACAAAGCGGACGAAATATTTTTACAATGTTTGCAATATTAGTTATATGAATGGTTGACATGAGATGCATGAATATAAAACTATGATGTTGTTTTCTCGTGATCTTTTGGTATTAAATATGTAACGTAAATGCAGTGTGTATTTTGTCAGTATTGTCGGGTTAGATGCATTTTATGGTGGGATATAGCGATAAAACTTCTTGAAATTAAAAAAAAATATATCGGCACATTCAATATACTGAAAGGCTTAGGTTGTTTTGTTTTTAAAGTATTCTACATAGATTGGCGTACACACTACAATCATTGTTCTGTCTAAGACATTCACTCATTATCAGAAGTAACAGTATTCGTGGCATGTTCCTTTAGCTTCTCAGTGATCTTCTTCTTCTTTTTCTTTTTCCTCTTTCGCTTAATTGTTTGGTCCTGCTCATGGGACTGTTGTCTGTCTAGCTCTGATTGGTCGTGGAAATTAACGAGCAGTTCTCTACTTAGCTGAGGTAACTTGTAGCGCTTATGTTCACTTAGAATAGAGTCAAGTATAGACTTGCCAGACGACAGCGGATCTCCTGGTTTAATGGGAGGTAGATGACTTGCCGGTTGCCCTACAGGCGTGATCAGTGCAGGGTTTTCGATCCTTCCTTTCGCTTCAATTGTAACTGCATTTGAAAGGATTTTGTCTTTCTCGGGGAAAACGCGTATTGGCCGGAGCATTTCCGAAGACGAAAGGGAACATGCCCGTGGTTAGTAGAGGGTTTGGCATGGTGTCGTATAGTGCCTCTTTATTGTCGTCTGGGTGAATCTGATGGAAGAAAATCGATCAGTAAAATAAGTTTAACTAATACTTGATTAAACCTTTATCATGCTACATTTTATCAAGACAAAATCTACATTTATTTGCTTACAACTGAGCGCAGAACTAACTTTTCAAATTGCTACTGATTTAACAGCCGATAGCGCAGGTTCTCAAAAATGTTTAACGAAAGCGATATTTTTTGCAAAGAATTACATAAAGAATTTATAGCTCCATCGACAGGCCATAGCTAACAAACAAGAGTTTCCACGGTGTATCACCGTTCAAGAGGACCCCAACAGTAACGCTGAATGCAAATATACCTTAGCCTCGGTCTGGATACCGCGGAAATATTGACGACAATCTCAATAAGAACGGTGTAATCTATATCACATTCGTTATTTTTGTTGCTTTGTTTGCTCCTTTGCAAATGCTAATTTGACTCAGGGTCGATTTTATGTGAAAGCTTGATATCAAGCCAAACATGCCTTTTATAAAAAATAACACAGTAAATGTGTACAATAATATTTTGTTAAACAGGTGAGAGTAGGTAAACAATGTTAATGGTGTTTTTTTATTGAACAATCTTACACTCAGATAATGTTTACTACGTACACAGATAAGCCTGGTCTCAGCGTAGAAAGGCTAGATAAGTACTGCAAAGGTTCTTAAATTGGAGAATATATGTACCTTCTTGTCAGGACAAAGGTGGTACTTTATACGTTCTCTCAGGCAAAACAGAACTACCCCCACCGATATGAGGACAATAAAGACCGCAGAAACAGCAATGACGATTGGCACTGAAAAATGGAACAACACAAGTTATTTCAAGTTATTACTTCAAGACGATGCTCTTTTTATTAAACCTAAGAATACAAAGAACCTATATCATAATTCTGGATGAGAAAATAAAACAAATTAAGTGTCTGAATAATTTCTAGACATAAAGTATTTTGCTTTGTAAAGAGAAGAAACAACTAGTATTAAATAACAGGGGTACTCGACTTCGTATGCCTCGTGTTATTATTTCACGTGGAATTCGTCGGTGTTTTGTCACGTTTGCATTTAACCTTCATGTGGATGCTTTTGTATTGTGTTTTCTTTTAAACACTGTATATTACAATATTTATATTGTATTTATATTGTCATATTTTGTTGTTCCTCGTCACAACACTGTAACTTGTAGTAAAGGTCGAAATGTTCTCCTTTGCATGACATTGTTATCATTTAATTTATAACATCAGGATTGTTAAAAGAAGTTTCTTTTGAGGTACATTTGACATTGGTACTTAGTTTCAATATAAACATGGACTGGTCTCTACTTCTACTCCTATGGCGCGTTTTTTTTGTCTGATTTAGAAAATATTGATCTGTTTGTTTTATTTCTATGTAATTAACCGTACTGCGTGAATGGCAAATACGGTTTAACTGCTTCAGCATGGACGCTGCCGACCTAGCAATTGACGAATATTACTATTAAGATCGCGACAAAATGAAGGTCTAGATATTTAGATAATATGGTGTGAGACCAAAGTACAGAGCCAAAGAGCCAAAATCCCCGAATAATATAAACTTATAAATGTGTACGTCTATCGTATTTCAGCGAGGTGCAAATGTGTAAGTTGTGTGAAGTTAGCAACAACATTTACCCTTCGACATTGACACGACATTCAAAGTCAGAATGTCGAGCTGGCATACCATTCGACAGGACGATCAGCATGACTTTCTTGTTCACTAAGTGTGAATGTCGTGCTTGCAAAATGCAGCTCGACATTCAAAATCGCTCAGTATAAATATCGTACTGGCACAACATTCGGCACGACATTGAGCCATTCAGCTCGACATTTTAATTAAGTAAATCTGACTGTCGTGCTGGCACAATATTCGGCACGCCAATTAGCTAAATGTCCGGCTGAATGTAGTGTCGAATGTTATGCCAGCACGACAGTCACAAATATGCACTTTGAATGTCGAACTGAACGCTGTGCGTATTATTGTGCCAGCATCATACACGTGGACGTTGAATGTCATGGCAATGGCGAACGGCTAACTCTCACTCGGAACTCCTCGGGTAATTCCGTCCTCTACGTTATCACCTCGGAAATAATGCGGATCGCCGCCATATTGACGAACTACTTCCAAAAACGGCAATCGTACCTACTCGGCGATCTCCGGCAAGCTTCGAATATAGACATCACCGAAGCGTGATCCGAGTGCATGCAGGGTAATAACTGGTATATTACACTTTTACCAAATCCTGTTGGTAATATACATACAGTATCAACTAAGTTAGAAATATTCTTCAACGAAGCAATCTGCTCTTCTTTCAAGGAGTATTGATTCTCCATTATATTTAAAGCGTACTGCATGCACTTTGAAAAGTCAGCCATCTTTGTTTACATAATACAATGAGAAGTTATTCGCCGGGGCAAATCACCAACTGGTGTATTCATACAATTACATACGAGGCATTATCTCCGAAGCTTGCCGGAGATCGCCGAGTAGGTACGATTGGGCTAACTCTGTGCTAACTTAACGCACCTAAATCAATTCTGAGTTAAAAATAAACCAGCATACATGTGCTCTGTCGCGTTAAAGTTTATCAACCCGTTTCTTAACCTTGTAGTTAAATTCACCACATTGAAAGTGAAATTGTATCCATATAGGTACATGTATATTGTATTTTGTAAGTGTGCGGTTGATCAAACATAGAGATTATGTACGGTAATTTATCTACCCTGGTTCTCATCGTCTCACAGTGTGACTCTTTTCCTTCTTTTTTTTTATTTTGACGCAGTAAATACGACAGTGCTTGTAGCGCTTTCAGTTGTCACTGATTATGTTTGAGAACATTGCAAAGTTTAGAAGTGCCAGTTCTGTATAAGCATTTCAGTCGGTTGTTCTGCTGCTGTTGGGTTTGCTCTATTTAAGATTTGAGATACTAGACATATTTTTATAGAATATTGACAATAGAGAATGAGGATCTATGTACACCCATACAAATATAAACCGAGGAAATGTTTCAGGTACGGTACAACTAACAGTGACCGTAATGCGGGGCATTTAATACTGATTGATAAAATGTGTTTAACGTAAAAAAGACAAAACAAACAAACAAACAAACAAACAACCAAGCAAAAACAAAACACATTTGGTCGAAAGAAGTTGTGGCTTAACCCTTTTGCCGTTTACCCACCACTTGATTTTATTAGTTTTATTACATTTGAAGATTTCACTTAACTATGCTTAAACAAGAACAAATCTTATTCGTTAATTTTGTTATAAAATCGTTGTTCCTCAAAAACCTAAGCAAAATACGTCTTGTTACCTATTATTTGCGAGAAATACATATTCAATCAATAAAAATGCTTAAAATATATGTATTATACGAGTGCAACATAAAAGTGTTTTATGGTGTACTGGGCGGAAAAATAGATGAATCATGTAAAAAAATGGATTTTTTTTTCACGAACTAATAGACAGACTGCTTATTAACATCGGAAATACGAACGTAACAACAGCCAAGTGGCTTACCAAGTACAATTTCTTCAGCCAGAGAAAGTTAAATATTTCGTTTATTTAAAATGTAAAATAAAACAAACGAACGGTACTTAGTAAAACTACTGTGTTCGCTAGTAGAACCATTTGTTTGTGGGGATGCCTCACCAGCTGATTCGACTGTATTTGTTCCATTCCCAATTGTTCCGTCTGTTTTTGTTCCGTTCCTAATTGTTCCGCCTGTATTATTTACGTCCCCAGTTGTTACGTCTGTATTAGTTCCGTTCCAAGAAGTTCCGCCTGTATTTGTTCCATTCCCAGTTGTTCCGCCTGTATTAGTTCTGTTTTCAGTTGTTCCGCCTGTATTTGTTCCGTCTTCAATTGTTCCGTTCGTATTTGTTCCGTTCGCAAATGTTTCGCCAGTCGTTGTTTCGTTCCCAGATGTTTCATGCGTTCTGTTGCCAGATGTTCCGTTAGTACCGACCGCGTCCGCATCACTTATCACCGGGCACTGTGGCTTATTGGCTTCCGTTAGATGTGTTTTCGCATGGACTCCGCAACTTAGTGTGAACTCGGCGGAATCGTGACCTATAAACAAATTCTTAGGAGCAATTAGAAGTTCATGCATTTAATAAAACAAAGAACGCATACAGTATTTAATATTATGTAATGGTTGTATTTCTTCGTCAAATGTTACCTATTTCAAGTAATATCTTCGGGTGGCCGATTATTGGCGCCACCTTTGTATAGCGATGCCTCTTATGGAATGTATTTTGTATGGGTACAATAGTTTAGCAGACAATACCAGGAAAACAGCTGTTTTTTGGGACCTTTTCGGAGAAAATAACCGAGTATTCCGTTTTAAACAGTGTATGATGCAACAATAAAGGGTAGCTTATTTATGAAAAGGTATCAGGCATTAAAGGACTTCGCAGCTGTTTGGCGAGGTCTTGTTGCACTTATAAAACCGGGTATGCCGAAATTTACAATTAAGCTTCTAATTACAAAACGATGAAGCAGACAACAAGGAATAAAGCAAGGTAGAACAGGGACCGAGCTTTTATCGTTTTATGGTATAGCAGTAGCCAGATTGGTGACTGTGACATTATCCCGGTATTTCCTAATACCGGCGATTTGAGAAAATATGCCTTCGGCTTTGTCGCTATATTTGCTTCTTGTTCCAGTTTGTTTACTCTATTTTCCTTTGTCTTTATTTCATCAAACGGTACGTGCATCGATCAGTGTTATATGTATATGGACACATATATACATGATGGGTGATTCGCACGTTACTTCTCTACATTTAAACTATGTTGTAGTAATCGTTCCCCTTGTTGTGTTAAGCTTTAGCATGTAACAACATAATATTTTTTTTTATATTTATGCTTTATATTTATACTTGAAATACAGTAAAATCATAGTGTCGTGTATTAAAACCTTGCAACTTTACAACGATATTTTAATATTGACCATTCAAGATATGAGCTAGTTTGTACTTGATGTACAGATTGTCTACAGTAACGTTTGTTACAACATTAATCATACTAATTAATTATTGAAAATGTAGGAGATGTTGATGAAAACTTCATAAAATACGGTAATTTGTACATAGCAATATTTCAGAATTTAAAAAATACATACCCACGAGTAAAAAAACTTATATTTCATGTGAAATAATATTATTTGTAATTCTATGTACTGGCATGTGCTGTAATTGTATGATATACGCTATAAACATAGATAAGGCTATTTTCAATAAATACATAACATAACAATTTCTTCCTTAGCTGTAACAACTGAACAGTTTAGCATTGTGACAACATGCTACTAATGTTATAATGCTATAAAATACTACTGATGTCATCATAAAACATAATCAGACACACATGAATAATCAATCAAATATTTCTTTAAAATACCCTTGGCATTACTTCCTGAGAATGGTCCTATAGGGGATAGCATCTCTAAACACCACGGAGCGGTCAGTTTTTCATGTTAATATTGGAATTCTAAAGTTGCTTAGTTTGAACAAAGTTTCGCGGTTTTTCTGCACATGAATCAAATAAAACTACATGTTTCTTAATTACATAATGGATCAAAAGCACACTCACTAAAACTGTATTTACTATTATTTTATAGTAATGAAATATTTAAATATATTATAACCAGTTAGATTTTCAGAAACATCAAGCTGGCACATAATATCAAGAGTGCACTCGATCTGTTGTAAAGCATTCACCCAGGAAAATCATTTAAAATTTATCGATATGTATACTTTTTTGCAGTTATTAAACCTAACCCTGTTAGGAGTAATATTTACTTTTAAGAACATACTCTCTTCGGCGCTGGAAATTTCTCACATTCATACGCTTTCTTATTGTTACATGTACCTGGGTACAGATTCCACCCGATCAGATAGAGGTTATACGCTTGAATAAGTATTGCGTTTACAGGGGTTAACCTGTTCAATATAGATAGATAGATAGATACCACTACCACTACCACTGTACCCCATTAGGCCAGTCAGCGTAGCATATCACCTTGAACAAATTGCAAAAGTTTCAATAAGTGTCATCTGCGAAACTTCAGACATAAATATACATCCAGCAAAAAGTTGCACTTCCGTGGATTGGGGGAAATTGTTTTAATTTACCATTTAAATTTCGGGTTTGGTGACTATTAGCGATTCAACAATTATGGCTGGTATTGTACACCATACTCCGACACATAAAGTTTGCATGCTCCATTTTTGAACTTCCGGAAGCATGTAAACAAACAAGGTCATAGGTTTATTGCGATAACTTTCATCTGGAAGGACGACTTTGATTTGATTATTTATATCGTATTTTATACATTTTGATATATGTGTTATTGTCTGATGATTTATTTGAATGTTTGATTTTTAGAATGCGTATTTTTGATCGATATCATCGTATAACGGAAACTAGTGAAATTACATTGAATATGTCATATTTCGTAAGTAAACTCAATAAACTCAACACAAATCAGATAAATATTGTAAAATAACAAAGTATATCACCAATTTGGCCATTTACCACAGAATTGGTATCGACCTTCAAAAGAAGGTTTTTGCCAATTTTTTAAAACTACGGAAGCCGATACGGACCAAAACTTAACAATAATTCGTTTGGTAGTAAATGTTTTATACGTGTTTTACAATTAATATCGCCAAAACAGAGGCAATTAATATGCCCTAACGATATTCATTTTGAATGCAATCATGGTGTATTAACAGTGTTAATATTCATCTGACAGCATGGACAACGTTCTAAAAATATAATTATTTACATCATTGTTTACACGGAGTATTATGAAGTTCCCATACCATCGTCACTAGACTATGAATGCCAACTGAGTGAGATGTCCGACTGCAGCATTGGCTTGCTTACATAGGCCCAATGACTTACCCCAAGGTAATAGGATGTATCTGTATCTTAATGACTAAATATTTTTGTAATGTTGATATTACTTACTACTGAAAATGCCACTTAATAAAAAAAGTTTGAGAGTGTTTTTTTCCTGAGCAATAACAATACTAATGATAACAATATGTTACATATTCAATGGTCACATTTGATTTTCATAATACTTTTTTGTGGCAAACATGCATGGGGAGGCTGTGACTTCTGGATGTGGCCATTCTTTTTAATACATGTTTTAGAAAATCGATATATGTAATAGTTTGCAAAGGTAAATAAGTAGGGTTTGTATTTCATTTTCAGGACGATGGCTTTCAATATGTCCTTACGATTCTGCTGATGTGAACATAAATTCTGACATGGAGATAAGAGTAAATATTTTCATTTAAAACATGTCGTTACATTTGTTTGACTTCGACTTGGAATTTTAATTTAAATTTTCTTGCACTTTTATTATATATAAGTCTTACCAGTTTTTGGATAAATCTACATTCGGTAAAGAAATAAAGACAACATATCTAATACTTAAAAACAAACTTTAGTCAACCGAAAATGTTTCCGATCATCAGATTACTTTTGTCAATCTATTGTGATAATGGCCAACTGATTTATAATTAAATAATTTTCCTGAAAATAATACATTTTCAGCAAGAATGTCCTTTCTGCAACCTACCCGTTGATGACAGCAAACCAACAGTTGCACTCCGTAGTAAAGGCTGTGACACCATCAACAGAACCAGCAAGGATAGAACATTAAGTATCCATGTTGTTCCTGGTCAGCTGGTCCACACAGACTGTAGACGTAACTTTATTCACCAAAGAAACCAATGTAACAATACTAATAATAACAATTACGTTACACGTTCAATTGTCACATTTGATTTTCGTAATACTAGTATTTTTTGTGGCAAGCATGCTAAGCTTAATAGTAAGAAGAGAGGTGCAGATGTCTATCCTGTCAGAATACTCGAATTTCAAGACACTATAATACAGAAATGCACAGAACGAAATGATTCATGGTCCTATGAAGTACTTAATAGAATATCGTCAGTTCTAGATCTCCCTGCTGCGGATGCTTTGTACCACCAGAAACGCCATGTAAACTTTCGGACCCTAAGGCAAATTCCTCGAAGTTATTTAGATACAGATGAAACACAACAAAAGAAAAGCCCTGGAAGACCTGATTATATTGACATTAATGAAAGTTTCGAAAATGTTGTTTCTTACGTTGATGTGCATCAAGGTACCATACTTAACCTTAGTGAGCTGGTCAAGGTAATGGAAGACTCCTGTGGAGAAAGGGCATATTCAAAGAAACATCTTAAAAGCAAATTACTGGAACATTTTAGTGAAAATATATCAATCAGTACTCTTGAAGGAAAGGAAGACAATGTGTGCCTGAGAAAAAACACTTTAAATTGTACACAAACATTCTGAAAATGACTGACAGTGGGTCAGATGAAGACAAGAAGAAGAACATCATACTAGAAGCAACAAAAATCATCAAAGCTGAAATTGATGTAATTGAAACCAATAAGTTGTACTTTCCAAATGCCAGTACAATTTCTTCTTCAGAAGATAACAAGAAGTATTTCCCTGAAAGTCTAATATTGTTCCTGTCTTCCCTGTTTCCAGCCTCTGATGACGTCAAGTTGGCTTCAATTGGCCAAGCTCTCATCCAAGCCTGTCGCCCCAAAAGCATTCTTGCTCCTTTACAGCTAGGCCTAGGGGTTCAGTTGCATCATAAGTTTGGATCAAGACACTTGATTGATCTTTTTAACAAAATGGGATTTTCTGCATCGTACACACAGGTTCAAAGATATGAAACCAGTGCTGCTGCTGTTTTGAACACTAATCTACCTGATTTTTTTCCTGGAAAATTCCTTCAATTTGTTGCTGACGATGTTAATCATAATGCATGTACATTAGATGGTTATGGTACATTTAATGGAATGGGCATTATAGCTTGTACAAGCCCTGGATCAGATGTGAAAATGCCGATACCCAAGAAAGAAATACCATTGGAAGAAATTGTAGAGCTTGGAAAGATAAGCATTAAGTATGTTACTCACACAAATTCAGTTGAGCCTCGTTTAGTGTTTCAAAATATACAGTCACAGTTTGAACACTTGGTTACTGAGTTCCAGACAGAGAATGAACAATTCGACCTATTTTCAAAAATCATCTGGTCTCTAAACACAAGGAGGCCAAGCTGGTCAGGGTTTATGCAGTTATACTACAAAGCAGAAGAAGACTATCCGGGAAAAAACAGGGATAGCATTCATGCCAATGATAAACTTAAACCCAAGTGATATGACATGTATCAACACAACCTTGCACTTTGTCTGTTCACAGTCGTCAAAGTATGGATTTACTCCAGTGATCACATTCGACCAGCCACTATTTCAGAAGGCCACTAACATTATCTCATCCTGCACAGACTCGGATCCCTTGAGGAAGATGGTTCTTAGATTGGGTGCTTTTCATACTGAGATGAGTTTTTAGGAAGCATTGGGCATATTATGTCTGGTTCGGGATTGCAAGAGGCTATCGAGACAGTGTATGCACCAAATGGAGTAACGTACATGATGAATGGCAAATCTGTTGCCCGAGCGTTAAGGGGACACTTCTTGGTAGACACAGCTTTACATGCTATGCTTTTATCAAAGTCTTCAAATATTGACATGCCAGCACTGAAAGAAAGGACTTAATTTGCACAAAAAGCAAGCAGAGAACGAAACAGATGAAAGCACCGATGTTAAAGATTCACTAAAGAGACTTACATGGACAGCTATCAGAATTATATGAAAAATTAACAAAAGGAGAGATCAGTAGCAGTGACATAACACAGAGTGACGCATTGAATGTAGTAGCTGCCGAACTCAATGAAGAAAAACAGAGACTTGCCCAAAACAGAACTGCATTACTTTGGTTTCAGTATATGGAGATGATATCCATACTTCATCAGTTTATTAGGGCTGAACGTGTTGGTGACTGGTATGGACACCTTAATGCTGTTAGAAAAATGCTGCCATGTTTTGCTGCTTCTGGACACAACTTTTATTTAAAGTCAGCTTACATATATCTATCAAATATGTTGAAATTAAAGATAGACCATCCTGATGTTCACAAGCAGTTTATGATGGGGAACCATGCATTACGAAGAAGTGAACGTTACTGGGCTGGCCTTTCTACGGACCTTGTCATAGAACAGGTACTAATGCGGTCACTGAAAAGCACAGGAGGTGTAACAAGAGGCAGGGGCATGTCAGAGACGCAAATGGCTGTATTGTTGATGTCACTTCCTGCTATTGCGGAAATGAATAATGCTATGCAACAGTTCACGGGAACAACGTTTATTACAAGTAACCAGCATAAATACACAAATCTTACAAGAACAGCAAGAGATGACAATGACACTTGGAAAATACTAGCATTTCTTCAAGATCATTCACTCTTTGACGACACTGACGGACTACTGAGAAATATTGAGACTGGGGTCGCAGCAGATAGCAGAGTAAAGGCGGAACAGGCAAAGACTATTGAAGAAACAATTGTAGAAAGTATGGCTGGGCAATTTGTTGATGAATATTCTTTTAAAAGGTCAAGCCAGATCGTAACACTGGGTGACAAAACATCAGTTAGAATTACAGGAGAAGCAGTTTCAATTGACCCTCAACTTTTGTTTCAGCGACTTACTGCAATAGCAGATAGGTATTATGAAGATGTGTCTGGATTATTTCAGTACGAACTCTCCAGTGTGCCCTCCTCCTTATTTGACAACACCGGTCCCCCACGATTAGCACAGAAGTCGCAGCTAGCTGATGCAATTTGGAAGCTTGGGGATTGTGCAATTGACCCAACTGAAATTAACATTGACAAAAGAAAGCATTATGTAATAGATGGTGGATCATTGCTGCACCGAATTCCTTGGGCAAAGGATATGACTTTCGGTGCAATATTTGGTCTATATCTTAATTACATCACGCAGAAATACTCCGAAGCAACTGTAGTATTTGATGGTTACACGGAGGGTCCTTCCATAAAAGATACCACGCATCTACGCCGCTGTAATGGAATCGTTGGAAATCAAGTCAAATTCGGACCAGACACACTATTTAAATCAAAGAAAGACAGCTTTTTAAGCAACTCTGAAAATAAACAAACTTTCATTAAGCATCTTGGTAGCTACCTTGTAGACCACGGAGTCACTGTGCGGCAGGCAGCTGGAGATGCAGATTTGCTCATTGTTGAGACAGCCATTGAACGTGCTGAGCAAGAGATCACATATGTCATTGGAGAAGATTTACTCGTACTTCTTTGTTACCATGTGCATAACTCGTCACAGAAAGTGTACCTGCGATCTGATATCAGGCAAAACAGACCATCACTGAGAAAGATCTGGGACATCCAAAAAACGCAGGCTGTTCTTACCAGAAATGTATGTGACATGTTACCTTTTCTGCACACCCTTACTGGTTGTGACTCAACTTCTCGGATTTTCGGAATAGGAAAGTCGTCAGCATTGAAAACAATGATTGTTGATACAGACTTGCAGGAAGCTGGGAAACAGTTCATGGCGAGTCAATCTGACAAAGATGTAGGGCAACTAGGTGAAAGAGCTATTATCATGTTATCAGAGGGGTATCCATGTACATCTTTAGATACACTAAGATATCAAAAATTTACAGTGAAGGTGATGACAGGAAAGTCATTTGTGCAAGTTCATACATTACCTCCAACATCAGATGCTGCATTCTTTCATAGTAAACGAGTCTATCTTCAGAGCCAGATCTGGATCGGAAATACAATACTTAAACCTGAAGACTGGGGATGGGACTTGACCAGTAACAAGTACACACCTGTGAAGTGTACTTTGCCTTCTGCACCTGACAGTCTTCTAAATGTCGTTCGTTGCAATTGTAGAAGTCATTGTGATAACAAAAAATATACTTGCAGAAAACATGGCTTGGAATGTTCACAAAGCTGTGGATCATGTCGTGGCATTGGGTGCTCCAATTCTCCAACTCTAGCAGAATTAGATATTGATGGATACCTATGAACTTAAACAATACTTGTGTAGTATTTTATCAACTCGATAGTATGAACTTAATTCATGTTTGCAATATTTTATCAGACAAAGCAGATTAAATGCTTAGCCACAATGTATTTTTAGAAATACATGGGCATATATATTTTGTTAGTATGAAAACAACACATGATTTTACCCTCATGAGTATTATGTTAACTATGCATTTTCATTTTCATTATTATTTCAATATAAAATGATTATATAATAAAATTATGCCTATCATATTAATGCAATTTCATATTGTAATTTAAAAAAACATAAGGAAAAATAAATAAATTTGAATTTTATCATAATTTTCATTTTTACTTAAGTGGGTGGGGTAAAATAACCCCTAAACATGTTCTTGTTTTGCAAAATGCAAAAACAAAATGAAAATATGGCAAGTTTTAAACCTTTATAAGTTCAATAAGGACATTCTATGAAGACAGTTTTATGAAAACTATGATCAATGCTTTAATTTTTCCAAAAAAATGGATATGTTTATTTTTTATAGATTTTTATCTGTAAGTCAGTTCAAAGGCATTTTTTTCAAATTTCCCATAAGGTTTCAAAGTGCAACTTTTTATCCTTAAAAGTAGACATGGTCTTCTAACAAAAAACATGCAAATAAATTCTTTTGCAATTTCTTCACACTTTGATGCTATTTTGGGGTACGCAGACTAGCCTATATGGTATGTGGTTAATTAAGTTATTGAGTAACGACGTTTATACTATGACGCTATATATAGCACTATACAATACTACTGTAGATTGTTTGAGGTTCTGATATGCTGGTTATATAAAAGTGCATAAAGATTTAAACAGAAAAAATACTAATTATAATTGTGTGCAGAACATAATTTCTTACGGACATTTCTTACAGTGTGATTCTTATAGTATTTCCCACCGTACCCACTATAAACATGTCACCTTAAAGAAGCAAGGGCAGTGGGGTCTTTTTTCTTTTCATTAAAAAAGATACAACTTTATGTCGAGTATGTATACGACTAAATGCCAGCATTCTCCGACATAATATCTACTTGTTGGTATTTTTACGGCTTTATTGAACGATATGTATACGGTTTGTTACGTTGCATCAAAAGATTACAGCCATTGCTTAAACTCTAGCTGTGTATATACACCATAGTTTTTGTTGTTGTTTCGTCAAGTCAGTCGGCAAATGTTCGGCTCATGTATAATTATATAGTTATAAGTTTATAACATAAAGGTAAATAATACTGTTTGCAGGGAGGTCACAACGCACATGAAGATGTATATCATCAGACACGTCGAGGTCACAGTGGTCACATGACCGACAAGAAGATGGTCCTGATTAGTTTCGCAGCTTTGACATTTTGTGCACGTGTCAACCCTTTTTCTGCTATACAAACCAGAAGACTTTGATCTTAAGAAAGGATATTATTACACACGGAAAGAGTTACAATGTAGCTCGGAGTCTCTTCAGCCGCCCCCATCCCCTGTAAGTGGGAGTATTGTGTGTTGTTAGTCCATTATGTTGCTTACTAGTAAATGTTTATTAAGACAAAGAGATTGTTATCGTCTATTACGGTCACTCGATGCTTATGTAACATGCTCCGATAGTGTATCGTGTACATGTATCGATACATACTTAAATCGCAATATTGAGTATTTGATACTAGTTTAATCAATATATATCCATATATTAAGATTCGACATACTTAATGCTGTATGAATAAATATTAACGGGCATGTTGCGAGGTATTTGGCTTCTTGATTATATACATGTAAACATAAAAAAACCCAGACATCACATAGTATTTACATCTCTACTCAAAGTAGAGGTCAAGGAATGTTATCTTGATAAATGCTCTGTTCACAGTATTAATCTACCCTGATTTCTTCACACATGTATTTTTTTCTAGCAGGTGTGGGCAAAATGTGTAGGTATATACAGTTCGCCTGGGCAATCGTTTATATTTAGTTTAACTCTCTTAAAAAAGGTTATGAAATCTTTTGAATCTAGGGGATAGCAATTTCGCAACAATTAATCCCCATTGAAACATAACCTAAAAGGACTGAAACTATTGACCTATATCACGTGATTATTTTCAACCAATCAAGAGAAAGCTAGTAGGTTAAATCACAGCGTCCTCAGCAAGTAAGTTGAGTCCTGTAAAAATATTAGTCCGGTATAAGACTCTAGTGGAATAATTTCGGCTCTGAACATTATGTTTTAAACTATTAATATTGTGTATATTCTAACACTAAGGATAAACTGTGTTTATCAAACACAGTGAAAAGTGTGCGTTAGTTTTCCTTACAAATAATATTACAGATACAAGAAAATAAAAAATCACCGTTTGTGTAAAAGTCTCAGTTTGTATTTGAAGCTTCCTATGTAACATATTATTGGATAAACTCTAAGAAAATGATATACCGTAAGTTATCATTTACATGTTTTGTGTTCTATAAATGCCACATCTGAACCATTTTGGAATCGCTCACACGTGCGAATCTTCTTTATACGTTCGTCACATTTAAACTCCGACAACTTCAACAAATAACGATCCCGGTTTATACAATATACCTTATTGTAAAATATAACAAACTCTACAACTATATTTAACAGAAGTCGGGAATGACATTCCCCTGCGCCTTTGTTACTTGTTTTAATTTTTTTTCTGTTGTCCTTTTCTTTGAGAGGGACTGTCCCTGTGTGTGGCGATGTATATTCTTCTAGTCAACTTGCAATTCAGCACAAAGTATGCAGTCTGCGTCTTACTAATTTGTCATAATGTGTGACTTCGAGTGACACAGAAATATAATTATTGCATCTAACTGTATTTGTTTAGATGAATTTGGCGAAAAAAACGAAACTCGCAGCTTTAAAAGAGGTATGTCGATTATCTTCCTTGATGCGCTAAGATGTCTTTTGCCAGGAAATAGTAAAGAAAAGAATGTATCTGGCTACTTTAACATGGGTAGTATCATTGCTTGTAGTCTGGACGTACTCTCTCGGAAATGCTGTTCATGTCTTTCTTTTTACAAATTTATAATCTTGTAAATGCTTTTAGTGTAAGTGAGCAAACCAATTCTTCTAAAAAGAAACAATATTTTATCACTCATTAATGCATATACCGATATTAAATATTAATATTTTTCAGGGAAACAAGATAAGGTCATTTATATGTCATAAAGACATTTACATAAAAGTGAGGATGATGGTTGGAAGAGTGCAGGTCGTTGAAAGATCTACCCAATCAGTTATCAATACATACAGGCTTTAATCAAGATACAAGAACACCACCACCATGGCCAGTAATTTTTTCGGCGGTGTTGCTTGTTACAATTTTTCTGGTTCGAACACCGCTTAATACACTAGTGTCGGAATTAATAAAAAAAAACAACCTTTGACAACCTTGTTTTCGTCGTTTAAACAGCATGGTGGAGATAATCAGTGAAGTTGGAAGCAAGCTCAAGGTAAAATCATTGAAAGTTTACAAAGATCAAACTAGTTTAAAAAGATAAAATTGACACAGAAGTCATTAAACCTAATATGGTAAAACGTTCAATTAAGTCATTTAACACATTATTAAATATTAATACACTACAATTCTTGTGATTTACTCATTCTATCTGACGACTTGTATCTGACTTAAATATAGACTTTTACTCATATGTCGAGACAAAAAATTTTACTAGTAGGTACAATTTTTGACGGAGCATTTTATGTGGCACATATACATAGCGTACGTTAATCCTGTATTACATTCTCAAAGAAATACATATCTCATTTGAAGTTTTCTAAAGTAAAGGCTTAATCAATATATTTTCGACAATTACAAGCTGATATAACAAAAAGGTAATAACACTACCTCGTATTTCCAGCCAGAAGTGTGCGGCGCCTTGTATTGAACTAGCCATGGCTGACATGTTCATGAAGTAGGAATTTGTTGTGAAGATGTTCACAAGCTTATAGTTGTTGTTGTCGGAATACGTAATAATTCGGGATTGTTGCCCATCTGACAATGATAGTCTCTGAATGCTACCTGAGGTGGTGTTCTCGAACCTTAGATCGACCAACGTCACGGTCATATGAGACCTACAGGAGACCTCCACACTGCAAGTGCATTCGGAGCCCGTCGATACCCACGAGGCAGGGTAGCCGGCATTCCAGAGGTAGACGGCCGATCCCTTCACAACCAGGCTGGAACACGGTTCACTGATCGCAGTCTCTGTGAAAGGAACGTTGTTGCATATCTTTAAGAAACTTTAAATTTCAAAACAATAGTTAGATACTGTCGGCATAGTTTTGGACATTTCTGAAATACCGGAAATGACAAGAACACTTTTCGTCCAAAAACATAGCCAGGACACAATGTAGAATAATTTATTACTAAATCATACATGGAATGGATCGAAGGGTGAACATTTCGTAACTGAAACGTCTTCGGGAGATTTCATGATTCCTATTTAGATCGTTTCCGATAAAACTGTTATCAACGAAATAGACCTACCCGGATACCGCGATGAAGTTACAAATGACATGCTAACTATAACAATAGCAGAATGACTAATTTCAAGCCCATTTGATAAAGGTTATCGCGCTTCAACGCGTGGTAACATAGGTAAAACCTTTGCTATTTATCCCACCATCTCTGCAAATATCGGTTGATATATTCCGTGTGATAAAGATGAGCTTTATCAACCGATATTCGCGCGCCTGCTCTAGGCCGTACTACTTTTTTGACGAAACGATCAGGAATGTTTACGTGAACGAAAATCATTTATCGCGTAATTATGCTTGTGATCACCCCAAAAATGGCCAAAACATAAAGACTGGTTAAACAGAGTAAACGAGGCTATTAAAAAGAAACTCATGCGAGGTTTCGATCTCTGTCCTTCAGGATTGAAAATTTAAGTATCGGCGTCTTAACCGACTGAGGTAACCGGACAGTACATCGTTATCCCCGAAGTTCTATTTAACAATGATATAGAAAATGTGTAAACAAAAGTATGTGAAAGCTACGGTGGCACAGAGGTGACATGCACTACTCTTTTTTTTATCTCGTTCCCACAAGATACTAAGTCGTGGGAACGAGATACTAACTCGAGGGAACGAGATTCTTACTCGAGAGAACGATATATTTACTCGAGGGAACGAGATACTAAGTCGTGGGAACGAGTTAGTTAAGTCGTGGGAACGAGATATTAACTCGAGGGAACGAGATATTTAGTCGTGGGAACGAGATAATAAGTCGTGGGAACGAATTAGTTAAGTCGTGGGAACGTGATATTAACTCGAGGGAACGAGATACTAACTCGAGGGAACGAGATACGTAAATTGTGGGAACGAGATAGTTAGCCAATCAAAATGCTTGTTTTATTCATGCATGCATGGTACGGTTCAATGATAGCCGATGACAGAGAAAGCCTTATTAAGTTTTACTTTGAAACTGGGTGAACATATGCAGAAATTCGATTTGTTTTGAAAGAAAGGCATGATATAATGCTATCTCTAAGACAGTTGCATTTACGCACTTATAGTCATTTACATTATTCGGTATTGAAAGATCTAAGTAAGGAGTAAGTTGGTGTATGACAAATGCATAAATGTAACAAACATTCTGATTGGCTGACTAACTCGTTCCCCCGTAAAATTGCGTAAAGGTGGTATCCGACAATTTGAACCAACATTTTGCTCTGAAAATTAAAAATAATGTATTGTTTCCTGAGAAGATCCCTCAAAAATGTTGTTCCCTGATGTCCTACATGTATGCGAACTGTAAAGCAGAACACGTTATTCATGGCAAACACATATTACCTATCTGAGCCACGCTGCATAGTTTGCTATTTTTAACTTAGAAATCCACGTGACAACTTACTTTTGTAATCAAAAGCTCTGACGTTGATATCTCTTTTTAAAAACAATAGTCATCATGCTTATCTATAAATCTGGATATACAGTTATTATTTAGTACAGGCAAACTGTCGGATACCAATTTTAATAACAGTAAAATTCAGTTCAGTTCGCCATGCTGCAGTGGTACAGTATAGGCTTACGGAACAGAATCGATTCTCGGAGCAGAAATGTTTTTGCATGTTTTTTTTAGACTAATTGCATTTTTAAAAAGCAGTAGATTTGTTTATGTTTATTTGTAAGAAAAATGTGTTTATCAATAAAAGAAAAACATCACTTAAGCAAGCATTTATCAATGTTGGTAGCTTCCGCCCCCCCAAACACACCAAAAATCCTGGATCCGCCAGTGTGGGTGACTGGGTGTATATGTAACGTATGATACAAGAAGCACACATATGTTCCACTGTTATTTCTAGTTTAATTTATCACTTGAACAAGCATTTTGATTGGCTAACTATCTCGTTCCCACGACTTACGTATCTCGTTCCCTCGAGTTAGTATCTCGTACCCTCGAGTTAATATCTCGTTCCCTCGAGTAAGTATCTCGTTCCCTCGACTTAGTATCTCGTTCCCACGACTTACGTATCTCGTTCCCTCGAGTTATTATCTCGTTCCCTCCAGTTAGTATCTCGTTCCCTCGAGTTAGTATCTCGTTCCCACGACTTAACTAACTCGTTCCCACGACTTATTATCTCGTTCCCACGACTTAGTATCTCGTTCCCTCGAGTTAGTATCTCGTTCCCTTGACTTAGTATCTCGTTCCCACGACGAAGATACTTAGTCGTGGGAACGAGATAAAAAAAGAGTAGTGCATGTCACCTCTGTGCCACCGTAGAAAGCTTTATTAAGCGAACTGTACACATTTTACAATTAAAAAACTTGCAAAAATCTGGAACAAAATGTAATACAGGCACAGGATTAAAACTGTTGAGGAATAGTAATAAAATCAATAAAAGTACAAATTTGTAGTCTGCAGAAATAAAAACGGCTGTCAAATGTCAGATTATGTGAGTCCCTGTTGTTTTGATGTTATTTGGTATGAATTGAAAGAATGTGAGGAAGAATCGTGTAAAAATCGTGTGAAAACCCAAACAGTGATTTCGAGGCAAAATTTGGCTTTCATCCAGTTTTGAAAAGGAGATTGATCTTGAATCTGTGACTGTCTAAGAAAGCAGCAATCAGCTGCCTAATATGAGGACAGACCCTGATGATCAAATGTCGTTACAGGATGAACAATCAGATGGTTTAGATAGAGCTCAATCTTAAGTTAAAAACAAAATACAGCTGACTGCACAGATCTGGACAAATGTGCTTATAAATCACAGATTCTAGACTTAAACATGAACACCAGCACACCACCTCCAATTCCAACATTTCTACAAATTTCGCAAGTCACCCTGTCAAAAACACAACTATCTTCGCAATTTTATGGCGCTAAATTCATTGTTCAGAATTTCAGAGCCTCGTGCTTTCTGATTTTCTTAGCCTCGCATGATAACATTTATCTATATCAACACTAACCTGGTATTCTCTATATAGCAAACCATTTGGATGATTCCATTACTATATCAACTGGTGCATAAACAAATCAGAGTGATCTGGATTTGTGGCAGCAGAATGATGTGACGGTTGCCTATGAAAATATTAAGTCTTTGAACTATCTCGAAGATATCAAAGCTTTCTTTTTGTTTAAAGTCACACACCTGAGCAACAAACACGGAAATACTGGGAATAAAGAATATCTAATAAATTATTAATTAATTCATAATTACATATTTAACACATTTTAAAGATTTTTTTAAGTATATAGCACAAACATGTAGTTTATTTAGGTCCGTAGGTCAGCTAATGTAAACAAATTAATTTTGGAAATTATTTAGCCTTACCGCACCGGATAAACGTGAAGTCGAGAAGTTTCACGAGAACGATGGCCGTTGAAAACTGGTGACCGTAAGTTGATTTTGCATTAATTATTTGGTAGTTTTACTGGATTATACACGAATTCTAGTGATGATCGTTACAATGCTTGCTTATTTTTTGCCTCTTTTGAATGTCAGATAAAATCTACCTACCGTTAACGCAACTGTAGTCGTAAGTCATGTAGTTCGTGCGCGACATATAGACACTGACGTCACAGTGTGGGAATTTCTCTGACGTCACTACCGATGATGCCTGTAGCTGGAGACACTGTCGTTTGCCATTACACCGGTTGAAGTACGCCGTGTAGGCGCTCCCGCTATAACTGCCACCACAGTCCGTTTCACTCTGGCTTGACAAAAGGTAAATAAACATATGCTAGAAATAGAATAATTTTGTAATAAAAAACAATAAAAACATTAAATGCCATGCCTGTCAGATAGCCGACGTCCGTTGGCACACAGTGAAGAAAATAAGGAACAACTATGAGTTTAGGAGGCATGCATAGCATAGGACCATCTAGATATTTCATTATTACCTAAATTTTTATTATTTTTATTTCTGTTTATACATGTAGTTTTATATTATTGTGCGTATTCTCGTGATGTTCTGTAAAAGAACCAATCAAGTGAAGTCACTGACATCGGTAGTCATTTAACTCTCACAGACAGGTGCCTGTTTATTGATGTTCATTTGTATTCCAGGGGTCGTATTTATAACGAATCTGATATTTTCTCTACATCAACTTGTAAATTAACTTTATGAAAAATATTAAGATATTTCATAGACTTACTCTTTCAATGAATAGAACTTAATACATTTATTATATATTAGAAAAAATCAAGATGTCCGATTTTTTGTTTTAAATCAGAAAGAAGTCAGAAACAATTACTCAGATTTTTGTAAAGGATAAGTCCCCAGATCAGCAAAAAATTAACAGAAATCTTTACTGTTAGAAGCCTGTTATAAGTACCACATCTGCATAATGACATCAAATATAGTTTTCGGGAAAAAATGAAAAATACGTGTGATTAAATATATAATTATTTTAACAAGTAAACCGATTAACTCACAACATGATTGTTTCCTTATTTACTAAAAAGTGCGCATGTTAATATAAATTATTATATTTAATGTATTTTTGTGTCCATTTCTTTCATCGTAAGCATCATCGTTGACGCTTCTCATGAATGTTTTGTTTGTTGACAACAGTTTGAAGTAGTTATGTGTAGTGGGACAAAACGGCACATAACTATGTATGCTATTCGCTGAAAGTTAAAATGAATAGTCCCCCTTATACAACATGCTAATATAAAACGTAATGTACGGATAAATTGCTGAAGATATAGGTCGAGGTGTTAGTACTGTTTTTGGTGTCACACATCATTTTGGCGAATACAAAAATGACGACGACGACAGTAATGATGATGTGTTGTTGTTGATAATGATGAATATGATAATGATGATATTGATGATGAAGAAGATGATGATGATGATGAGTTTGTTAATTATGATGATGATGGTGTCGTTGTTGTTGATGATGATGATGAGTTTTTTAATTATGTATGTGTTGATGTTGTTGATGATGATGATAATGATGATGATGATGATGATGGTGATGTACACCCTACCTGCAACAATGATCTGATGCATCTTCGTGCATTGTCTCGGAGTCTTCACAGCCTGACGTTTTGTGTTTGGCCATTACAAGAAGTGCACGGACCAGAATCACTCGGTCAGCCGGACATATAATGTCGCTGAAGTTGTCGTAACACAAGAACTTTCGGATTACCTCCAGGCATAGCACACCTAGTTAAAAGGAGTCATAAACTGGAATTAATATATGACAAAGCAAAGATAATTTTCGCCGATTATTTTGCATTTTGAAACTGTGTTGGTGTTTTTCAATTATTAGTAGTTTACTTTTAGAAAGAGGCAGCACATATTTCATTCCGCTTTCGTTTACGGATCTAATAAATAATGTTTACTGCAAACGGTTGCAATTATAACACATGCTACTGTCGTGTTATATTATTTTAACCATACAATCACGAGCACGTGACATTAACAAAGGATTAAATGAAAAACATAAAAAGTCAGTATCAGTGTTTAGCAGGAAAATAAGAAAATGAAATTACCTTTCAAACAAAGAACTAGAACAATTACAATCCTAATTGAAGTCATGCTTTACTGTATATTCAAATCTAACTTAGATTAAAAACATCGACTTCGTCCTATTTCCTTACTATTTCCAATTTAAACACATGCTAAATGTAGAAGATTGTCTCCTTCAATGCAGTGTTCAATTATATTGAAGATTAACTTTAAATGACACCGCAATTTACGTCTCATCTAGGTAGGATTGTCTTTACAAATCCTCTCAACAATAGATTTGTGAACAATAGAGTCAAACAATACATCGGCTAAAGAGAACATAGTTTTGGCTGTTTTAATTGCAGTTACTTCCGTCCCAGTATACAGTGATACACACACACACCTACAGCATGATCATTGTATATCACGGCTGTGCTTGGAAATTGCCTTCTTTTTTTTTCTTTTTCACAATACACGTGAAATTAATTATTTTTAGAATAAAAAAGAATACTTTCTATTTACTTTGATAGTAAGTTTTGCAATAAAACGTGTCAAGCTTATAAGTTGGCAAATTAAAGATGATTAATTTGTGTATGCCCCATTTTAAATTTACTAAATTTTGATAAATACATTGCGAATAAGTATTTCACATTTTGGGTATGTTCACCATTATATAAGACATTTACTTACATTATATTTATACGTCAAATACATCACGTTATATCAAAGTCTATACTCTCACAGTGGGTTTCCGATACTGCATTTCATCGGGTAATAAACACGCCTAAAATAAACTTTGATGTGAAAATTGGACCCAATACGTATTTGTTATTACGTTTACCTTAATTATCGCAAGGAAGTCTCGAATCGCAATACTAATGTGTCATGTCAATATTATTGTACAGGTAAATGTTACTGTTTTTTTTTGTACTTTTAGCTTTTGTTTAGGTATAAGTACTTTCTTTTGCTTGCTAAAAATCGTTTCTCAGTTAAAGGTTAGTATCAATGCGCACTCTATTATAGATCATTTCTTAATCTTATGTTTAAACAAAAAATTGGCGTCGATTGTGTGTTTAGTTAATTATTGTCCCATTGACTTTAGCACTTTAAGAGCATGTAACACAGAGACAAAAACAACTATTAGAGTCATGTGTACAGCGAGCTAATGTGAGCTGTTATATTTAATTCAAGTTGATTTCCACAGTATGCGATCACACAAGGTATTGATCAATTAATCATAGCGCTAAAAGGAGCTGTTTGAGCGGATCATGTTGTACCCTGAAAGCCATTTAAGGCATTCTAGGTAAATTTATTGCGCAAGGCATTATAAAGCAGGCAAATCTCCAGCTGTAAAACGATTACTTCTTCTAATTAAAGATTTTACATGGGACAAAACACAGTCACTAACAGCCAATACTTTACTTATGATTGTATTTTTAACTTTAACTTTTAACTAAAGTCATGTCTAAAATATCTGCTCATACGTGCCACAAGGCAGTTAGGCTAATGTATTGGCCTAGTATGCAATGATTAGCCAGTAGAACACGTTCTAGTAACATTTTCTCCATTTCCTTACACTGTAACTCAGTGAGTGACATTCCTGAGCCGCATTGTTGTTCACAAATCTGCATTTCATGTATATCTGCATTACACAATATTGTTAATTGAATATCTAGGTAAAACTGATTACAATAATAATGCGAACATTTGAAGCATGGCACAAATGACGCGTCTAGTCTCTGACGTGTCTAGTCTACTTCGACATACATATTTGAATCTGTACATGCACTACTTTCTACGAAGCATAAACTGAACTAGGGTAGTCAAAGTCATGCAGTGTCAATCCACCATAATTCTCAAATTCAGCTTTCACATAACTCTTCCAAACATTCAAAAACATGTTTCATGTGAAGTAGTAAACAGACAACACTTGGACAATATTTGAGTTCTCTATAGGTAATATCCTGAAATTGATGTTTTATGCATTCAGGTATTATTAAAAAGGAATGCATTACTCGTCGTGTTGTAGTCTGGCAATGTGCCATTCACTAAATAAGAATGCCTCTTAAAATGACAAAGATTTAATATAAACTACGGTTGAAATTTATAATCACGTATAGATTGTTTAATTACCAACGTTTTCTTATCATCATGTTCATATTATCTCCTTCTAGCATACGAGGCACGCATCATTTCTATAATATAACATAGGGTTCATAGTAATACAAAACCATGATAGTTTACGGCAACCATATTCATTGCCGTATGCCTTTATTGTGTGCAATATGTTTGAGCACCGCCTCCCATGCCACATATTTATTATTGCAGTGTAGAAAGAACGAGATTCAGATAATGATGCCATAATTACTGTGCACAGAATGTGAATTCGTTGAGATGTTAAATGGACTGACACTAACCCTAACTAATAGTGGATATCCATACTTTCAATGCGATTCCTGTTTCCTTTCAAAATGAGTCGTTTAAATGCATTTTAAATGACTTAGCCTGACAACAGCACAGAGTAACTCTTTATTTTTCCACCATTTTTTTATATTCTTAGCATACATTTTGAATGATTTATTTCAACTCGTTTAATCAGACGTTCATATTACATTGTTACTTGAAAACGATCTCGGAGATCCTTTGACAAACATGCCATTAATAATGTGTCTTGCTGTCATAATCGGGTTTATAAGAACATCTTGCTCACATGAATGAACACAACATTGGAATTGTAATTAGACGGATTCATATGGTTTTCATGTAACTGGAGAAAGTTTAAACAACGTGTCAGGGTTGTAAATGTTAAAACATGTGTGCTTTGTCGTAATAAGTTCACTAACTCATTGAAGGTCGACATATCTGGGATAAGTAGATTAGTCAAATGTCTTGACTCGATGCTGGTTAACATTTCCCGAGGCATGTATATCATATTTCTTTTTTAGTTTTCGTCAGAACTTACTACTTATATCATGGCGGCAAACTGATTTGATAAAATTGTACAAGTCGCTATGTGCATTTGTGTTTTCGCAGTTAATGGACTTAGACAGATAGATGAAATTAAATTGTCGCTATGAAAATAAGCGGGTTACTACTTCAAAAATGGAAGAATAGTATGATTTGTAAGTTTATACGACGGAATTCAAGGGTCACAAAAACATTAAACGATGACATCACACCAGTTGGGCTGATAATAGACATCTTTTTTCATCGCGCAAACCCATCATCTGGAGGATCCATCACTGCGTTCTAGAATGTATCACGTCTCTTTTTGTGTTATTCAATTATTCAGTAAACGTCAACGTGTAAACATAGCCTGTCGTAAATGTGATAAGAGCTTGGTGCTAAAAGACACAAAGACAATCGTGTTAGTGTAGACTTCGAATGTGAGTTTATAGGGTCCATTGTGTTGGTTGGATATCCCCCAGTGTACAATTTCATGTATTTTTCATTGACTCCTCTTGCGTATAACAGTAGAAAGTAAGACTCAATCACTCAATGTAGTGGCACGTGATACTGGTTCGGTTATTGATATGGTAAAAGCAACAAAACTACGGATATGGGCAGGGATTGATTCAGGGTGTGTGGGTGTGGGTGGGGGTGGGGATGCATTTCCCACTACCACCAACAAATCTATAAGAGGAGAGTTAAGAAAACACATACATGTAAGCTTGATTTCTTTTGTTGGTTAACTGTTTAGGTCGAAGTTTGCGTCACTTACTGTGTACATACATCTAGTATTTACTGCGATAAAGTTGAATGGACCTCTATTCATAAGATACTGTTTACAGATATTGAAACCGGGATGCTATCCTTAAATGGAGACTGTATATAGCTCTACTCAAAACGGATGTCTTGTTTATCGTTATTGTTTTATTTCATGCACTTGTCATTTTTAGCTGACTAAACAAAAAGACTTATGACAGATAGACATTGTCGCACAAGGTATGCAAATATGCGTAAAGTTCACCATTTATTTCCTTTGATTGATGTACTCTCTGGAAATATTTTTAGGAGAAACTGACAAAGAGTTATTTCCCAAACGTCTGGATCATATACATCTGGGCTATTAATCAAGATCTTTCTAGCATTTATGCTTGTTCGAGCTTAATTTCAGACATGTAAAAGAGTTTGTACGTTATAGTCTCGTATGAACAAACTATATACGGTCATATAAATGTAGATGTTTACATGCTTGTGAATAATTTCAGATACTAAAAACTGGCCATTAACAATTTGACTTTTTTGTGGAAGTTGTAACTTAATATTAATATTGACCTGTCAAAGGAATTAGACACTTTATACGTTCTGATAAAAACTTATGTGTTCGTTCCTTGCTTTCCGTCATATTCCCTACGTTCCGTTTTCTTTGTTTTCTTTTCAAACATTGTTCTAAGTTTATTATTGTGCGACTCCTAATTGCAGCTCGTACTGTCGCTACTCATAATGACCTTAATCAAACAATACAACTAATGGCACTATGATTGTTTAGTAATACTTTATTTGCACATACGATTGCTTATCTATTCAGAGCATGCATTTGAACAGCGTCCAGTCTGTGCTGTAACTATTTCCACAAAGTTCTCAACCTATAAAATTGCAGAGAATAGTTTCTGTGATAACTTTCCATGCTGGTAAAAGCTAGGAAAATGACTCACAGACATGGGCATTAACCTAGTTGTTAGAATGGTCTTAAATTACGGAAGTATGTCGGTGTTATAAAGCATCTAATATAAAACGGTAACATCACGCGTACAATTGTATTGTTCACAAAATATCCATTTTCGACATGAACTAGTCGGCTTTGTTGCAATGGCTGGCAAATCATTATATCAGATTCGTCCATCAACAATCGTCTTGCGAATCAAACATTGACAGTAAAGGAGGGTTGGTTGTTTTATGGATAGATGCTGACAACGCGAATAGTTTAGTCTACTGACTTTTTAAGAAACATCCATAAAATTAGACAAATTTCATTTTAAAATTAAAAAAAAAGACATGATATATAATGATTAAAACTTATGAAATGTTCTTTGATATAACAAAAATAGTCACGAGCTATAATCATGGCAGCCTAGGCTGGGGGTCTACACCTTAAAACTGAAAAACCAAACCAAACAACAGCGACTATACCGGAGCGGTTAAAATTAGTCATATTTTAGATTAAGCGATTCAAATAAAACAAACTTAACAACTGTCATTACGATCATATTACAAGTATGTTTGTGTGATTTAATCTTTAAATTAAAACGTTCCCTATGCGTTTTCATTAAATAAAACTCTATTAGGATGGCAAAGATAAAACTTAGAATCTCTTTCACATCTGGTTCTTAAGTGATTACGATCTTTTTTCGACGTGGTGCAATGGTGATTGTGTACTCAACTGATGTGCTGATTGACAATATAGCACAATCAGCTTTTAAGTATAATAAAATCTACCAACACAGTTTTGTAGAACTTTTCAAAATTCATCTATTCAGAAAGTATCTGTTTGATAGCCTTTAAACAATATTTAATTTTGCAAAATTCAACACTACTTGTCTTAGAGAGATTACCTTGAAAATCAGTATAAACCTTTCCTTCTCCCACGTTGTAATGTGATGATAATACAAACTTTGTGATGTAGCTTATATAATTAACTCTGACAATTTATTATATTATTTTTAATCTCACTACGTTGCATACCGAGCAGTATACAGTGGTGCAGACCAAACTTAATACAATCCATTCTGCAGCGCACTTAAAGACGAGTTTCATTTTAATGAAAGTTCCATGTATAAAGATTTTCAATCAAAGTATACGTTCCCTTAGTATTGGAACCATCCAAATATAATTAAATGCAAAGAATTGGTGCAAACTAAATATGTCTGACTAATGAGACAACCATCAATATTTGCTTTAATATGTTTTTAATGAAGATCAGAAGTTCTGTCCATAATATGCTTCACTTATTTTTTACTTCACATATAAACAATTACTATTTCGAACGTATAACTTGTATCTTTGCCATTGGATAAATACCGTCTTTTGTTACTGCATAATCCGTACTGACGGCCAGTCGGTCTGTATTGTACTGAATAAGCTAATTTTTACATATCTTAAACAAATATATAAAAAATCTACACAGAGACAAATAACAAACTTCAAATCTCGGTTACCATCTTTTTAGAGGTGGACTTTTGTTATAATAGGAACAACCTTCAACAAAAATGCAGCGACCATTCCGGACAAACATAGGCATTGTTACATACTGACAGGAATGAAATATCTTGTCACAGTACATCAATTCCTGATCCAACCAACCACGAAGCTTGCACTGTGTAGCAGCTTAAAGATAAAAACTCTTGCCTAAAGTCCTTCAAATCCCTTGTTGTGAACAATAAAAGATGTTAATCTCATGGTAATGGATTATGCAATGTTAAATGTTCCGGCGATGGCTTCACGCTACGTTTTTATCTCAGATGTATCAGAAAACAATGCAGACATTTCAACCAGTTGACAACAGTCTATTAATCATCTTCTTCTAGTGAACTCTTTCAAACAATTATGTCACTTTTATGTGCAAAACCTTCAATTCATCAATATAATAGGGACTGCTTCTAATCATATTGGTCATGAATGGTGTTTGCGAAGACCTGTCCATTGTTTGCCGATTATAAGACCGAACGTAATTAAAGATCTTGCTCCCGTTATCTGTTATATAGGAAATACAAACCAGAACGGCCATGTTACTGACAAACTTATGTGATCAAACAATTGCATGAATAACTATACTATGTTGAATGCACGCCGAAGCGGCCTTAACCTTTTGTCACAAAACGTTTATTTTTTATTTTTGAGGAACGAAAAGACTTACGACTATTTAATGCATTCTGGAATAAATGGATTATTGTATTCAAAAGCGTATGTTCATGAAGCAAGTTAATTGTGAAATGTATCAAATTATTTTTACATATTTTTAAAATTAGCATTAAACGATGTAAAACGTTCATGTCAACTAGTCTTTCAATATCACATCTCATATGAATATTTATAGATAAGTCAAAATGTAACATTTGCGTGATGTTCTTTTTTAAAATTATAAGGTTGGAATTAATGCATTGAATGCAGTGCTATTTTTCAGTGAAAGCAAACGTGAGCTTGCAACGCCATTTTACGACTTGTAATTATTGGTCCAATTCTCAAAAGCATTTTCCGTAAAAACTGTTTTGACTGAAGCATAAATATTGGCTCCTGGAAAACCTTTTTTTCAGAACTCCTTCAATTATTGTAGTAATATCCCTTAGAAGACCGTACAATCAAAGCACTTCATTCAAGTTTTAAGGATAGTGAAAAATATATCTTTATTACTCATCATAAGTATCAAGGCATTCATCGTACCTTCAGGCAAACCGATAGGTTACCGACTAAGTATACATCAGTACCCTCTTTTAAACGTTGTCATTCACAATATCATCCAGACTTGTAAGACTTTTAACTTTTACATGTGTATATGTAAACAACGTGGGAGCAATATCAACATTATAACCAAACAGAGTGGTACGTTTGCCTCTCTCAATGACGGCATTTCGTTGTTATACTGTCTGACAGGCATTGATGGAATTGTAGTTTGGAGTAACGTGGCGTACTCTTTCAATGAAATGTATGGAACAAATGATCATCATTAGACTGCTGCTGATGTGATGTCAATTTCGGACTTGTCATTATTTAATAATAGAATAATTAAAAAACTATATCCATTAACCTTAAAGCACGGATTCTTCAGTTGCTGTTTAGTTTGCACAAATACATTTTCATTTTAAAGAGGTTATAGGTGGCTTCAGTGCAGAAAAGACACACAACCGTAGTATACATAATGCTTTTGCTAGACGTTAAAATATTATCACAATATACTTGGATAAAACTGTGTAAACACGGTGCATAAAGCACAGTATTAGTTACCCTTTAGAGGTATATATTTAATCAAATATAACCCATTCATTATTCTAGAAATGTGTTAATGTATGATTACACGACTTTGTATTCTTTTCATTTTGATAAATCTTGGAAACAACTTAATAACTTGTAGGATTTATTTTTTGACCAATCAACTAGTCTTAACTGCATTCCTTCTTGCTCACAAATATTATATGAAAAACTACAGCAAAGACTTACATAAAAATCAAACAATAACAATAATAAGGTTATTGAAGAATAATCAAGAACTAAAGTCACATCTAGAAAAAAAATCAACATAATCAGCATCACAGTAAATGATGAATGTTTATATTATTAGACTTGCGTAAATGTGTCACTAAACACACAGAGAATAGTCAGCTAAATGTCTAAATTCTAGCTTTGTATGCACAGTTAACTTAAATTAAACTTACATATATCATTTATTACTTTTCAAAAGTAAAATATGCAGCAAACACAGATTAAGCAAAATTAAAAATAAGATAATTTTCTTAAAGTAGAAATTGACGTGTGATTATTTCTGTTTTGTACAACAACCAAACCTTTCTAGATCCATGATAGCGCCGATAGGATATTCACTGTTTCATTTAATTATTTGTCTTCACAGATAATGAATTAGAATATATCTCTCCAACAGATGTGTTAAAACCGATATTCTGTATTTTATGATTATATAATGTTCTAAACATAAATCAAAAGTAATAATGTGAAGATTAAGACAAGCAATACATCATACATTTTGTTTGACGTTGCAAATTAAGTTGTTTAACATTTGTTGGGGAATGGTCTTTTTAAGTATGTATAGCAATAGTCCATCGCACGTTGAAATGATCATACATTCAATAATATAGTATTCATCTAATGTCACTTATTATTTTTACAATTAAAAATGAGGTCTTCAACTGAACAATGCAAGAAGAAAAATGCATTACATTTAACTACAACATTTAACTACAAATATATGATTTCATTCCAAAAACATGTATCATGTGAAGTAGTAAACAGACAACACTTGGACAATATTTGAGTTCTCTATAGGTTATATCCTGAAATTGATGTTTTATGCATTCGGGTATTATTAAAAAGGAATGCATTACTCGTCGTGTTGTAGTCTGGCAATGTGCTATTCACTAAATAAGAATGCCTCTTAAAATGACAAAGATTAAATATAAACTACGGTTGAAATTTATAATCACTGTAAAGATTGTTTAATTACCAACGTTTTCTTATCATCATGTTCATATAATCTCCTTCTAGCATACGAGACACGCATCATTTCTATAATATAACAAGAGTTCTTTTCAAGAGAGGTCACGCGATGTTACGAGGTCTGTGCACTTCATGCTTAGCATTGCTCAATGAAGTTTAAACCTGACCGATGTTTCTCCCGTTATTTTGTCCCCACAAGTAAATGTGCATTTAGAGTCAGTCTGTGCTTATTGTATTCCGCAAGATTTAATTTATACGTACATTATGTAGTCTATAGGGTTCAAAGTAATAAAAAACCATGATAGTTTACGGCAACCATATTCATTGCCGTATGCCTTTATTGTGTGCAACATGTTTGAGCACCGCCTCCCATGCCACATATTTATTATTGCAGTGTAGAAAGAACGAGATTCAGATAAGGATGCCATAATTACTGTGCACAGAATGTGAATTCATTGAGATGTTAAATGGACTGACACTAACCCTAACTAATAGTGGAAATCCATACTTTCAATGCGATTCCGGTTTCCTTTCAAAATGAGTCGTTTAAATGCATTTTAAATGCCTTAGCCTGACAACAGCACAGAGTAACTCTTTATTTTCCAACATGTTTCTGTGTTTTTTTTTATATTCTTAGCATACATTTTGAATGATTTATTTCAACTCGTTTAATCAGACGTTCATATTACATTGTTACTTGAAAACGATCTCTCGGAGATCCTTTGACAAACATGCCATTAATAATGTGTCTTGCTGTCATAATCGGGTTTATAAGAACATCTTGCTCACATGAATTAACACAACATTGGAATTGTAATTAGACGGATTCATATGGTTTTCATGTAACTGGAGAAAGTTTTAAACAACGTGTCAGGGTTGTAAATGTTAAAACATGTGTGCTTTGTCGTAGTAAGTTCACTAACTCATTGAATGTCGACATATCTGGGATAAGTAGATTAGTCAAATGTATTGACTCGATGTTGGTTAACATTTCCCGAGGCATGTATATCATATTTCTTTTTTAGTTTTCGTCAGAACTTACTACATATATCATGGCGCAAACTGATTTGATAAAATTGTACAAGTCGCTATGTGCATTTGTGTTATCGCAGTTAATGGACTTAGACAGATAGATGAAATTAAATTGTCGCTATGAAAATAAGCGGGTTACTACTTCAAAAATGGAAGAATAGTATGATTTGTAAGTTTATACGACGGAATTCAAGGGTCACAAAAACATTAAACGATGACATCACACCAGTTGGGCTGATAATAGACATCTTTTTTCATCGCGCAAACCCATCATCTGGAGGATCCATCACTGCGTTCTAGAATGTATCACGTCTCTTTTTGTGTTATTCAATTATTCAGTAAACGTCAACGTGTAAACATAGCCTGTCGTAAATGTGATAAGAGCTTGGTGCTAAAAGACACAAAGACAATCGTGTTAGTGTAGACTTCGAATGTGAGTTTATAGGGTCCATTGTGTTGGTTGGATATCCCCCAGTGTACAATTTCATGTATTTTTCATTGACTCCTCTTGCGTATAACAGTAGAAAGTAAGACTCAATCACTCAATGTAGTGGCACGTGATACTGGTTCGGTTATTGATATGGTAAAAGCAACAAAACTACGGATATGGGCAGGGATTGATTCAGGGTGTGTGGGTGGGGGTGGGGGTGGGGATGCATTTCCCACTACCACCAACAAATCTATAAGAGGAGAGTTAAGAAAACACATACATGTAAGCTTGTTTTTTTTTTTGTTGGTTAGCTGCTTAGGTCGAAGTTAGCGTCACTTACTGTGTACATACATCTAGTATTTACTGCGATAAAGTTGAATGGACCTCGATTCATATGATACTGTTTACAGATATTGAAACCGGGATGCTATCCATAAATGGAGACTGTATATAGCTCTTCCCTAAATCGACGGATGTCTTGTTTATCGTTATTGTTTTATTTCATGCACTTGTCATTTTTTAGCTGACTAAACAGAGACATATGAGAGAAAGACGTTGTCGCACAAGGTATGCAAATATGCGTAAAGTTCACCATTTATTTCCTTTGATTGATGTACTCTCTGGAAATATTTTTAGGAGAAACTGACAAAGAGTTATTTCCCGAACGTCTGGATCATATACATCTGGGCTATTAATCAAGATCTTTCTAGCATTTATGCTTGTTCGAGCTTAATTTCAGACTTGTAAAAGAGTTTGTACGTTATAGTCTCGTATGAACAAACTATATACGGTCATATAAATGTAGATGTTTACATGCTTGTGAATAATTTCAGATACTAAAAACTGGCAATTTACAATTTGACTTTTTTGTGGAAGTTGTAACCTAATATTAATATTGACCTGTCAAAGGAATTAGACACTTTATACGTTCTGATAAAAACTTATGTGTTCGTTCCTTGCTTTGCGCCATATTCCCTACGTTCCGTTTTCTTTGTTTTCTTTTCAAACATTGTTCTAAGTTTATTAGTGTGCGACTCCTAATTGCAGCTCGTTCTGTCGCTACTCATAATGACCTAAATCAAACAATACAACTAATGGCACTATGATTGTTTAGTAATACTTTCTTTGCACATACGATTGACGATCTATTCAGAGCATGCATTCGAACAGCGTCTAGTCTGTGCTTTAACTATTTCCTCAAAGTTCTCAACCTATAAAATTGCAGAGAATAGTTTCTGTGATAACTTTCCATGCTGGTAAAAGCTAGGAAAATGACTCACAGACATGGGCATTAACCTCGTTGTTAGAATGGTCTTAAATTACGGAAGTATATCGGTCTTATGAAGCATCTAATGAAACGGTAACATCAAGCGTACAATTGTATTGTTCACAAAATATCCATTTTCGACATGAACTAGTCGGCTTTCTTGCTATGGCTGGCAAATCATTATAACAGATTCGTCTATCAACAATTGTCTTGGGAATCGAACATTGACAATAAAAGAGGCTTTTTTTCTGTTTGGTGGATTAATGCTGACAACGCAAATAGTTTAGTCTAGTGACTTTCAAAGAAGCATCCATAAAGTTAGACAAATTCTATTTTAAAATTAAACAACAACAACAACATCATCATACATAATGATTGAAACAACAGCAACTACGGAGCGGTTAGAATTAGTCATATATTCGATTAAGCGATTCAAATATTATAACAAATAAACTGTATAACTGTCATTACGATCATATTACACGTATTTTTGTGTGTTTAATCATCAAATTGAAACGTTCTTTTGGCGCTGTCATTAAATAGAACTATATAAGGACGGCAAAGAGAAAACTTATAATTTCTTTCACATCTCGTTCTTAGGTGCTTATGTCCTTTTTCGACGTGGTGCAAAGGTGAATATGTACTCAATTGACTTGCTGGTTGACATTATAGCACAATAAGCCTTTAAGTATTATAGTATCTGCCAGTTTTAAATTTAGTTGCTAACACAATTTTGTCGAACTTTTCAAAATTCATATATTCAGCAAACAACTGTTTGATAGCGTTTAAACAATATTAAATAGCAACTATTTATACAAAATTAATCAATACTTGTCTTAGAGAAATTACCTTGAAAATCAATATAAACCTTTCCTTCTCCCACGTTGTGATGTGATGATAATACAAACTTTGTGATGTAGCTTATATGATTAACTCTGACAACATACGTAATAAGATGTTTGGAAAGAGTCAGAAGAATTCTTTGCACACTAACATAGAATTACCGAAAAGTTGATACGGCTAAGATGACGAAAAATAGTATGGGTTTCATTACCAAAAGAGTAATTCGAACTCTGATGATCTGTCTATCACAATTCCTTTGTAACTTATACTTTGCATTTACCCATTTGATGGTGAAAAGCCAGATAAGTGAATCGTTTAGGGACACATGTTCATTGTAATGCATATAAATAATGGACATTGTGCCTGTTGCGTTTCTTGATCATATACCTCATTTTATACACATTGGTTATGCTTGCATACTTACCATATCAGTTCTGGCAGAGATGGATGAACTTGTGCTTCGAATGATTTGTTTTTTATCTGCTTTAACATGTAAAGTACCAAAAACAATGACAGATTAAGACATTTTGAGCAAAAATCGTATTTCTAAACGTTTAAATTCAGATTCGTTCGATCTCTTGTCGCAGTAGATTATTTTTAAACAAAGCATTAATTACATAGGCTTTTGGCGGTTTGCAAAATTGCCTTTGATATTTTAAAATGTTTATATCTGGCATTTTATGATAAACACGATATCCGTAATATACACACTGGACTTGCCAAACACTTACTAGGTCCACGGTCACTAGGATACCACTGTGTGAACATATTTATAATGCATCATAGTACCTAAGACACTAGTAAAAACTATGAATTTTAAAAACGAAATTGCACAAATGTTCAACTTTGTTTTGGACATACGTTACATTTTGTATAGAGACCTTACTTACCTGTACAGACAAGTAACTATTTGTCTTCATGCTAAGGTTTTAAATCATTAAACACACAACTCATACAATTAGTTCTAGATTGTGAGGTCGGTCAGTTAACATGCTAAGGATTCTTGTTGAATAAAAGCAACGAATTTTCTTCACTTAAGTTACATAAAACATAATTGTTTTTTACTTTTCCAGCAGCTTGTAGTAGTTTTGAAATGTTTTATCTATATGCAAAGATATTGTCGCTGTCTTAATATGACCTTGTCTTGGTTACAACCTGTGTGTTCCTACATAGACATTGCACTACTGTACCTTTTTATTTTACTTGTATTGTTCAGACATGTCATCCCGCAGAGAAATAGCAGTGACACTTAGTATTTTAAGGCATTGACACTGTCACGCCCTATGATACACAGGAGATATGCCGATAACCAACTCAAAGATACAGTGTTGTGTTGAATTCAAGCTATTAGAATTCCTGGATCGTTTGGCATATTAAATGTAAGAGAAGTTATTTTTAATCTCACTACGTTGCATACCGAGCAGTATACAGTGGTGCAGACCAAACTTAATACAATCCATTCTGCAGCGCACTTAAAGACGAGTTTCATTTTAATGAAAGTTCCACGTATAAAGATTTTCAATCAAAGTATACGTTCCCTTAGTATTGGAACCATCCAAATATAATTAAATGCAAAGAATTGGTGCAAACTAAATATGTCTGACTAATGAGAAAACCATCAATATTTGCTTTAATATGTTTTTAATGAAGATCAGAAGTTCTGTCCATAATATGCTTCACTGATTTTTTACTTCACATATAAAACAATTCATATTTCGAACATATAACTTGTATCTTTGCCATTGGATAAATACCGTCTTTTGTTACTGCATAATCCGTACTGACGGCCAGTCGGCCTGTTTTGTACTGAATAAGCTAATTTTTACATATCTTAAACAAATATATAAAAGATCTACAAAGAGACAAATATCAAACTTCAAATCTCGGTTACCATCTTTTTAGAGGTGGACTTTTTTTGTTATAATAGGAACAACCTTCAACAAAAATGCAACGACCATTCCGGACAAACATAGGCATTGGTACATACTGACAGGAATGAAATATCTTGTCACAGTACATCAATTCCTGATCCAACCAGCCACAAAGCTTGCACTGTGTAGCAGCTTAAAGATAAAAACTCTTGCCTAAAGTCCTTCAAATCCCTTGTTGTGAACAATAAAAGATGTTAATCTCATGGTAATGGATTATGCAATGATAAATGTTCCGGCGATGGCTTCACGCTACGTTTTTATCTCAGATGTATCAGAAAACAATGCAGACATTTCAACCAGTTGACAACAGTCTATTAATCATCTTCTTCTTGTGAACTCTTTCAAACAATTATGTCAGTTTTATGTGCAAAACCTTCAATTCATCAATATAATAGGGACTGCTTCTAATCATATTGGTCATGAATGGTGTTTGCGAAGACCTGTCCATTGTTTGCCGATTATAAGACCGAACGTAATTAAAGATCTTGCACCCGTTATCTGTTATATAGGAAATACAAACCAGAACGGCCATGTTACTGACAAACTTATGTGATCAAACAAATGCATGAATAACTATACTATGTTGAATGCACGCCGAAGCGACTATTTAATGCATTCTGTAATAAATGGATTATTGTATTCAAAAGCGTATGTTCATGAAGCAAGTAAATTGTGAAATGTATCAAATTATTTTTACATATTTTTAAAATTAGCATTAAACGATGTAAAACGTTCATGTCAACTATTTTTTCACTATCACATCTCATATGAATATTTATAGATAAGTCAAAATGTAACATTTGCGCGATGTTCTTTTTTAAAATTATAAGGTTTGAATCAATGCATTGAATGCAGTGCCATTTTTCAGTGAAAGCAAACGTGAGCTTGCAACGCCATTATACGACTTGTAATTATTGGTCCAATTCTCAAAAGCATTTTCCGTAAAAACTGTTTTGACTAAAGCACAAATATTGGCTCCTGGAAAACTTTTTTTTTCAGAACTCTTACAATTTTTCTAGTAATATCCCTTAGAAGACCGTACAATCAAAACACTTAATTCAAGTTTTAAGGATAGTGAAAAATATATCTTTATTACTGATCATAAGTATCAAGGCATTCATCGTACCATCAGGCAAACCGATAGGTTACCGACTAAGTATACATCAGTACCCTCTTTTAAACGTTGTCATTCACAATAGCATCCAGGCTTGCAAGACTTTTAACTTTTACATGTGTATATGTAGACAACGTGGGAGCAATATCAACATTATAACCAAATAGAGTGGTACGTTTGCCTCTCTCAATGACGGCATTTCGTTGTTATACTGTCTGACAGGCATTGATGGAATTGTAGTTTTGAGTAACGTGACATACTCTTTCAATGAAATGTATGGAACAAATATCATTATTAGACTGCTGCTGATGTGATGTCAATTTCGTACTTGTCATTAATAATAATAGAATAATTAAAAAACTATATATATTAACCTTAAAACACGGAGTCTTCAGTTGATGTTTAGTTTGCACAAATACATTCTCATTTCGAAGAGGTTATAGGTGGCTTCAGTGCAGAAAAGACACACAACCGTAGTATACATAATGCTTTTGCTAGACGTTAAAATATTATCACAATATACTTGGATAAAACTGTGTAAACACGGTGCATAAAGCACAGTATTAGTTACCCTTTAGAGGTATATATTTAATCAAATATAACCCATTCATTATTCTAGAAATGTGTTAATGTATGATTACACGACTTTGTATTCTTTTCATTTTGATAAATGTTGGAAACAACTTAATAACTTGTAGGATTTATTTTTTGACCAATCAACTAGTCTTAACTGCATTCCTTCTTGCTCACAAATATTATATGAAAAACTACAGCAAAGACTTACATAAAAATCAAACAATAACAATAATAACGTTATTGAAGAATAATCAAGAACTAAAGTCACATCAAGAAAAAAAATCAACATAATCAGCATCACGGTAAATGATGAATGTTTATATTATTAGACTTGCGTAAATGTGTCACTAAACACACAGAGAATAGTCAGCTTATGTGTAAATTCTAGCTTTGTAAGCACAGTTAACTTAAATTAAACTTACATATATCATTTATTACTTTTCAAAAGTAAAATATGCAGCAAACACAGATTAAGCAAAATTAAAAATAAGATAATTTTCTTAAAGTAGAAATTGACGTGTGATTATTTCTGTTTTGTACAACAACCAAACCTCTCTAGATCCATGATAGCGCCGATAGGATATTCAATGTTTCATTTAATTATTTGTCTTCACAGATAATGAATTAGAATATATCTCTCCAACCGATGTGTTAAAACTGATATTCTGTATTTTATGATTATATAATGTTCTAAACATAAATCAAAAGTAATAATGTGAAGATTAAGACAAGCAATACATCATACATTTTGTTTGACGTTGCAAATTAAGTTGTTTAACATTTGTTGGGGAATGGTCGTTTTAAGTATGTATAGCAATAGTCCATCGCACATTGAAATGATCATACATTCAATAATATAGTATTCATCTAATGTCACTTATTATTTTTACAATTAAAAATGAGGTCTTCAACTGAACAATGCAAGAAGAAAAATGCATTACATTTAACTACAACACTTAACTACAAATATATGATTTCATTCCAAAAACATGTATCATGTGAAGTAGTAAACAGACAACACTTGGACAATATTTGAGTTCTCTATAGGTAATATCCTGAAATTGATGTTTTATGCATTCAGGTATTATTAAAAAGGAATGCATTACTCGTCGTGTTGTAGTCTGGCAATGTGCTATTCACTAAATAAGAATGCCTCTTAAAATGACAAAGATTAAATATAAACGACGGTTGAAATTTATAATCACTGTAAAGATTGTTTAATTACCAACGTTTTCTTATCATCATGTTCATATAATCTCCTTCTAGCATACGAGACACGCATCATTTCTATAATATAACAAGAGTTCTTTTCAAGAGAGGTCACGCGATGTTACGAGGTCTGTGCACTTCATGCTTAGCATTGCTCAATGAAGTTTAAACCTGACCGATGTTTCTCCCGTTATTTTGTCCCCACAAGTAAATGTGCATTTAGAGTCAGTCTGTGCTTATTGTATTCCGCAAGATTTAATTTATACGTACATTATGTAGTCTATAGGGTTCATAGTAATAAAAAACCATGATAGTTTACGGCAACCATATTCATTGCCGTATGCCTTTATTGTGTGCAACATGTTTGAGCACCGCCTCCCATGCCACATATTTATTATTGCAGTGTAGAAAGAACGAGATTCAGATAAGGATGCCATAATTACTGTGCACAGAATGTGAATTCGTTGAGACGTTAATGGACTGACACTAACCCTAACTAATAGTGGAAATCCATACTTTCAATGCGATTTCTGTTTCCTTTCAAAATGAGTCGTTTAAATGCATTTTAAATGTCTTAGCCTGACAACGGCACAAAGTAACTCTTTATTTTTCCACATTTTTCTATTTCTTATATCATTAACATTCATTTTGAATGATTTATTTCAACTCGTTTAAACAGACGTTTCAAATTACATAGTTACTTGATAACGATCCATTTCGGAGATCCTTTGATAAACATGCCATTAATAATGTGTCTTGCTGTCATAATCGGGTTTATAAGAACATCTTGCTCACACGAATTAACGCAACATTGGAATTGTAATTAGACGGATTCATATGGTTTTCATGTAACTGCAGAAAGTTTAAACAACGTGTCAGGGTTGTAAATGTTAAAACATGTGTGCTTTGTCGTAATAAGTTGACTAACTCATTGAATGTCGACATATCTGGGATAAGTAGATTAGTCAAATGTCTTGACTCGATGTTGGTTACCATTTCCCGAGGCATGTATTTCATATTTCTTTTTTTAGTTTTCGTCAGAACTTACTACTTATATCATGGCGGCAACCTGATTTATTTAATAAAATTGTATAAGTCGCTATGTGCATTTGTGTTGTCGCAGTTAATGGACTTAGACAGATAGATGAAATTAAATTGTCGCTATGAAAATAAGCGGGTTACTACTTCAAAAATGGAAGAATAGTATGATTTGTAAGTTTATACGACGGAATTCAAGGGTCACAAAAACATTAAACGATGACATCACACCAGTTGGGCTGATAATAGACATCTTTTTTCATCGCCCCACCCCATCATCTGGAGGATCCATCACTGCGTTCTAGAATGTATCACGTCTCTTTTTGTGTTATTCAATTATTCAGTAAACGTCAACGTGTAAACATAGCCTGTCGTAAATGTGATAAGAGCTTGGTGCTAAAAGACACAAAGACAATCGTGTTAGTGTAGACTTCGAATGTGAGTTTATAGGGTCCATTGTGTTGGTTGGATTTCCCCCAGTGTACAATTTCATGTATTTTTCATTGACTCCTCTTGCGTATAACAGTAGAAAGTAAGACTCAATCACTCAATGTAGTGGCACGTGATACTGGTTCGGTTATTGATATGGTAAAAGCAACAAAACTACGGATATGGGCAGGGATTGATTCAGGGTGTGTGGGTGGGGGTGGGGATGGGGATGGGGATGCATTTCCCACTACCACCAACAAATCTATAAGAGGAGAGTTAAGAAAACACATACATGTAAGCTTGATTTTTTTTTGTTGGTTAGCTGCTTAGGTCGAAGTTTGCGTCACTTACTGTGTACATACATCTAGTATTTACTGCGATAAAGTTGAATGGACCTCGATTCATATGATACTGTTTACAGATATTGAAACCGGGATGCTATCCATAAATGGAGACTGTATATAGCTCTACTCTAAATCGACGGATGTCTTGTTTATCGTTATTGTTTTATTTCATGCACTTGTCATTTTTTAGCTGACTAAACAAAGAGACATATGAGAGATAGACGTTGTCGCACAAGGTATGCAAATATGCGTAAAGTTCACCATTTATTTCCTTTGATTGATGTACTCTCTGGAAATATTTTTAGGAGAAACTGACAAAGAGTTATTTCCCGAACGTCTGGATCATATACATCCGGGCTATTAATCAAGATCTTTCTAGCATTTATGCTTGTTCGAGCTTAATTTCAGACTTGTAAAAGAGTTTGTACGTTATAGTCTCGTATGAACAAACTATATACGGTCATATAAATGTAGATTTTTACATGCTTGTGAATAATTTCAGATACTAAAAACTGGCAATTTACAATTTGACTTTTTTGTGGAAGTTGTAACTTAATATTAATATTGACCTGTCAAAAGAATTAGACACTTTATACGTTCTGATAAAAACTTATGTGTTCGTTCCTTGCTTTGCGCCATATTCCCTACGTTCCGTTTTCTTTGTTTTCTTTTCAAACATTGTTCTTAGTTTATTATTGTGCGACTCCTAATTGCAGCTCGTTCTGTCGCTACTCGACCTAAATCAAACAATACAACTAATGTCACTATGATTGTTTAGTAATACTTTATTTGCACATACGATTGCTTATCTATTCAGAGCATGCATTCGAACAGCGTCCAGTCTGTGCTGTAACTATTTCCTCAAAGTTCTCAACCTATAAAATTGCAGAGAATAGTTTTTGTGATAACTTTCCATGCTGGTAAAAGTTAGGAAAATGTCTCACAGACATGGGCATTAACCTAGTTGTTAGAATGGTCTTAAATTACGGAAGTATATCGGTGTTATGAAGCATATAATGAAACGGTAAAATCAAGCGTACAATTGTATTGTTCACAAAATATCCATCTTCGACATGAACTAATCGTCTTTCTTGCAATGGCTAGCAAATCATTATAACAGATTCGTCTATCAACAATTGTCTTGGGAATCGAACATTGACAATAAAGGAGTCTTGGCTGTTTGTTGGATTAATGCTGACAACGCGAATAGTTTAGTCTAGTGTCTTTCAAAGAAGCATCCATAAAGTTAGACAAATTCTATTTTAAAATTAAAAAAACAGCATGATTGAAACTTATGAATGTGTTCTTAGATATAATAAAAATAGTTACGAGCTATTGTCATGGCAGCATAGGCTGGGGCCTAAACATTTACATTGAAAAAAACAGCCAAAACAACAGCAACTACGGGGCGGTTAAAGCGATTCAAATATTATAACAAATAAACTGTATAACTGTAATTACGATCATATTACACGTATTTTTGTGTGTTTAATCATCAAATTGAAACGTTCGTTTAGCGCTTTCATTAAATAAAACTATATAAGGACGGCAAAGATAAAACTTATAAATTTCTTTCACATTTCGTTCTTAGGTGCTTATGTCATTTTTCGACGTGGTTCAAAGGTGAATATGTACTCAATTGACGTGCTGATTGACATTATAGCACAATAAGCCTTTAAGAATTATAGTATCTGCCAGTTTTAAATTTAGTTGCAAACAAAATTTTGTCGAACTTTTCAAAATTCATGTATTCAGCAAAAAACTGTTTGATAGCGTTTAAACAATATTAAATTGCAACTATTTTTACAAAATTAATCAATACTTGTCTTAGAGAAATTACCTTGAACATCAGTATAAACCTTTCCTTCTCCCACGTTGTAATGTGATGATAATACAAACTTTGTGATGTAGCTTATATAATTAACTCTGACAAACATACGAAATAAGATGTTTGGAAAGAGTCAGAAGAATTCCTTGCACAATAACATTGAATTACCGAAAAGTTGATACGGATAAGAAGACGAAAAATATTATGGGTTTAATAAACAAAAGTGTATTTCGAACTCTGACGATCTGTCTATTACAATTCCTTTGTAACTTATACTTTGCATTTTCCCATTTGATGGTGAAAAGCCAGATAAGTGAATCGTTGAGGGACACATGTTCAGTGTAATGCATATAATTAATGGACATTGTGCCTGTTGCGTTTTTTGATCACATACCTCATTTTATACACATTGCCTATGCTTGCATACTTACCATATCAGTTCTGGCAGAGATGGATGAACTTGTGCTTCGAATGATTTGTTTTATTCTGCTTTAACATGTAAAGTACCAAAAACAATGACAGATTAAGACATTTTGAGCAAAAATCGTAATTCTAAACGTTTAAATTCAGATTCGTTCCATCTCTTGTCGCAGTGGATTATATTTTAAACAAAGCATTTATTACATAGGCTTTTGGCGGTTTGCAAAATTGCCTTTGATATTTTAAAATGTTTATATCTGGCATTTTATGATAAACACGATATCCGTAATATACACACTGGACTTGCCAAACACTTACTAGGTCCATGGTCACTAGGATACCACTGTGTGAACATATTTATAATGCGTCATAGTACCTAAGACACTAGTAAACACTAAGAATTTTAAAAACGAAATTGCACAAATGTTCAACTTTGTTTTGGACATACGTTACATTTTTGTAGAGACCTTACTTCCTGTACAGACAAGTAATTGTTTGTCTTCATGCTAAGGTTTTAAACCATTAAACACACAACTCATACCATTACTTCTAGATTGTGAGGTCATTTAACATGTTAAGGATTTTTGTTGAATAAAAGCAACGAATTTTCTTCACTTAAGTTACATAAAACATAATTGGTTTTGACTTTTCCAGCAGTTTGTAGTAGTCTTTTGTTACTGCATAATCCGTACTGACGGCCAGTCGGCCTGTATTGTACTGAATAAGCTAATTTTTACATATCTTAAACAAATATATAAAAAATCTACAAAGAGACAAATATCAAACTTCAAATCTCGGTTAACATCTTTTTAGAGGTGGACTTTTTTTGTTATAATAGGAACAACCTTCAACAAAAATGCAACGACCATTCCGGACAAACATAGGCATTGGTACATACTGACAGGAATGAAATATCTTGTCACAGTACATCAATTCCTGATCCAACCAGCCACAAAGCTTGCACTGTGTAGCAGCTTAAAGATAAAATCTCTTGCCTAAAGTCCTTCAAATCCCTTGTTGTGAACAATAAAAGATGTTGATCTTATGGAAAAGGATTATGCAATGATAAATGTCCCAGCAATGGCTTTACGCTACGTTTTTATCTCAAAAGTATCAGAAAACAATGTAGAAATTTCAACCAGTTGACAACAGTCTATTAATCATCTTCTTCTTGTGAACTCTTTCAAACAATTATGTCAGTTTTATGTGCAAAACCTTCAACTCATCAATATAATAGGGACTGCTTCTAATCATATTGGTCATGAATGGTGTTTGCGAAGACCTGTCCATTGTTTGCCGATTATAAGACCGAACGTAATTAAAGATCTTGCACCCGTTTTCTGTTATATAGGAAATACAAACCAGAACGGCCATGTTACTGACAAACGTATGTGATCAAACAATTGCATGAATAACTATACTATGTTGAATGCACGCCGAAGCGACTATTTAATGCATTCTGTAATAAATGGATTATTGTATTCAAAAGCGTATGTTCATGAAGCAAGTAAATTGTGAAATGTATCAAATTATTTTTACATATTTTTAAAATTAGCATTAAACGATGTAAAACGTTCATGTCAACTAGTCTTTCAATATCACATCTCATATGAATATTTATAGATAAGTCAAAATGTAACATTTGCGTGACGTTCTTTTTTAAAATTTTAAGGTTGGAATCAATGCATTGAATGCAGTGCCATTTTTCAGTGAAAGCAAACGTGAGCTTGCAACGCCATTATACGACTTGTAATTATTGGTCCAATTCTCAAAAGCATTTTCCGTAAAAACTGTTTTGACTGAAGCACAAATATTGGCTCCTGGAAAACTTTTTTTTTCAGAACTCTAACAATTTTTGTAGTAATATCCCTTAGAAGACCGTACAATCAAAACACTTCATTCAAATGTTAAGGATAGTGAAAAATATATCTTTATTACTGATCATAAGTATCAAGGCATTCATCGTACCATCAGGCAAACCGATAGGTTACCGACTAAGTATACATCAGTACCCTCTTTTAAACGTTGTCATTCACAATAGCATCCAGGCTTGCAAGACTTTTAACTTTTACATGTGCATATGTAGACAACGTGGGAGCAATATCAACATTATAACCAAATAGAGTGGTACGTTTGCCTCTCTCAATGACGGCATTTCGTTGTTATACTGTCTGACAGGCATTGATGGAATTGTAGTTTTGAGTAACGTGACATACTCTTTCAATGAAATGTATGGAACAAAAGATCATTATTAGACTGCTGCTGATGTTATGTCAATTTCGTACTTGTCATTATTTAATAATAGAATAATTAAAAAACTATATCCATTAACCTTAAAGCACGGATTCTTCAGTTGCTGTTTAGTTTGCACAAATACATTTTCATTTTAAAGAGGTTATAGGTGGCTTCAGTGCAGAAAAGACACGCAACCGTAGTATACATAATGCTTTTGCTAGACGTTAAAATATTATCACAATATACTTGGATAAAACTGTAAACACGGTGCATAAAGCACAGTATTAGTTACCCTTTAGAGGTATATATTTAATCAAATATAACCCATTCATTATTCTAGAAATGTGTTAATGTATGATTACACGACTTTGTATTCTTTTCATTTTGATAAATCTTGGAAACAACTTAATAACTTGTAGGATTTATTTTTTGACCACTCAACTAGTCTTAACTGCATTCCTTCTTGCTCACAAATATTATATGACAAACTACAGCAAAGACTTACATAAAAATCAAACAATAACAATAATAACGTTATTGAAGAATAATCAAGAACTAAAGTCACATCAAGAAAAAAAATCAACATAATCAGCATCACAGTAAATGATGCATGTTTATATTATTAGACTTGCGTAAATGTGTCACTAAACACACAGAGAATTGTCAGCTTATGTCTAAATTCTAGCTTTGTATGCACAGTTAACTTAAATTAAACTTACATATATCATTTATTACTTTTCAAAAGTAAAATATGCAGCAAACACAGATTAAGCAAAATTAAAAATAAGATAATTTTCTTAAAGTGGAAATTGACGTGTGATTATTTCTGTTTTGTAAAACAACCAAACCTCTCTAGATCCATGATAGCGCCGATAGGATATTCACTTTTCATTTAATTATTTGTCTTCACAGATAATGAATTAGAATATATCTCTCCAACAGATGTGTTAAAACTGATATTCTGTATTTTATGATTATATAATGTTCTAAACATAAATCAAAATAAAATCAAATAATAATGTGAAGATTAAGACAAGCAATACATCATACATTTTGTTTGACGTTGCAAATTAAGTTGTTTAACATTTGTTGGGGAATGGTCTTTTTAAGTATGTATAGCAATAGTCCATCGCACGTTGAAATGATCATACATTCAATAATATAGTATTCATCTAATGTCACTTATTATTTTTACAATTAAAAAATGAGGTCTTCAACTGAACAATGCAAGAAGAAAAATGCATTACATTTAACTACAACATTTAACTACAAATATATGATTTCATTCCAAAAACATGTATCATGTGAAGTAGTAAACAGACAACACTTGGACAATATTTGAGTTCTCTATAGGTAATATCCTGAAATTGATGTTTTATGCATTCAGGTATTATTAAAAAGGAATGCATTACTCGTCGTGTTGTAGTCTGGCAATGTGCTATTCACTAAATAAGAATGCCTCTTAAAATGACAAAGATTAAATATAAACTACGGTTGAAATTTATAATCAATGTAAAGATTGTTTAATTACCAACGTTTTCTTATCATCATGTTCATATAATCTCCTTCTAGCATACGAGACACGCATCATTTCTATAATATAACAAGAGTTCTTTTCAAGAGAGGTCACGCGATGTTACGAGGTCTGTGCACTTCATGCTTAGCATTGCTCAATGAAGTTTAAACCTGACCGATGTTTCTCCCGTTATTTTGTCCCCACAAGTAAATGTGCATTTAGAGTCAGTCTGTGCTTATTGTATTCCGCAAGATTTAATTTATACGTACATTATGTAGTCTATAGGGTTCATAGTAATACAAAACCATGATTGTTTACGGCAACCATATTCATTGCCGTATGCCTTTATTGTGTGCAACATGTTTGAGCACCGCCTCCCATGCCAATTATTTATTATTGCAGTGTAGAAAGAACGAGATTCAGATAAGGATGCCATAATTACTGTGCACAGAATGTGAATTCGTTGAGATGTTAAATGGACTGACACTAACCCTAACTAATAGTGGATATCCATACTTTCAATGCGATTCCTGTTTCCTTTCAAAATGAGTCGTTTAAATGCATTTTAAATGCCTTAGCCTGACAACAGCACAGAGTAACTCTTTATTATTCCACAATTTTCTGTTGTTTTTTTTTATATTCTGAGCATAGATTTTGAATGATTTATTTCAACTTGTTTAATCAGACGTTCATATTACATTGTTACTTGAAAACGATCCATCTCGGAGATCCTTTGACAAACATGCCATTAATAATGTGTCTTGCTGTCTTAAACGGGTTTATACGAACATCTTTGCTCACACGAATTAACACAACATTGGAATTGTAATTAGACGGATTCATATGGTTTTCATGTAACTGCAGAAGGTTTTCAAACAACGTGTCAGGGTTGTAAATGTTAAAACATGTGTGCTTTGTCGTAATAAGTTCACTAACTCATTGAATGTCGACATATCTGGGATAAGTAGATTAGTCAAATGTCTTGACTCGATGTTGGTTAACATTTCCCGAGGCATGTATATCATATTTCTTTTTTTAGTTTTCGTCAGAACTTACTACTTATATCATGGCGGCAACCTGATTTATTTAATAAAATTGTACAAGTCGCTATGTGCATTTGTGTTGTCGCAGTTAATGGACTTAGACAGATAGATGAAATTAAATTGTCGCTATGAAAATAAGCGGGTTACTACTTCAAAAATGGAAGAATAGTATGATTTGTAAGTTTATACGAAGGAATTCAAGGGTCACAAAAACATTAAACGATGACATCACACCAGTTGGGCTGATAATAGACATCTTTTTTCATCGCCCCACCCCATCATCTGGAGGATCCATCACTGCGTTCTAGAATGTATCACGTCTCTTTTTGTGTTATTCAATTATTCAGTAAACGTCAACGTGTAAACATAGCCTGTCGTAAATGTGATAAGAGCTTGGTGCTAAAAGACACAAAGACAATCGTGTTAGTGTAGACTTCGAATGTGAGTTTATAGGGTCCATTGTGTTGGTTGGATATCCCCCAGTGTACAATTTCATGTATTTTTCATTGACTCCTCTTGCGTATAACAGTAGAAAGTAAGACTCAATCACTCAATGTAGTGGCACGTGATACTGGTTCGGTTATTGATATGGTAAAAGCAACAAAACTACGGATATGGGCAGGGATTGATCCAGGGTGTGTGGGTGGGGGTGGGGGTGGGGGTGGGGATGCATTCCCCACCACCACCAACAAATCTATAAGAGGAGAGTTAAGAAAACACATACATGTAAGCTTGATTTCTTTTGTTGGTTAACTGCTTAGGTCGAAGTTTGCGTCACTTACTGTGTACATACATCTAGTATTTACTGCGATAAAGTTGAATGGACCTCGATTCATAAGATACTCTTTACAGATATTGAAACCGGGATGCTATCCTTAAATGAAGACTGTATATAGCTCTACTCAAAATCGACGGACGTCTTGTTTATCGTTATTGTTTTATTTCATGCACTTGTCATTTTTTAGCTGACTAAACAAAATGACTTATGACAGATAGACATTGTCGCACAAGGTATGCAAATATGCGTAATGTTCATCATTTATTTCCTTTGATTGATGTACTCTCTGGAAATATTTTAGGAGAAACTGACAAAGAGTTATTTCCCAAACGTCTGGATCATATACATCTGGGCTATTAATCAAGATCTTTCTAGCATTTATGCTTGTTCGAGCTTAATTTCAGACATGTAAAAGAGTTTGTACGTTATAGTCTCGTATGAACAAACTATATACGGTCAAATAAATGTAGGATGTTAAGATGCTTGTGAATAATTTCAAATACTAAAAATAGGCCATTAACAATTTGACTTTTTTTGTAATAGTTGTAACTTAATATTAATATTGACCTGTCAAAGGAATTAGACACTTTATACGTTCTGATAAAAACTAATGTGTTCGTTCCTTGCTTTGCGTCATATTCACTACGTTCCGTTTTCTTTGTTTTCTTTTCAAACATTGTTCTAAGTTTATTATTGTGCGACTCCTAATTGCAGCTCGTACTGTCGCTACTCATAATGACCTTAATACAAACAAAACAAAACAAATAATGACACTATGATTGTTTAGTAATACTTTATTTGCACATACGATTGACGATCTATTCAGAGCATGCATTCGAACAGCGTCCACTCTGTGCTGTAACTATTTCCTCAAAGTTCTCAACCTATAAAATTGCAGAGAATAGTTTCTGTGATAACTTTCCATGCTGGTAAAAGCTAGGAAAATGACTCACAGACATGGGCATTAACCTAGTTGTTAGAATGGTCTTAAATTACGGAAGTATGTCGGTGTTATAAAGCATCTTATATAAAACGGTAACATCAAGCGTACAATTGAATTGTTCACAAAATATCCATTTTCGACATGAACTAGTCGGCTTTGTTGCAATGGCTGGCAAATCATTATATCAGATTCGTCCATCAACAATCGTCTTGGGAATCAAACATTGACAATAAAGGAGGGTTGGTTGTTTTATGGATAGATGCTGACAACGCGAATAGTTTAGTCTAGTGACTTTTAAAGAAACATCCATAAAATTTCAAATTGTAAAAATAATAAGTGACATGATTTCATTTTAAAATTAAAAAAAAAGACATGATATATAATGATTAAAACTTATGAAATGTTCTTTGATATAACAAAAATAGTCACGAGCTATTATCATGGCAGCCTAGGCTGGGGGTCTACACCTTAAAACTGAAAAACCAAACCAAACAACAGCGACTATAGCGGAGCGGTTAAAATTAGTCATTTTTTAGATTAAGCGATTCAAATAAAACAAACTTAACAACTGTCATTACGATCATATTACAAGTATGTTTGTGTGATTTAATCTTTAAATTAAAACGTTTATGCGTTTTCATTAAATAAAACTCTATTAGGATGGCAAAGATAAAACTTAGAATCTCTTTCACATCTGGTTCTTAAGTGATTACGATCTTTTTTCGACGTGGTGCAATGGTGATTGTGTACTCAACTGATGTGCTGATTGACAATATAGCACAATCAGCTTTTAAGTATAATAAAATCTACCAACACAGTTTTGTAGAACTTTTCAAAATTCATCTATTCAGGAAGTATCTGTTTGATAGCCTTTAAACAATATTTAATTTTGCAAAATTCAATAATTCTTGTCTTAGAGAGATTACCTTGAAAATCAGTATAAACCTTTCCTTCTCCCACGTTGTAATGTGATGATAATACAAACTTTGTGATGTAGCTTATATAATTAACTCTGACAATTTATTATGTTATTTTTAATCTCACTACGTTGCATACCGAGCAGTATACAGGGGTGCAGACCAAACTTAATACAATCCATTCTGCAGCGCACTTAATGACGAGTTTCATTTTAATATAAGTTCCATGTATAAAGATTTTCAATCAAAGTATACGTTCCCTTAGTATTGGAACCATCCAAATATAATTAAATGCAAAGAATTGGTGCAAACTAAATATGTCTGACTAATGAGACAACCATCAATATTTGCTTTAATATGTTTTTAATGAAGATCAGAAGTTCTGTCCATAATATGCTTCTTTTATTTTTTACTTCACATATAAAACAATTACTATTTCGAACATATAACTTGTATCTTTGCCATTGGATAAATACCGTCTTTTGTTACTGCATAATCCGTACTGACGGCCAGTCGGTCTGTATTGTACTGAATAAGCTAATTTTTACATATCTTAAACAAATATATAAAAGATCTACAAAGAGACAAATATCAAACTTCAAATCATGGTGATCATCTTTTTAGAGGTGGACTTTTTTGTTATAATAGGAACAACCTTCAACAAAAATGCAGCGACAATTCCGGACAAACATAGGCATTGGTACATACTGACAGGAATGAAATATCTTGTCACAGTACATCAATTCCTGATCCAACCAGCCACAAAGCTTGCACTGTGTAGCAGCTTAAAGATAAAATCTCTTGCCTAAAGTCCTTCAAATCCCTTGTTGTGAACAATAAAAGATGTTAATCTCATGGTAATGGATTATGCAATGATAAATGTTCCGGCGATGGCTTCACGCTACGTTTTTTTCTCAGATGTATCAGAAAATAATGCAGACATTTCAACCAGTTGACAACAGTCTATTAATCATGTTCTTCTTGTGAACTCTTTCAAACAATTATGTCAGTTTTATGTGCAAAACCTTGAATTCATCAATATGATAGGGACTGCTTCTAAACATATTGGTCATGAATGGTGTTTGCGAAGACCTGTCCATTGTTTGCCGATTATAAGACCGAACGTAATTAAAGATCTTGCACCCGTTATCTGTTATATAGGAAATACAAACCAGAACGGCCATGTTACTGACAAACTTATGTGATCAGACAATTGCATGAATAACTATACTATGTTGAATGCACGCCGAAGCGACCTTAACCTTTTATCACCAAACGTTTATTTTTTATTATTGAGGAACGAAAAGACTTACGACTATTTAATGCATTCTGGAATAAATGGATTATTGTATTCAAAAGCGTATGTTCATGAAGCAAGTTAATTGTGAGATATATCAAATTATTTTTACATATTTTTAAAATTTGCATTAAACGTTGAAAAACGTCATATCAACTATTCTTTCACTATCACATCTTATATGAATATTCATAGATTAGTCAAAACGTAACATTTGCGTGATGTTCTTTTTAAAGTTATAAGGTTGGAATTAATGCATTGAATGCAGTGCCATTTTTCAGTGAAAGCAAACGTGAGCCTGCAACGCCATTATACGACTTGTAATTATTGGTCCAATTTTCAAAAGCATTTTCCGTAAAAACTGTTTTGACTGAAGCACAAATATATTAGATCCTGCAAAACCTTTTTTTTTTCAGAACCCCTACAATTTTTGTAGCAATACCCCTTAGAAGACCGTACAATCAAACCACTTTATACAAGTTATAAGGATAGTGAAAAATATATCTTTATTACTCATCATAAGTTTCAAGGCATTCATCGTACCTTCAGGCAAACCGATAGGTTACCGACTAAGTATACATCAGTACCCTCTTTTAAACGTTGTCATTCACAATAGCATCCAGGCTCGCAAGACTTTTAACTTTTACATGTGTATATGTAAACAACGTTTTTTAAAATTAAAAAAAAAGACATGATATATAATGATTAAAACTTATGAAATGTTCTTTGATATAACAAAAATAGTCACGAGCTATTATCATGGCAGCCTAGGCTGGGGGTCTACACCTTAAAACTGAAAAACCAAACCAAACAACAGCGACTATAGCGGAGCGGTTAAAATTAGTCATTTTTTAGATTAAGCGATTCAAATAAAACAAACTTAACAACTGTCATTACGATCATATTACAAGTATGTTTGTGTGATTTAATCTTTAAATTAAAACGTTTATGCGTTTTCATTAAATAAAACTCTATTAGGATGGCAAAGATAAAACTTAGAATCTCTTTCACATCTGGTTCTTAAGTGATTACGATCTTTTTTCGACGTGGTGCAATGGTGATTGTGTACTCAACTGATGTGCTGATTGACAATATAGCACAATCAGCTTTTAAGTATAATAAAATCTACCAACACAGTTTTGTAGAACTTTTCAAAATTCATCTATTCAGGAAGTATCTGTTTGATAGCCTTTAAACAATATTTAATTTTGCAAAATTCAATAATTCTTGTCTTAGAGAGATTACCTTGAAAATCAGTATAAACCTTTCCTTCTCCCACGTTGTAATGTGATGATAATACAAACTTTGTGATGTAGCTTATATAATTAACTCTGACAATTTATTATGTTATTTTTAATCTCACTACGTTGCATACCGAGCAGTATACAGGGGTGCAGACCAAACTTAATACAATCCATTCTGCAGCGCACTTAATGACGAGTTTCATTTTAATATAAGTTCCATGTATAAAGATTTTCAATCAAAGTATACGTTCCCTTAGTATTGGAACCATCCAAATATAATTAAATGCAAAGAATTGGTGCAAACTAAATATGTCTGACTAATGAGACAACCATCAATATTTGCTTTAATATGTTTTTAATGAAGATCAGAAGTTCTGTCCATAATATGCTTCTTTTATTTTTTACTTCACATATAAAACAATTACTATTTCGAACATATAACTTGTATCTTTGCCATTGGATAAATACCGTCTTTTGTTACTGCATAATCCGTACTGACGGCCAGTCGGTCTGTATTGTACTGAATAAGCTAATTTTTACATATCTTAAACAAATATATAAAAGATCTACAAAGAGACAAATATCAAACTTCAAATCATGGTGATCATCTTTTTAGAGGTGGACTTTTTTGTTATAATAGGAACAACCTTCAACAAAAATGCAGCGACAATTCCGGACAAACATAGGCATTGGTACATACTGACAGGAATGAAATATCTTGTCACAGTACATCAATTCCTGATCCAACCAGCCACAAAGCTTGCACTGTGTAGCAGCTTAAAGATAAAATCTCTTGCCTAAAGTCCTTCAAATCCCTTGTTGTGAACAATAAAAGATGTTAATCTCATGGTAATGGATTATGCAATGATAAATGTTCCGGCGATGGCTTCACGCTACGTTTTTTTCTCAGATGTATCAGAAAATAATGCAGACATTTCAACCAGTTGACAACAGTCTATTAATCATGTTCTTCTTGTGAACTCTTTCAAACAATTATGTCAGTTTTATGTGCAAAACCTTGAATTCATCAATATGATAGGGACTGCTTCTAAACATATTGGTCATGAATGGTGTTTGCGAAGACCTGTCCATTGTTTGCCGATTATAAGACCGAACGTAATTAAAGATCTTGCACCCGTTATCTGTTATATAGGAAATACAAACCAGAACGGCCATGTTACTGACAAACTTATGTGATCAGACAATTGCATGAATAACTATACTATGTTGAATGCACGCCGAAGCGACCTTAACCTTTTATCACCAAACGTTTATTTTTTATTATTGAGGAACGAAAAGACTTACGACTATTTAATGCATTCTGGAATAAATGGATTATTGTATTCAAAAGCGTATGTTCATGAAGCAAGTTAATTGTGAGATATATCAAATTATTTTTACATATTTTTAAAATTTGCATTAAACGTTGAAAAACGTCATATCAACTATTCTTTCACTATCACATCTTATATGAATATTCATAGATTAGTCAAAACGTAACATTTGCGTGATGTTCTTTTTAAAGTTATAAGGTTGGAATTAATGCATTGAATGCAGTGCCATTTTTCAGTGAAAGCAAACGTGAGCCTGCAACGCCATTATACGACTTGTAATTATTGGTCCAATTTTCAAAAGCATTTTCCGTAAAAACTGTTTTGACTGAAGCACAAATATATTAGATCCTGCAAAACCTTTTTTTTTTCAGAACCCCTACAATTTTTGTAGCAATACCCCTTAGAAGACCGTACAATCAAACCACTTTATACAAGTTATAAGGATAGTGAAAAATATATCTTTATTACTCATCATAAGTTTCAAGGCATTCATCGTACCTTCAGGCAAACCGATAGGTTACCGACTAAGTATACATCAGTACCCTCTTTTAAACGTTGTCATTCACAATAGCATCCAGGCTCGCAAGACTTTTAACTTTTACATGTGTATATGTAAACAACGTGGGAGCAATATCACAATTATAACCAAACAGAGTGGTACGTTTGCCTCTCTCAATGACGGCATTTCGTTGTTATACTGTCTGACAGGCATTGATGGAATTGTAGTTTGGAGTAACGTGACATACTCTTTCAATGAAATGTATGGAACAAATGATCATTATTAGACTGCTGCTGATGTGATGTCAATTTCGTACTTGTCATTATTTAATAATAGAATAATTAAACTATACCCATTAACCTTAAAGCACGGATTCTTCAGTTGCTGTTTAGTTTGCACAAATACATTTTCATTTTAAAGAGGTTATAGGTGGCTTCAGTGCAAAAAAGACACACAACCGTAGTATACATAATGCTTTTGCTAGACGTTAAAATATTATCACAATATACTTGGATAAAACTGTTTTAACACGGTGCATAAAGCACAGTATTAGTTACCCTTTAGAGGTATATTTTTAATCAAATATAACCCACTCATCATTCTATCAATGTATTAATGTATGATTACACGACTTTGTATTCTTTTCATTTTGATAAATCCTGGAAACAACATAATAACTTGTAGGATTTATTTTTTGACCAATCAGCTAGGTTTAACTGCATTCCTTCTTGCTCACAAATATTATATGAAAAACTACAGCAAAGACTTACATAAAATCAAACCAAGAATTAAAGTCACATCAAGAAAAAAAAATCAACATAATCAGCATCACAGTAAATGATGAATGTTTATATTATTAGACTTGCGTAAATGTGTCACTAAACACAAAGAGAATAGTCAGCTTATGTCTAAATTTCTAGCTTTGTATGCACCAAAAACTTAAATTAAACTTTCATATATCATTAATTACTTTTTTAAATGTAAAATATGCAGCAAACACAGATTAAGCAAAATCAAAAATAAGATAATTTTCTTAAAGTGGAGATTGTCGTGTGATTATCTCTATCTTGTACAACAGCCAAACCCATCTATATCCATGATAGCGCCTGATAGGATATTCACAATTTCATTTAACTATTTGTCTTCACAAATAATGAATTAGAACATATCTCTCCAACAGATGTGTAAGAACATATATTCTGTACTGTATGATTATATTATATTCTAAACATAAATCAAAAGTAACAATGTAAAGATTAAGACAAGCAATACATCATACATTTCGTTTGACGTTGCAAATTAAGTTGTTTAACATTTGTTTTAGAATGGTCTTTTAAAAGTATGTATAGCAATAGTCCATCGTTCGTTGAACTGATCATACATTCAATAATATAGTATTGATCTCATGTCACTTATTATTTTTACAATTTGAAATGAGGCCGTCAACTGAACAATGCAAGAAGAAAAATGCATTACATTTAACTACAACATTTGGCTACAAATATGTGATTTCATTCCAAAAACATGTATTATTTAAAGTAGTAAACAGACAACACTTGGATAATATTTGAGTTCTCTATAGGTAATATCCTGAAATTGATGTTTTATGCATTCAGGTATTATTAGAAAAGGAATGCATTACTCGTCGTGTTGTAGTCTGGCAATGTGCCATTCACGAAATAAGAATGCCTCTTAAAATGACAAAGAATAAATATAAACTACGGTTGAAATTTATAATCAATGTAAGGATTGTTTAATTACCAACGTTTTCTTATCATCATGTTCATATAATCTCCTTCTAGCATACGAGACACGCATCATTTCTATAATATAACAAGAGTTCTTTTCAAGAGAGGTCACGCGATGTTACGAGGTCTGTGCACTTCATGCTTAGCATTGCTCAATGAAGTTTAAACCTGACCGATGTTTCTCCCGTTATTTTGTCCCCACAAGTAAATGTGCATTTAGAGTCAGTCTGTGCTTATTGTATTCCGCAAGATTTAATTTATACGTACATTATGTAGTCTATAGGGTTCATAGTAATAAAAAAACATGATTGTTTACGGCAACCATATTCATTGCCGTATGCCTTTATTGTGTGCAACATGTTTGAGCACCGCCTCCCATGCCAATTATTTATTATTGCAGTGTAGAAAGAACGAGATTCAGATAAGGATGCCATAATTACTGTGCACAGAATGTGAATTCGTTGAGATGTTAAATGGACTGACACTAACCCTAACTAATAGTGGATATCCATACTTTCAATGCGATTCCTGTTTCCTTTCAAAATGAGTCGTTTAAATGCATTTTAAATGCCTTAGCCTGACAACAGCACAGAGTAACTCTTTATTTTCCCACATTTTTCTGTTTTTTTTTTATATTCTTAGCATACATTTTGACATATTAGCATACATATTACATTGTTACTTGAAAACGATCCATCTCGGAGATCCTTTGACAAACATGCCATTAATAATGTGTCTTGCTGTCATAATCGGGTTTATAAGAACATCTTGCTCACACGAATTAACACAACATTGGAATTGTAATTAGACGGATTTATATGGTTTTCATGTAACTGGAGAAGGTTTTAAAACAACGTGTCAGGGTTGTAAATGTTAAAACATGTGTGCTTTGTCGTAATAAGTTCACTAACTCATTGAATGTCGACATATCTGGGATAAGTAGATTAGTCAAATGTCTTGACTCGATGTTGGTTAACATTTCCCGAGGCATGTATATCATATTTCTTTTTTAGTTTTCGTCAGAACTTACTACATATATCATGGCGGCAAACTGATTTGATAAAATTGTACAAGTCGCTATGTGCATTTGTGTTATCGCAGTTAGTGGAATTAGACAGATAGATGAAATTAAATTGTCGCTATGAAAATAAGCGGGTTACTACTTCAAAAATGGAAGAATAGTATGATTTGTAAGTTTATACGACGGAATTCAAGGGTCACAAAAACATTAAACGATGACATCACACCAGTTGGGCTGATAATAGACATCTTTTTTCATCGCGCAAACCCATCATCTGGAGGATCCATCACTGCGTTCTAAAATGTATCACGTCTCTTTTTGTGTTATTAAATTATTCAGTAAACGTCAACGTGTAAACATAGCCTGTCGTAAATGTGATAAGAGCTTGGTGCTAAAAGACACAAAGACAATCGTGTTAGTGTAGACTTCGAATGTGAGTTTATAGGGTCCATTGTGTTGGTTGGATATCCCCCAGTGTACAATTTCATGTATTTTTCATTGACTCCTCTTGCGTATAACAGTAGAAAGTAAGACTCAATCACTCAATGTAGTAGCACGTGATACTGGTTCGGTTATTGATATGGTAAAAGCAACAAAACTACGGATATGGGCAGGGATTGATTCAGGGTGTGTGGGTGTGGGTGGGGGTGGGGATGCATTTCCCACTACCACCAACAAATCTATAAGAGGAGAGTTAAGAAAACACATACATGTAAGCTTGATTTTTTTTGTTGGTTAACTGCTTAGGTCGAAGTTTGCGTCACTTACTGTGTACATACATCTAGTATTTACTGCGATAAAGTTGAAGACCTCGATTCATATGATACTGTTAACAGATATTGAAACCGGGATGCTATCCATAAATGGAGACTGTATATAGCTCTACTCTAAATCGACGGATGTCTTGTTTATCGTTATTGTTTTATTTCATGCACTTGTCATTTTTTAGCTGACTAAACAAAGAGACATATGAGAGATAGACGTTGTCGCACAAGGTATGCAAATATGCCTGAAGTTCACCATTTATTTCCTTTGATTGATGTACTCTCTGGAAATATTTTTAGGAGAAACTGACAAAGAGTTATTTCCCGAACGTCTGGATCATATACATCCGGGCTATTAATCAAGATCTTTCTAGCATTTATGCTTGTTCGAGCTTAATTTCAGACTTGTAAAAGAGTTTGTACGTTATAGTCTCGTATGAACAAACTATATACGGTCATATAAATGTAGATGTTTACATGCTTGTGAATAATTTCAGATACTAAAAACTGGCAATTTACAATTTGACTTTTTTGTGGAAGTTGTAACTTAATATTAATATTGACCTGTCAAAGGAATTAGACACTTTATACGTTCTGATAAAAACTTATGTGTTCGTTCCTTGCTTTGCGCCATATTCCCTACGTTCCGTTTTCTTTGTTTTCTTTTCAAACATTGTTCTAAGTTTATTATTGTGCGACTCCTAATTGCAGCTCGTTCTGTCGCTACTCATAATGACCTAAATCAAACAATACAACTAATGGCACTATGATTGTTTATTAATACTTTATTTGCACATACGATTGACGATCTATTCAGAGCATGCATTTGAACAGCGTCCAGTCTGTGCTGTAACTATTTCCTCAAAGTTCTCAACCTATAAAATTGCAGAGAATAGTTTCTGTGATAACTTTCCATGCTGGTAAAAGCTAGGAAAATGACTCACAGACATGGGCATTAACCTAGTTGTTAGAATGGTCTTAAATTACGGAAGTATATCGGTGTTATGAAGCATCTAATGAAACGGTAACATCAAGCGTACAATTGTATTGTTCACAAAATATCCATTTTCGACATGAACTAGTCGGCTTTCTTGCTATGGCTGGCAAATCATTATAACAGATTCGTCTATCAACAATTGTCTTGGGAATCGAACATTGACAATAAAAGAGGCTTTTTTCTGTTTGGTGGATTAATGCTGACAACGCGAATAGTTTAGTCTAGTGACTTTCAAAGAAGCATCCATAAAGTTAGACAAATTCTATTTTAAATTAAACAACAACAACAACATCATCATACATAATGATTGAAACAACAGCAACTACGGAGCGGTTAGAATTAGTCATATATTCGATTAAGCGATTCAAATATTATAACAAATAAACTGTATAAGTCATTGCGATCATATTACAAGTATTTTTGTGTGTTTTAATCATCAAATTGAAACGTTCTTTTGGCGCTTTCATTAAATAAAACTATATAAGGATAGCAAAGAAAAAACTTATAATTTCTTTCACATTTCGTTCTTAGGTGCTTATGTCCTTTTTCGACGTGGTGCAAAGGTGAATATGTACTCAATTGACGTGCTGATTGACATTATAGCACAATAAGCCTTTAAGAATTATAGTATCTGCCAGTTTTAAATTTAGTTGCAAACAAAATTTTGTCGAACTTTTCAAAATTCATGTATTCAGCAAAAAACTGTTTGATAGCGTTTAAACAATATTAAATTGCAACTATTTTTACAAAATTAATCAATACTTGTCTTAGAGAAATTACCTTGAAAATCAGTATAAACCTTTCCTTCTCCCACGTTGTAATGTGATGATAATACAAACTTTGTGATGTAGCTTATATAATTAACTCTGACAAACATACGTAATAAGATGTTAGGAAAGAGTCAGAAGAATTCCTTGCACAATAACATAGAATTACCGAAAAGTTGATACGGATAAGAAGACGAAAAATATTATGGGTTTAATAAACAAAAGTGTAATTCGAACTCTGACGATCTGTCTTTTACAATTCCTTTGTAACTTATACTTTGCATTTACCCATTTGATGGTGAAAAGCCAGATAAGTGAATCGTTGAGGGACACATGTTCAGTGTAATGCATATAAATAATGGACATTGTGCCTGTTGCGTTTTTTGATCACATACCTCATTTTATACACATTGCCTATGCTTGCATACTTATCATATCAGTTCTGGCAGAGATGGATGTATTTGTGCTTCGAATGATTTGTTTTATTCTGCTTTAACATGTAAAGTACCAAAAGCAATGACAGATTAAGACATTTTGAGCAAAAATCGTAATTCTAAACGTTTAAATTCAGATTCGTTGGATCTCTTGTCGCAATGGATTATTTTTAAACAAAGCATTAATTACATAGGCTTTAGTATTGCATGGCGGTTTGCAAAATTGCCTTTGATATTTTAAAAATGTTTATATCTGGCATTTTATGATAAACACGATATCCGTAATATACACACTGGACTTGCCAAACACTTACCAGGTCCACGGTCACTAGGATACCACTGTGTGAACATATTTATAATGCGTCAAAATACCTAAGACACTAGTAAAACTATGATTTTTAAAAACGGAATTGCACAAATGTTCAACTTTGTTTTGGACATACGTTATATTTTGTATAGAGACCTTACTTACCTGTACAGACAAGTAACTGTTTGTCTTCATGCTAAGGTTTTAAACCATTAAACACACAACTCATACCATTACTTCTAGATTGTGAGGTCAGTTAACATGTTAAGGACTTTTGTTGTATAAAAGCAACGAATTTTCTTCACTTAAGTTACATAAAACATAATTGGTTTTGACTTTTCCAGCAGTTTGTAGTAGTTTTGAAATGTTTTATCTATATGCAAAGATATTGTCGCTGTCTTAATATGACCTTGTCTTGGTTACAACCTGTGTGTTCCTACATAGACATTGCACTACTGTACCTTTTTATTTTACTTGTATTGTTCAGACATGTCATCCCGCAGAGAAATAGCAGTGACACTTAGTATTTTAAGTCATTGACACTGTCACGCCTTATGATACACAGGAGATATGCCGATAACCAACTCAAACATATAGTGTTGTGTTGAATTCAAGCTATTTGAATTCCTGGATCGTTTGGCATATTACATGTAGGAGAAGTTATTTTTAATCTCACTACGTTGCATACCGAGCAGTATACAGTTGTGCAGACCAAACTTAATAAAATCCATTCTGCAGCGCACATAAAGACGAGTTTCATTTTAATGAAAGTTCCATGTATAAAGATTATCGATCAAAGTATACGTTCCCTTATAATTGGAACCATCCAAATATAATTAAATGCAAAGAATTGGTGCAAACTTAATATGTCTGACTTATAAGAAAACCATCAATATTTGCTTTAATGTGTTTTTAATGAAGATCAGAAGTTCTGTCCATAATATGCTTCACTTATTTTTTACTTCACATATAAAACGATTACTATTTCGAACATATAGCTTGTATATTTGCCATTGGATAAATACCGTCTTTTGTTACTGCATAATCGGTACTGACGGCCAGTCGGCCTGTTTTGTACTGAATAAGCTAATTTTTACATATCTTAAACAAATATATAAAAAATCTACACATGGACAAATATCAAACTTCAAATTCTGGTGACCATCTTTTTAAAGGTGGACTTTTTTTGTTATAATAGGAACAACCTTCAACAAAAATGCAGCGACCATTCCGGACAAACATTAGCATTGTTACATACTGACAGGAATGAAACATCTTGTCACAGTACATCAATTCCTGATCCAACCAGCCACGAAGTTTGCACTGTGTAGCAGCTTAAAGATAAAAACTTTTGCCTAAAGTCCTTCAAATCCCTTGTTGTGAACAATAAAAGATGTTGATCTCATGGTAATGGATTATGCAATGATAAATGTTCCGGCGATGGCTACGTTTTTATCTCAGAATAATCAGAAAACATTTCACCCAGTTGACAACAGTCTATTATTCATCTTCTTCTTGAGAACTCTTTTAAACAATTATGTCAGTTTTATGTGCAAAACCTTGAATTCATCAATATGATAGGGACTGCTTCTAATCATACTGGTCATGAATGGTGTTTGCGAAGACCTGTCCATTGTTTGCCGATTATAAGACCGAACGTAATTAAAGATCTTGCACCCGTTATCTGTTATATAGGAAATACAAACCAGAACGGCCATGTTACTGACAAACTTATGTGATCAAACAATTGCATGAATAACTATACTATGTTGAATGCACGCCTAAGCGGCCTTAACCTTTTGTCACAAAACGTTTATTTTTTATAATTGAGGAACGAAAAGACTTACGACTATTTAATGCATTATGGAATAAATGGATTATTGTATTCAAAAGCGTATGTTCATGAAGCAAGTTAATTGTGAGATGTACCAAATTATTTTTGCATATTTTTAAAATTTGCATTAAACGTTGTAAAACGTTCATATCAACTATTCTTTCACTATCACATCTTATATGAATATTCATAGATTAGTCAAAATGTAACATTTGCGTGATGTTCTTTTTAAAATTATAAGGTTGGAATTAATGCATTGAATGCAGTGCCATTTTTCAGTGAAAGCAAACGTGAGCCTGCAACGCCATTATACGACTTGTAATTATTGGTCCAATTTTCAAAAGCATTTTCCGTAAAAACTGTTTTGACTGAAGCACAAATATATTGGATCCTGGAAAACTTTTTTTTCAGAACCCCTACAATTTTGTAGCAATATCCCTTAGAAGACCGTTCAATCAAAGCACTTCATACAAGTTTTAAGGATAGTGAAAAATATATCTTTATTACTCATCATAAGTATCAAGGCATTTATCGTACCCTCAGGCAAACCGATAGGTTACCGACTACGTATTCATTAGTACCCTCTTTTTTAACGTTGTCATTCACAATAGCATCCAGGCTTGCAAGACTTTTAACTTTTACATGTGTATATGTAAACAACGTGGGAGCAATATCAACATTATAACCAAACAGAGTGGTACGTTTGCCTCTCTCAATGACGGCATTTCGTTGTTATACTGTCTGACAGGCATTGATGGAATTGTAGTTTTGAGTAACGTGACATACTCTTTCAATGAAATGTATGGAACAAAAGATCATTATTAGACCGCTGCTGATGTGATGTACATTTTGTACTTGTCATCAATAATAATAGAATGATTAAAAAAAACCTATTTATCCCACCATTCTGTAAATATCGGTTGATATAACCTGTGTGATAAAGATGAGCGTTATCAACCGATAATCGCGCACCTGCTCGAAGCCGGACTACTTTTTTTGATTAAACGATCAGGAATGTTTACGTGAACGAATCTCATTTATCCCGTAATTATGCTTGTGATCACCCAAGAAATGGCCATAATATAAAGATTGGTTAAATAGAGAAAACGAGGTCATTTAAAAAAAGGATGAGCGAGGTTTCGATCTCTGTCCTACAGGATTGAAAATTTAAGCAGCGGCGTCTTAATCGACTGAGCTATCCGGACAGTTCATCTCAGTTGTCCGAAGTTCTATTTACATTTCAGAAACCTGTTTATGAATAGTAATAAAATCAACAAAAGAACGAATTTGTAGTCTTCAAAAACAAATACAACTATTTGTAGTCTGCAAAAAATAAAACTGCCAACTTTTAAAATTATGTGAGTCCCTGTTATTTTGATGTTATTTGGTGTGAATTGAAAGAATGTGACGAAGAATCGTAAGAAAACCTAAGCAGTGATGTAGAGATGAGCTACGAGGATTTCGAGGCAAAATTTGGCCTTAATTCCTACATTTTTGAGAAGGCAATTGATCTTTACTCTGTGACTGTCTCTGAAAGTAGCCATCAGCTGCCTAATCTGAGGACATACCTTAATGATTAAACGTCGTTACATGATGAAAATTCAAATGGTTTAGATAGAGCTCGATTTTTAGTTGAACCAAATACAGCTGACTGCACTGATCTGGACAAATGTGGTAATAAATCACAGTTTGTAGACATAAACTTGAACACCAACCCACCACCTTCAATCCCAACATTTCTTGAAATTTCTCAAGTCACCCCGTCAAAAACACAACTATCTTCGTTATTTTATGGCACTGTATTCAATGTTCAGAATTTCTAATTATATCAACAATTAAACTCCATGAACTACCTGTTAGTTACAACCACAAACACAAACAAATCTGGAATGTAATTCACGTTTCTTAATGCCATGTGCGTAGCAACTTTAATGTTACACGTCCTTGTCATTACACACTACATGTATAAATTTACCCGAGGTTGTGTTTTTTGTTCTTCTTATTTTTCCAACCATTATTTTGAATTATCTTAATCAATAAAATTACAACCTTATGTATAGCGCAAATAAAATTTATAGAATAATTACATTGTCTTTTTTATTGTAAAATAGAACTATTTCTTATACCCGAATTACGCTGAATTTCGTGTATTGCATCGGAATGTCAGATCATGTAAGGGAGAAGCAGTAGGGGTCAATTTAAATGTTCCCCTTTTTAATCCATTTGAAAAAAAACCTGTTGATGGTGGGATAAAAAGAATACCAGGTTAGTGTTGATATAGATAAATGTTATCAAGCTCGGATCGAAAATCAGAAAGCACTCGGCAGAGCCTCGTGCTTTCTAATTTTTCAGCTTCGCATGATAACATTTATCTATAACAACACTAAAGTGGTATTCTCTATATCCATTAACCTTAAAGCACGGGGTCTTCAGTTGCAGTTTAGTTTGCACAAATACATTCTCATTTCAAAGAGTTTATAGGTGACCTAAGTGCAGAAAAGACACACAACCGTAGAATACAAAATGCTTTTGCTAGACGTTGAAATATTATCACAATATACATGTACATGCATAAAACTGTGTAAACACGTGCATAAAGCACATTATTAGTTACCTTTTAGAGGTATAGTTTAAATCAAATATAACCCACTCATCATTCTAGAAATGTGTTAATGTATTATTACACTATTTTGAAGTCTTTTCATTCTGATAAATCTTGGAAACAACATAATTACTTGTGGGATTAAAGTATTTTTGACCAATCAGCTAGGTTAAACTGCATTCGTTCTTGCTCACAAATATAACATGGCTATGATGATTTTTAAACAATTATTCTGAAACTACAGCACGGACGTACATAAAAATAAAATAATAACTATAATAACATTATTGAAGAATATGTCTAAATGTCTAGATTTGTATGCACAGTTAACTTAAATTAAACTTACATATATCATTTATTACTTTTCAAATGTAAAATATGCAGCAAACACAGATTAAGCAAAATTAAAAATAAGATAATTTTCTTAAAGTAGAAATTGACGTGTGATTATTTCTGTTTTGTACAACAACCAAACCCCTCTAGATCCATGATAGCGCCGATAGGATATTCACTGTTTCATTTAATTATTTATCTTCACAGATAATGAATTAGAATATATCTCTCCAAAAGATGTGTTAGAACTGATATTCTGTATTTTATGATTATATAATGTTCTAAACATAAATCAAAAGTAATAATGTGAAGATTAAGACAAGCAATACATCATACATTTCGTTTGACGTTGCAAATTAACTTGATTAACATTTGTTGGGGAATGGTCCTTTTAAAGTATGTATAGCAATTATCCATCAACTGTTGAAATGATCATACATTCAATAATATAGTATTCATCTAATGTCACTAATTATTATTTACAATTTAAAATGAGGCCGTCAACTGAACAATGCAAGAAGAAAAACGCATTACATTTAACTACAACATTAAACTACAAATATATGATTTTATGCCACCCTTGAGAGATATATCATGATAACATGTGTAGCTGTATTTAGTTTTGTTATTATGACACTATGCTATATATAAGTGAAAACATGACTGACATATTGATCCCATTTAAACCCTTTACAAAATAATATTGACAGAACATATACCATCACTATAAACAACGAAATACGAATATTTTGTAGAATGCAATGAAGAACTACGCATTTCTTCCACAGCGGAAGGGCGCCGTTTGGATATTGCTTTTGGTTTAAAGCTGTAAAATCAGAAAATAATTTGATTTTAGAGCGGCTGGCATATATTCTTAATAAAATATGTCCAAGCTTTAAGATGTTATTAACTGTAGGCAAAAGCGGATCAATGTTAGGTAAGCTTCCGAGTGCAAAATAAATTACTAGTACGACATAACAGATTTTGCAGCGGATAAGTGTTAACATAATTAGGAAGAGTATGCAACTTCGTAAATGTTCTCCATGATGTAAGTATCACACATTGCCTGAAGAAATTTAACTTCACAAGTGCTCTGTATGCTTAGCTATTGCTTGACTTTTATGCAAGTTGATGAGTTTATTGACACAATAATTCACGAACCTAGTACATGCAGCATTCTAGAAGTAAAATTGTTTTTGAGCAGAATCAGTGACATGCATGTACATGCAATTGTATCTGGAATGTAAAACAGATTCTCATGTTCGTGTGAAACACTTATAAGTCATTGGCGTCGGTTATTGTCGATTATTGTTACGTACATTATATGCTAATTGCACTTCAATGTTCAATACATGTAGATGTATTTTCAGTAAATAACCAGAAATACCCGCTCGACAGGTATAAAGATACACATGCATTTAGTTTACTATTTAAAACACTAAAGGTTGAACTATCATCTTGATTAATATATGCTGTTTTTCAGCTAAATGCATATAAGAAATCACACAGAGATACTTAACAATTTTATGCACTTGAATAATATGGCCAATTGTCTGGAAACAACAGCATTGAAACCCGATGAAAGACTATAGGGGAAGAAACGTGAGCCGGGAGGGTGTGTAACAGCTTAGCCTTGCACCCCGCGTATTCAACTTCTGTTCGTAGCAAAGGATTTATTGTGGAAAGGCCTACCAGCTGACCTGCGGTGTGCCGGTGGTTCTACCCAGGCACGTATCTGGGTTCCTCCTCCATCAAAATAACTGGGCGTCGTTAATGGTTGATTTAAATATTGTCCATGTATACAATAACGGCAACTCAACAATAATATGACACACATTTTATGAGGCAAAAATAACAAAAACAACAAAACAAAAGGAAACGACAAATTAAAAAAACAACACAGCATTAAATACATATACAAATCTTAAAATGACGAATTTCCGTTAGCAGTATAATGGTTGACTCAAAATTGTAATGGCAGGTGACTTAAATAGTTACGACGTAATCTCATGGAATTGTAAACTGGATTTTATCAGCTGCTGCCCAGTTGACCAAGAAGGCAGTACAGGAATAGTTTTGGTACTATGCGACCAAGTTGTGTAGCTGTAACCTAATCATGTCGTTTAGTACAATGTCTTCAATTATCATGTTTGCAAAGACTATCTTGCATTTACCTTTATGACATTAGCCTGCAAAATGAAAACGTTCGATGATATTATTAGAAGTATCGGAGAGTTTGGATTCTATCAGAAGAGGACTTACTTCTCCGTATGTTTTGTGGGGTATATGACAACAGCTGTAATCGTTCTCAACGTATTTATCCTGGGAGTTCCAGAACATAGGTAAATCCATTTTACTTTCCTTCTCATAAGTTATTTTCACATATATTTGTCATTATATGAATTTACGATTACATGTATTGGTACATCTAAGCAGATTCAACGTTGTGAAATCAATCCCTTTGTAGCAATTCTAACGATAACGAGTATCTGTATCAAACAAATAAAGGCTATGCCGTATGTGCTTTGGTTGCGGGTAAAGAGAAAATGTTTACAAAACGCTAGGTATCAGCACTTCTGGTTATGCATAAAGGAACAGCTTAATCACGAGGGTATGACGGAACGGTTGTTGAACGAGAGTTACAGACTGTTGATAGAAAGACCGTTATACCTGTTGCAGCATGCAGAGAAGTGGAAACAGAGTGTCATTGTTATTCACTTGCTCTACCAAATATCCACTGAATTATCTGAAAATTACCCACAGCACATTACCCACATCAGACAGCATGGGAACATATTTACGGTATCGCCAATGGTTGCATACAGACGAGAACAACCTGCAAGACACTCTCACAAGGCGTATAATAAGCAATTCTTTAAAGTACAGAATGGTTGCAGACAATGCAAAAGGTACGATGCTTATCCATACGTCATGAAGGCAGACAGACAGTTTTAATGATCACAGTGGAAGGACATTTAGCGCGAGGTACGACATCAACTGCAAGTCAAGAAATGTTGTTTGCACGATCCACTGTTTACGCCACCAGATCTTCGTATAAGTCAGCGAGACAGGGAACTCAAACTACCCAAACTACCAGAGACGGCTTTTGTGGATCTAAACCATATATTTATATGTGTGTTTGTGTCTGTGTGTGTGTGTTTGTGTGCGTGTGGGTGTGCGTGTGTGTGCGTGCGTGCGTGTGTGTGTGTGTATTTAAAGATACTTGGGGTTCATCCTTCAATTGACGTTTTGTTGTTGTCGTTGTTCTTGATCCTTTAATAATTTTGCTGAATGCCGCATTAATCTGAAATATCAAAAAAAAAGCTTTAAGAAGTTTTCCGAAGAACACTGCCAAGCAACAATATAATCTTTTTCTAAAAATGTATTGTCATTCTCTTCTCACAATTATTCAAGGTCAGCGGCTTAATGCAAAAAAACAACAACAGGCACAATACAACATTAACACCCCCAGCCCCCCAAAACAACAACAACAACATCAACAACAACAAAACGAATAAAAAACAAAAAAACAAAACAAAATCCACAAACAACAACAACACCAACAAAACGCACGCGCACAGACGAGTTTTCTCCGAAACAATATGCCCTTGACAATATGCCCTTTGAATATATGGGGCTATTTGTTATGTTCTTCTAAAATGTGTAAACACAAAGATACACATAATGCTGCTGTTTGTTGTTTACAGGTGTAAGATACCTAGCCTTGAGAATGACACCTTCGACATACAGAGTGAAACGCATGAAGCTCTTGTGAATGCTTCCATACCTCCAGATATTGGGGGGCTTCATCCGTATGATAGATGTAACCTCTACTTGACCAATGGTGGGTCCAACCATGGCACAAAGGCAACATATCCATGTTCCGAATGGGTGTACGACACGTCGGTCTTTCTTTCGACATTTTCAAAAGAGGTAATGTGATGGATATCTAGGTCAGGATCATACAATTCTTTATAGAGAGTTTATTTCTGATTTTTACTTGTTTTGTCAGTCACATTATATAAATATCTAAAGCAAATGATTCATTGGTTTATAAATTTGTAATATTCCTACTGTCACTTCCTTTTAATGGAAAAATACTAAAGTGTTGTTGTTTCAAACTACTTTAAGGTACGGGCTTCCCAAACAATGATACATCTTGCAAACAGGAGTCAAAGAATACACGTAAATCTGCTTTACACCATTGCTAACATGCATATGTCTTTTGTAGCATGACTTTGTGTGCGATAGGGCCATCATGATTCCAAACGCCCAGATGATCATGTTCGTCGGTGTACTGACGGGATCGCTCGTATTTGGACAGATTTCCGATTTGTATGTTGCTGGTTCTTACTTCGAATCTATTTAGGGGATGTGGCTTATTACAGTTATCGTTTAATGATAAAACACTTATCACATATATAAGAGTGATGATCGGGATGTTCCCACACATTTGCTGGAAAATACAAAAATCAAACAAACTATCCATTACGAAAAAAAAACAACATACTTTTGTAAACTGATATATTTTTACCATAATTTATAAATAATTAGTAAACACATTTAAAGAATAATTAGATATATCAAATCACAATCACCAGTAAATCAAACCAAAAGCACGTCAGCGCAGAAGGAGTGATGCATAACGTCAAATATTCAGGTACAATGTGATAATGAGGGATTTAATATTGTTATATGTATCAAGTAAGCATTTAGCTTAGGTATCTAATGAAAAACGAATACACACAGACAGCTATTTGGCGTGTTTTAATTGCACTTTTTATGGGGCTGACATTGTCTTAAGGACTCTGAAGAATAGAAGAATCATGATCTTAACTGTAGGCTAAACAACGCAAGTTGATGTCAAAGAGGGCCTAGATATACATGTGTGCTATCCTGGGGGATGGTATGTGCATGGGGTTGAAACTACGCGGGCAGATAATTCATGTTTGTATCGGAAGACAATGTCTAATCCTGGTTTATGCTAGTGATTATTAAGGCCTCTTGGCACCCATCGCCTTAAACAAGTGTTATTCATTATAGAATTGGAAGCAACCAGAGGTTTACTTTTTATAGTGTCTCGCCTGACATTCACAACAAACATTTTAGTTTCTTTGAAATCGAACATTACGCTTAAGGCAGTATACCACACCTTTTGTAGATTACGTTACTCATTGAAAGGTCACTTTCAAAATGAATGAAAATTGACCAATATTTAACTAATTAAAAATATAGCCAAAAATAATGATGTAAAAGGGCTCCGGCATTATCTGTAACTGACATGTAAAATAATAAAAACTGTCAATATCATGGATAAATTTTGTTGTTTTTCAGCATAGGCCGAAGAAAGACTCAGTACCTAGGTATCTGGCTACTAGCCCTTTCAGTCGGAGGGCTGGCCGCTGTTCAAGAATATATTGGTCTTTGTATAGCGCTCTTTCTGTCCGGAGCCGCCGACCTTGGGACATATATGACTTCATTTGTTCTCGGTGAGCAGGTGTTAGCATTACATGTTTCTTGTGTGTGTTGAACTAGATTTTGTTCTGGTTAAAGCACTAGAAAATCATCACTGCATGCCCATGTCGACGTTGTAAAACATGTTAATGAATCAAGCAATACACTTTATAGAGAAATGAACTTAACTGGAACCGTTTCTTTGCTTGGACCATTTCGGACTAGAACATTGAAAAAAATACAATTTCTATTTCAATGCGTACAAGAAAATACATTGTTATTTCAGGCATGGAATTTGTTGGCCCTAGCAAGAGGCGTTTAGCTGGATCTATTATACATTTTTTCAACGTTGCTGGCGACTCGACGACCCTCCTGGTTGTGTATTTGCTGCGATCTTGGCGATACATCACCGCCACTATAGCGGCACCGATGTGTATTTTGCTCACATATTACTGGTTAGCCTTTTCAACATCGTGTTATATGCAAGGACATTATGACCTGAGATTATTAAAATAGCGGTAGAATTTAGGCCCATCTTGCCAAAGTCAATTTGTTATAAAAAGACACGGACAATAATTGTCAGCCAAGAGCAAAAATAAGAAACAATTTATAAATAGGATGCATTGCATCTCTATTGTGTAAAGCTAATTGTGTCCTATGCTGCAATATATATATATATATTCAGTTAATTCAAGGGATAGTTACTTTCATTTATAAATAAATACATACACTTACTCAAAAAAAACACACACTATTTTGTACGGTTTCTGGACTTAATATTGAGCTTTCAAATATAATGTTTGTGTTTTCTAAAATATAATGCTTTCGAAAATATAATTATGCTAGTAGACAAACACACTCAGTATATTTAATATGCAGTAATGTTGTGTAAAACAACCCTCTTGGCTACTAATTTTCCATCATAATGACAGTAAAACTGTTTACACTTAATCGGAGATTTAATCATCATTACAAGACAGATGTAACTTTTGGTACTTTTCGCGCGATAGTGTAATAACTGCGATAGTTTAGTTGTTGTCTTTTGAAATAAAAATGTATTTAACTTATTCTGATTAGAACAAGCCTTTGAAAGGATGGTAATCATAACTATATTTGTCATAAAACTATGCAGGTTTACACCAGAATCCTGCAGGTGGCTTCTGGCTAAAGGCAGAAAGGAAGAGGCAGTTAAAATTATGAGAAGAATTGCAAAAAGCAACAAAAAAGAGCTAAACGAGAAAGATCTTGACGAATTGGAGCCTCCCAGAAAGGATGAGAGAATTTGGCTTCTCTTTTCGCACCGAGTTGTTGCCATTAGAACACTTATACTATTTTACAATTGGTAAGTTGAAACACTTGATATCACTAACAGACACATTGTAATGACGTGTTTATGCCACAAGTATGAATGATGCTTAAATTATTGCTATTATTATCGGATATGTTTTCACGTTTTTGCAAGATAAACTGTATATGTAAGGATAGACCTCGTACAGCCGACTGTATTTTGTTTATTAAGTAAAGTAATGCCGCGACTGAATGTTCTTCAAGGTGTTCCAGTTAACGCTACCAAATTCTCGGGGAAAATATCAGGGAAATATGATTGTCTCTTGTCTAGTTAACTAATATTCCGATCATTCAGTTGCGCGATACATCATCCACTTTGTCATTATTCGTCAACTTAGGTTACAGATAATATATTGTTTAGAGATACAGTTGACGAAACGTCAATTCCGTTTATACATGACTTGTCATTTGAATCAGGAGTTCTTTATGCATAAAATACACAAAAATCTGATAATGCTATTGAGTCAAATAAAAAAAACTCAAACATATGATAATGATAATAATAAATCGACATATATTTTAACGCTTTGTAATATTAAAAGATCTTACAAATTAAAATAAGATTAAATCTTGGTTATGGTAACGAGTCACAGAATAATGTACAGCGTCTTATCATATGAAATTCGTGATTTAATTACTATGCAACGGAATGCAACTCCATCCATCATTCTGCCATAGCTACAGCTTTCAAAACCAAACTACTTCTTTCCTTAATTACAATTATATATGTTCTTATTATAACTAAGTGATATATTACTGTGTCCGTTGTTGTCACTTTTGACTGACCGATTCGTTTTATTGTAATTCGTTTCAATCCCTTAAATTATTAAGATATATCACAAACACTTTAGCGCACTTTATGATAAAATGTTAATATAAATTTACCATTTATATTAAGTGCTATGTTTACCGATACAGGTTCGTTTGCAGTATGGCATATTACGGCTTCCTCTGGAACGTTGGAAACCTAGGAGGAGACTTCTATCTCAATTTCCTCCTGACTATGTCCGTTGAATGTCTCTCTGACATATTCAGCTTCTTTGCACTGACCAAAGTAGGTCGTCGTACTCTCCATATGTTCTACATGCTTGTTGGTGGAGTGTTTTGTATCAGCACTCTATGGCCCATATTGGACGGAAGCGATAGTAATGTTGCATTATTTTTATCTTTTGATATGAAAACTGTTTCCATGGATCGTTAATGTTTACGTGCATGGTTAATTATATTAAAAATTGTTTGTGTTTAAAGTTTATCATTGTTTTATTTGGCTCGTTTGTATTTGTAATATGGGTGGAGGCCACTTCTCTCCGCATCGTAAATTAATAAGTATGCATAGCGCTAAATGGGTTAATAAATATACACAGGCCAACATATTTAACAAGATAGAAACCCAAATGTTGCTGCATGTAATATTCCAATAGTTAAATTTCAAATCAAAATTTGCATCATATTTAGTTTTTTTAAGCTTAAATTTATTCGCATATTTCACTATTTCATTAAGTAACCAAGGGATATGAGATTCAAATCATTTATATTAAAGCATACATTCTCAAGCGAAGGGCCAGGTTTAATGATGTCTCCAACTTCATTTTACAACTAGCTCCAACTAAAAAGATTCATAACATTTTATTTTAAACTTAAAGCCAAATCAAATATATCATAATATGCAATTGATTCTCTCAAATGATCTTTCTAATGTATTTACCAATATTTATATAAAAAGCAAACTGTTAAGGAATTACTTTAAACGGACCAACACGGTTCATCAACCGATGGACTTCAAAATGAACTTCTTAAATAAGTTAGATCAAACGATCAAAGGAAATGTTGACGCATGTACAGTTCAAATGAATATTAGAACGACTATCATTGGTAGAATTTTCGGGTAACAACACATACCGGATAGTTCCTTATACCCGGCGCGTAACTTGTTTACAACGCGCGTTTTTTTTAGTTAGTTGAGTGTCTTGCCTCATCGTCTTAGACTATAATTACCTTCAACTTAATGTTAATATCTTTGTCTTGTGCGTGTTCAAATTTAAATAGGTAGTAAAACCCTTAACATATATTCGTTAACTTTAATAGCAGCTTTTCTTCTTCCTTCTTGTGTTTTAACTGTTTACCTCTCTGCAAACTGCTGACCTAAGTCAAATGTAACCTTAAATGGGGGTCAATTAATATTTACTTAAATTATCCACCAAGTATGATAGTGTGCAATAAAATAATTCGTAATTGATGTATGTGGTGCGTAGTAATATCTGTATCTTATTTAACAGGTCTTCACCCGGTGCTTATTGCGTTTAGTCTGGTTGGACAATTTTCTGTGGTCGGGGCATTCTTCACTGTGTATCTGCTTTCATCAGAGCTTTACCCTACCGTGGTCCGGAATGGAGGCATGGGGGCAAGCTCTGCTGTAGCTAGGATAGGAAGCATGATCTCTCCGTACATCGCCAAGTCGGTAAGTTGCAGAGCTGCCATCACCCCATCTATAACCAAGTCGGTATAGAGCAAACCTGCAATCGCCCCATATATAGTGAAGTCAGAACGTAGTAGAGCCATAATCTCCCCATGTAGTATCAAGTTGGTACCTAGAACAGCTCTAATCACCACATATATAACCAGAATGCTACATAGGAAAATCCGTAATCATAACGTACATCGTCAAGTAATTACGTGTTAAAATAATAATCTCAGATATAGACGACTTTTTACTAAGCAAGGTATAACATTTCTGATACCGTTTTTTCCGAACCATTTTCTGGATAGGCATGTTCCATGTTTTAATGTCTACTATATTGCATCATATTTCACCTTGAAATGTCAAGCTCGTTTTAAAGTCTGTAAGTGTCCTCTATTGTACATAGCTCAGATTGGCAAAGGCTTCGTTAGACGTTTTTATTATCATATAAATATTGACGTTTAGGTTAAATGCTTTTTGCTAGTATTACTTGTAAGATACGTATTATAATTGTTTGCTCATTGTGTTAACTAACATGCTAAATTATTGGTGAAATGTAGAGAAATATTATTTAGACCTTTGATTCCAAAATGCCATATGAAAGAGTTGGAAGTTAATGTAAATAAAGACCCCATTTCTTTGCGTGAAGGCTGACATCATCGGAGGGAAGGAAGGAAAGGCCATTCCTTTGACCGTCTTTGGAGTGGCAATGTTCGTGGCCGGTGTTCTCTACCTTCTTCCTGCCAGAGACACGTAATCGTCCTTTACCAGAAACAATCGAGGATGCCAAACATATGAATAGGTATTCCTAACTGTCATAGAAAGAGAATGATAACGAATGTTCTGATATGTTTGACAGAATAAATCCATTCGATCCAAGTCTTGGAAACTTTTATTACAAACTGTTTTCAATAATATGTAATAAGACTATATGACGAATCCTATGAGCATTACAACAAATACCAAAATTTGAAAAAGCACAGGACAAAGGTATTCACATGCACGTCAAATGTATAAGAACACATCTGTGAGTCCTTTAACAAAAAGAGTAAACCCGACAGTTAACCCTCGGAACGGTCAGTCAGCAAAATGGACCAACTGGGGTGCTTACACCGGTTTTAAAGAGCCCTTACCTCGCATTTCCTGATGGGTTTCTCTAATGCAAGCTATGAAAAGAAAACCGACCTATTGTAATAAAAAATGCCCAAGCGCTGACGTTTTCTTTGGTAAGTTATGACGAAAGTTGTGAATTGGTGATGTCATTAAAATCATGTCGTATTTAGAAGAGGGAGAAGTATTATTTGTATTGCAAGAATCACACACGAATGTTGATTGTAAATGATTTCATTTTTAATCAAGAAAAAAATGACTATAGAAGTGTAAATGGTTGCTGACCCTGTTAATGTTAACATGAAATTGAGGCGCCAAAGTCTAATTTCCAGCAAAGGAAATGTACGTAACCATCCTTATAGGATGATTTAAATGAAAACAAAGATTACATAATAGGGGAGATTATGTAAAACCAAAAGTAAATAGTGATGCGACAGTTTAAAAATATTCACTTATCTTGTCGCTAAAATTTCAATAAGTTTAACGTTCATGATAGTTTTAATTGTAAAAAAATGTATTCAAATTTACTTTGAAAAAGATAATTCCTCCATTATTATTGCACAATTAACTATCTTGTTAGTTATCCGGTTTTGTCAATGAACAAATGTATGACCTATCCATGGTTTGGATGTGGTTATCGAAATCTGTGTGTATATTTCTCTGTATTTTCTTTTGCAGAACCGACAAAACAGTTGACGTTCAAGAAACCCAAGACGGCAAAACTGCATATAGAAATGAAACTTTTGAAAATGATAAGTTATAAGACGATAACATTGACACTGATCAGTATCCTTGTGGATTTTTACATTGTTCCTATTTACACTATTATATTGTTTAAATAAATCATACTATAGTAATAAAATTATATATATGTGTCACCGTTTATAAGGGACAACAAACAATAACAATGTATATGATTGCTATTTTGTATGATAAATTACGATGAACTATTACAGCATAGACCTAGTCATATTAATCAATGTCCAATAAACGGGAAATAATGATGTCGGTTATAACCAGTTATCTATCATATCCCGAACCAAGGCTGTATCTGCTAACAATCAAAGTTAGTTACGTGGAAATATATTATCCTCTTCCTACATGTAATAAGAACCATAGGCCACTGCTTGGTTGTTTGTTGCCAATCTGTCTTAAAGTACACATAGTTAGTCCAATTTCTCAAAACAATATGTGTGAGGGTGCTCACGAAGAGTTGAAGTAAAAAGAGCTGCAAAGTAAAAAAAAACGAATTTACGATATCTATAAAGAGGTTTGCAAGCATAATTTAAAGGATACTTTAAGCATGAAAGTGTGGATAATTTAACAAACAACAACATCAACTGTTCATTTGGAAAGGTAGCACAAAGATTTAGGTGTAGAATATTCATTTAACAGCATTATTTGTATTTAAAACTCAACTAAACTGTATCTTAAACTTACTGTTATCTTAATTCTGCATGAAAATGTTCACATAGTTTAAATTTTTAGCTTTACATTAAGAACAAAATTCAATATTGTAAATGTTAAGTGTTTGTGGGTGTGGGAGCGGATGGGTATATCTGTTCGGGATAATACATGCACTTGTATTTAATAGTACACAAAACAGAGCTGAACTAGATTTTGAGTTGGTGTTGATTGTCTTAAAGTTTTTGTGATGTTGAATATATTATCGAAACCAATTCCTTACATGAGATGAAGTACAGCTCGAAACAGACAAAATGTGAATTAATTTCATATTGATAACTATCTACTATCTATAACTGTGAAAGCCTTAACTCAAGCATTCTCATTAGATTCCATATTCCATTTGAATTACACCGCAAACATGACCTTTCATGGGATAACGGTATGAACATCTTAAAATTCACAAATGAGTGCATTATTTCGTTGCAATACCATCGAGTTGCTGATAAAATGTCTAAATATGTATATAAAGGTGTATATCCTATTTTGATTTCATTTAGTTTAAACCTATTTATTTATAGTCGATTGGTAAGTTCTTTTTAACTTATATTAATCCCTCTCGACTGTCCACTTCCTGGGTATAACCAGTACTCAGGTACTGAATACCTGGAGCAATGTGCAGTAAATAATATTGCTCAAGGACTTACATCACGTGGTCAGTTTCGGGGTTCGAACCCAGGACCCTCCGATCCGGAGTCCAACGTCTTAACCACTAGACCACGAACGCTTGATTTTCTTTTGACCATAACTGTGAGAAAAAGCAATAATCCAATATCAACAGCAATATGAAACCTCGAATCGAGTGATGGCACCCGTCACCAAATGTAACTTTAGAAGTATGATACATATTCATTTATTAGCCTTTTCCACATTAGTAATCCCGCTCATTTAAAAAGCGAACAAAAACAAAACAACCTTTTATTTAAAACAATGTACGTATCCGCTTTTTGCAAAAAGTAATAAAATATAACTCGCTCTCATTCATTTAATATACTTATTAAATGGGGTCCTGCAAATATCTATGTTATGTACCCTGTCTAAATTGGAAGACAAAAAATGACTAGTGTATATTCTTTTCATGTATCACCAAAATAACACTCAAATGAGGTAATTTTTATTGCCAAGAAGAACTCTTGACAGTTTTGATCGCCACTAATGCTACAAGCGCTTGTATGTGCATCCCCGATTTTTGTCTGTAAACAATTATAAGAAAATCTGCATTCTACCTGACGGTTTAACTCCTAAAATATCTAAATAATTTAAATTAATTCAATAACTATGACCTATATGCCTCTCGCTTATTGTTGATTTAAATATGCCATTTCTAACTATCAACGGTCGGAAGTGATAGGTAAAGCATTTGTATACAGTTTCCAATAAAGCGCATTTATGTTAATCGTTTTACAAACAGCGTGTACAAAAGTTGTTATAGACTTGGGTGTCAAAGATAATAATAGATATTTACACCGCGGAAACTCTTCACATAGAGTGCCTAATTACATCAATTTATTTGTTTCACACATCGCAACATATTTTCAGATGGCAGGTGCAATTTGTTTCTCAGAAATGACGTCAATACAAGAGAATGCCACCACAGAACAGGTTCTGTAAAGGCGGAACATAACTATTGTACATAGGTAACAAAATAAGCTGCATGCAAGAATGTTGCTGTTGAACACGTTTATATTTGGTCGGGAAGTATTATCGTATGCATGGACTTATGAAAGACGTATTTGGATGATATAAAATAACGAAATTGCCCTGCATTCGTTCAAAACAATGTGTCCATTTAATTTTAAACCAAAATCATGCTAGATCAACTGGTCTGCATTTTGTGCCTATACAATGAAAGCGATACATCCGTCTATTGACTTTCGTATGCGAATTGCATCGAGGGATAGAACTCAGCACTCAGGGATTTGTTTAAAATCCAATTGTTTGAGTGTACACGAATAATAAATGACCAGAGCAAGCGTGACCTTGTGTCAAGCGTCCGGTGACTGGTATCCAGCGTCCGGTGTCCGGCGTTGAACTGGTTTAAGCACTCCAGTCCCGTCTGATCGTTCTAAGGCGGCAGTTGTTGTATGGTTTGGATTTGATCTATTTTATATATTGTCTAGAAAGTTTTGCTGTAACTTTTACAATTTAATAGCATGGTAATACCTTTGTCTTGCTTTAAAAAAAAAGGTTTAATAGTTCTTGCAATGATCATAGGACATTGTCGATTTTTTATGTAAGCACTCCTTTTGGAAGCCTCTACATTACTTATAGGTATATATGTTCAAAAAGAATGTGTCGTATCAATCAAATCAGATGATTTTGTTTGTTTAAAGTCGTATCCGACAGTTTAGACTGTGCTGATAGCACGTTGTCATATGTTTCCTTATTCTTACATCTCTACAACGGAATGCTGTATCGCACCACAAACTTTTCGGCAGCAGATAGAGAGGCTGTTGTTCTTTTAAATTATAATGAATTTAATATACATTTCCTTTTAGTGATACTCGTGCTTTCTTTTACATATTCCAAGTTTTGTTTTCATAAATATTATGCAATAAGTGACTAATTATGAAAACAGCGTGCATCATCGTGTTAAATGTCGCAATCATTGTAACTCCCCTTATCGACGAAAGTGAAATAATTTTCAATTTCGCTGTGATAGCGTTGAATGTATTTATTTACAGTTGTTAGACGTAATGCCCAGCAGAGCTTCTTCCTTTCTAACAACAACCGATTTAGATTGCAGGAACGAATTTAAGTCATTCCATAGGTGATGCACAACATGACAATACCAGAAAATATGTTTTATTGATTCAACAACTCCATTGCAAGAATTACATAATGTTTTAAGAACATAGTTAAATATACATAGCATGTTGTTTGTGAGAAATATTCACATTAGAAGCTTGTATTGGAAACTTCATGTACGTAAGGCTGTATAATCGGGTTTTAAATAGTAGTGTAGACATCTTTCCATTTGGATTACTCAATTATGCATGTCTTGAGAGTTTTTTATTTTATTTAGTTTGAGTTTCCTTTTTTGTTACCATTATATGTCTATAACCACTTGTTATGTTTTCACTTTCATTGTTTTTCTTTTATCGATGTGTTGTTGTGTAGTATATCTTTATTTTGAAGAATATTCCATATATCAATGTTAATAGACTTTTAATAAAAAATCATAAACTCTTCTTGACGAATGATTTTATAATTCCTTAAACTGTTCAAACGAGTAAATGGTATTACCTCTATAGTCAAATATTTGTTGATATAATATGTGATTCCTGTATCAAGCCAGATTCGATAGAATATCGTTTTGTCATTGTTTGTTACTGACGCGTTGTTCCAGATAAGTGTCTTTCCTACTGACTTGTGTTTGTATTCGAAGTTACTTTGTACTTGTGCTCATGCGTGTAGCACCTCAAACAGGAATGACTTGTCTTTATCTATTTTAAAAACATGCATTTGTCAATTATGCAGTCAAACATCAATTCATTTCCAAAAGGGTTTAGTTAAATTTGAAAGATTTCCACTGGCTAGCGCATTCCATATCTCGATATCCTTCAACACAAATTGCTTAAGATAAAAGTAATTATGAGTCTATATCGGTCAACTTCAGTTCTTCGTTCACATGAGATTGTTAATTAACATTTCGCTTTATTTTATCAAGTTAAGCTTCCCACATGAAATTGATCAAGTTTATTATTTTGAATTATTCTGGATTTGGTAAGATAGATAACGGGTATAACAATATTTGAATGGCAAATGTTGTTACTACAGTAAAATGTAAGTTTTAGTGTCTGTGTTCCAAATGTTTAATTACTTGATTAAATTCATTTATTTTCTTATCTAGATCATATCGTTTTGTTATGTTTCTAGGATTATAAAACCTGATACCAAACGTATTTGTACTTTCTGAGAGCGAAGTAAATTGTTCTCTTTCGCAAAATATGGTATTATACTTTAATGAACCCATGCGTAGGATAATGGAGTTATAAGTGTCGATGTAAAGGCCAGAACACTTAAAATTGTTTAAGGTTTATAATAATGTATTAAAAGACCTTTCATCACCGTTATTGAAAAAACGTTGCATCAGCTTCAAAAGGGGGCTCTTTTATCTCTGTATCATTACAGTATCTCCCTTTAATGGATCCTGTCTGTTCAATCTATCAGTTTTGGAAGTACTTTCTTTAATTTGTTTGCAAATGTTTTAGCTTTATAAGATGTCAGAACTCCTTCACAAATTATTTTCTTGTTTTATTCAGTATAGTTCTGGGATTATCCAAAAATGTTCATTTTGAAGTTTTTTTTTACCTTGAGCAGTCCCCATGCCCTTTACGTGAGATTGCACAGCAGGTATAACATCGGGAACTTGGTACCTTTACTATAAAATATGCCAGTTGCGGATAAATACTCAGCTTTTAATAATATAACATATAAATCTTTTTATCTATTAACTCCTCACGGTACTATATTTTCTTTTGCTGGTTTGGGTTGTTTTATAAAAATGGTTTCATTCATGTTATTATTTGGTTTAATTTCACATGTTGACACATCTGACATGTGACGTCATGGCATTTTTTATCGCATGACGTCATTAAATAGTTCTTATTATACGTCATATCTTGGGTTGTTTTGTTTTAAACGACTCTTTCATTTGGAACTTTAAGGTCGCCGAGGCTTTTATCTACCGCAAATATTGTACATATGTTGATAGTTTCTTATATTACTAGTTATTTTTTCTGTACATAAGTTCATTTTATCAGTTTTAACTTCCGATGCAGGTGCTAACTGTTAGTTGTCTTACTTTAATGATATATTTTTATTTACACTGTTTGACAGAAGAAAACACCTTCAGGAAGTGCGAGATTTCGAGAACTCCGCAAACCAGGTTTAAGCACCAAAATCGGTCATTTTGCCGACTGACCGTTTTAAGGCGGTAACGGCTGTTTTTTCTTGACATGTGTAATGTCTCGTCTCTGTGTATTTTGACACTTTTACATTTACCACGTCTACCTTTCTGCAGTAGTTGCTCAGATTAAAATATTTGTGGTAATTCATATAGGACATTTCCATATTTTCCTATTCAATCTAAGAATATTTCCATTGAGTTTGTTTTCTAAAAGATCAGTTCAATTTTATCTTTGTTTTACAAGAGCTTGTGAAATTTTAAAACATCACCATTACTTTTTTTATTGACTTTTAAGTTGACATATATCAGCTTTAATATATATAAATATATATATTAAAATTTAAAATGTTAAAATCGCCACCAATTATGTATGTATTTTTTATTGCTATTTAAAGGTGTTTCTTCAATAATATTAAATATATTTAGATCGTCTTCATAAGATCCATATAGATAAATCAGGGTTATTTCTTGTTCGTGTAACATCATGTCTATATTCAACACTTATACTTTACTAATTTCTTCTATATTGTTTAATGTTATATCCTTGGTACGGTTTATAACTATCGCCACACATTCCTTTTGAGTATTTGCGCCTTTAACAAGCCCATTCTTCTTTCCATTTAGGAGTTTTATCTTTGTCACAATGTACCTCTTGCAGAAGAATGATATCAAGCTTATTTAATCTAAACCATTCAAATACTTGATTTCGTTTTGGTTTATTTCCTAAACTTCTAATATTAAACGATATTATTTCCGTTTCAATTTCGTGTAATATCGTCTTGTTTGAAATAGATTGATACAATGCAACCACAACCAGCAATACAATACATGTGTGAATTCTGTATTTGTATTTTAGACCTTTGTATAAAAATAATATTTAATGATATAAGATGTAAAATAAAAACAAACGCAATGTTTCGAATGAGTATGAGTGCATAATATTGTTGGATTACTTTCTCCTTCTATTGATGGTTATATCAGCAGATAATTGTTTAACTTCTGGATATATTAAATATAAAGCAGTAACGATTTGAAACAAAAACTACGTAAGTGGTTCATTAATATGTCATCTGTATAACAAGATGATTGATGCAGGCCCATTATTTTGTACTCGAGACAACTGTCTCGCAACATTATATCGCACTAAATGTATTCTCTTGTAGAGTGTTTGTCTAGTATTACAATATTTAGTACAAAAGACATATGTCTAGCAACAACATTAAGGTCTAACAATTTTGTATAAACAGTATCAATAAACCCAAAACTCCTTTATATGTCTAGCTAGAAAAATAAATTGTGCATAGCAGCATACTCTTTAGTACTGATGTTACACGTTTACACAACGTTAATACAATAGTAAGAACCAAACAATAGTTATGTATTTAGTTCTATAAATTATACTGATACTATAGCCTATATGCTTGTACACCCAATGTATTTTTGTTTATAAAGTGTTTATATATATATATATACTTACATTTGTTATATCACACAATTATGAGATTTCATTGTTAATTAAGTGAGCGACATTTCTGTAACATTTCTAATAGGATACATAAAATCACGGAGAATAAACTTAAGCTATTACAAACAAATGTACGAAAATATGCGCCCGATTTAATACGCTGTTGTTTTTTGTTTTCTTTTTTACATGAAGTTTTATTTATTTCTCGATAAGGCGCCTCATGTGCCGGCGTTAAATGTTTTTTTAAACGTTGTAGTTTCATTAATACATACGTGTATAAAGCTGTGAAGTAGTAAAACTCTAAATGCATGGATGGAAATATCTTAACAATGTGAAACTAAATGCGCTCATATTTCTTGATTATCGTCTATTTCCCAGTCTCCCACATAATATGAAATAACTATTATGGTCGTATGGAATTCATCGTAGTAAGTAAATCCAATATTCAATGGAGAGGAATATTTAAATCTGGCAACTTCTTCGCTCTAAAATATAAACAAAAACATCGCATTAACTATTTTACACGCAAAAGAGACCTTTTGAATATTTATATTTTATTTGAACATTTTCTCAACAAATAATGATTGCTGCACGAAAAGTTTAGTTATGCATTGATGCTCTGACACGTGTGAAAAGCGTAAGATAGCATCTCAATCGCTATCAGAAATATGCAATTCCACGTATCGTATTTAATAGATAATTGGTGCGGTTTATGAGATTGACGTTAGTTGTGGCTGTTCATAGAAGATACGGTTTACATGCATTCGAGTTGACGTTTAGTTGTGGCTGTAAATAGAAGGTACGGTTTATATGTATGCGAGTTGACGTTAGTTGTGGCTGTTAAATAGAAAGGTACGGTTTACATGTATGCGAATAGACGTTGGTGGTGACTGTTCATAGAAAGTATGGTTTCCATGTATGTGATGTGACATTAGTTGTGGCTATTTATGGAACACTGATCGTAAAGTTGAGGCTGTTCATAAAACGTACTATCCAGAGAGCTTACGTTTACTTTGAACACATAAAACAAACGTTAGAATCTCAAAATCCTTATCAATATATTTTTTGACATTACTTTTCTTTGTAGCGAAATGAAATAAATATAAACTGTATAAGGTACAACATTAAAGAGAAAGTCATTTAATAACTGGTCCGGCAGTTGATCCGGCATAAGATTGAGAAAAAGAAGCCATATGTGCGCGTGATATTGTAAGGGTCTCGATACAATATTCTAGCCACGTCTCAAACATGTGGAAAAATATTTGTACGTCATCGTTTTAGACTGTTCATCTATATGAATTTTATTGTCTAAAATAATTTTTATTGTTCATTTTATTACTTATTTTATTTCTATTTTCATTCCTTTTTTCATCTTCTGTTCGGTACCTTCTTTCCCTTTTTTCCTTCTTCACATCTATAATTCCTTTTTTACCATTTATCATCTCTTTCTTTCACTCTTTCTTTGTCTCTTTTTTAATTTCATCCATTTATTCTTAAACAAGTATTCTTTAGTCCTTTCCTTTTCTTATATTTAACTCTGTTTTCTAAAATTTCTAATTTTGTTCTCTCTAAAAATCATCTAAAAGAAACATCGTCTACAAACAACCACCTTTATTCCTAGATGATCATCTTTTGTATATCTGCCTTTTCTCTCCCCCTCCCCCTCCCCCCTCTCTCTTCATTGTTCTTCTGAATATAAACACATGTATAAAACCTAATACATTGTCATATATAGCAATGATTAGACAACACACCTGCGCACAAATCATTATTATTACGGAACATAAAATATTCATTATCAAAGATTTGAAAGTAAATATTTAATAATAATTTCTACTTCTACAAATCTGTCTCGTTAAACAGAGTTTAAAATTAGAAATTTAATAATAATACAAACAATGCACATATTTTACTTAAACTACTGATTTCTTTATAAACCAATTGACTTTACCACACTAAAGTTATTTACGAACAAGTGAGCGACATCATCATTTTCATACACTTGACACATTACATGAAAAACAAACCCTATTGTATGTGTGTACTATTAATACAACAGCACGTTCAACAGCACGTTATAATAACTAAAATGCTGGATGGTCAATAGATGACAGCAAACAGGGATCAAATGTATGATTACTTAGTCAATATAACTTATGATATACAAACTAGATACCCGCGAGCAACATGTCGAGCTCGTCAAAATAGATGTAATTTAGACTTATAGCTAACACAAAATATAACAACAACAACAACAACAACAAAAACAACAACAACAAAAACAACAAAAACAACAACAAACAACAAAAACACAATATGCCGTTGGACCACAAAACATTCATAATAGGAAATCCTTTTTGCAATTTTAGCAATTAATACTCCAAAGACGTATATTAAGTTAAATAAACACGTTTTTTTTTTCATTTGCATATTTTCCTAATTATTAGGCTTGCGATAGTTTATATGCACAACATATATAAAACCTCAGAAAAGACGAATCGTTTATTTTTGTAGGTGACCAGAGGATGCAAGTTGTATATCGCCAAGAAATTGATGAAAACCATTTCCTCGACACAGAAAGAAAGTCCGATTTATTTATAACAGCGATAAAAATTATAAGCCAAAGACGAAAGTTTCATGCATTGTTTGATAGCTGAGAGACACATGGATTCCTGGTGCCTGGTATGAATCAGCTCTCTGTAATGTGGACATTAGATCCAGATGCCGCTTCATGCAATTTGTCGTTATCTATGACCTGCCAGTCACACGAAGAATGCTATTTGCATTGATACATAAGTCTTTACAGGAACAAGAATCGAATAAAACGTTGGTCACACGCTGGTATCGTAATAGCCTGGAGCTTGTGTTACTCTTTTTGGGCTTTTGTTAACGGTGGTATACGACAATTTGAACCAAAGATTCTTTCCTAGAATAACCAAATCAGTCATTGTTAGCTGAAAAGGTCCTGCAAAATGCTGTTCATTGAAGTCCTAGATCTTTGTGAACTAACTAAGCATAAATCCACATTCCTCATTGCAACCATGTATTTCCTATCTGGACCACACTGCAAAGATAGCTATATTAAAACTAAGAAAACCTACATGACAACCTACTTTAGAGAACGAGTTATATCGTCAGCCGCCTGACGTCGACATCTATTTGTTTGCAGAGATCACTATCGTGCTTCTTTGTAGGTTTGGACAGAATGAGTATATTGGGTGCTTTCTGGCGCAGTATATAGAAGTTCCCTAATTTAGGTAATGTTATCGGCCTTACTAGACTAAAGAATGAGATCATGAAGAAATAATGCCTAAATTCCTCCAAACAGTGGGAAAATTTTAATACGTTCAATTGATGTTGGCAACTGTCGGATACCACCTTTATAATATAGAATAAGATTTTCAAAAAATATAATTGCAGTGATTCGACGTTTCGACTATTTCCTATCAAGTCTTTTCCTTTACTTGTATGGTAAATAATAGTTCACTCAATTGTTATACATGTAGACGAATCTGTTCAAGTTTTAAATAAACATAAGCTAACATACATGATCATTGCCTTAAAAGTTCTGCCAGCATTCGGCCAGTGTACCTAAATATAGAACAAACACATCAGTAAAGTGAATGATATAGCTTTCAACTCTTGTCTGTCACTGAATGTCCAACACCACTGAACCACAGTTCCCCGTGATGTCCAAAAGCACGCTTTTAAGAAGATTATTTGAAGTCTCCTAGGACGCTTGACAGACGTGTTCCTAAGAGTGTGACCTAAATTTAACAATTTCATTATAAAACATAATAACTCACTTGAAGTCATGATGTACAATCCCGAAACATCTGTCTTTAACGCTGTAAGCTGATTTTTTTCAAAATAGGTAAATAAGAAAAGGTTCTATCAAAATTTTCACAGATATTTAGATTTTATCTACCAGTAGACAAAGGCAAACAAGGTAAATGTAAATGTGACAAAAAAACAGAGACGAGGCATAACACACATAAAGAGAAACCATCAGTTACCGCCTTGGAACGGTCAATCGGCAGAAAGGCCGACTGGGGTGCTTAAACCTGGTTTGTGGAGCGTCCCAACCTCGCACTTCCTGAAGGTTTTTCTATCAAATAAACAGTGTGAATAACAATATTCCGTCAAAGTGAAGCAACTAACAGTAAGCACCTTCATCGGGAGTTAAAACAGATACAATGAACTGATATACATACCCAATATCTAGTAATAAAAAACAATCAACATATGTACAGTATGTACAGTAGATAAAAGACTCGGCAACGTAAAAATTCCAAATGAGAGATTGATTTGAAATAAAACAGCCCAAGCGCTGATATATTATAAGAACAAATAAAACAGCCCAAGCGCTGATATATAATAAGATCAATTTTAATATGGCATACAATGACATGACATCATATGCCAAAAGTGTCAAAAGTAAAATGTAAAAATACGAAAGAAAACATCGAATTTTAGAAAACTAACTACCAAAAAAATAAAATGTAGTATTGTTAAGAGTTAATAAGTTAAAGAACCATTTCATAAAAAGCCGAGGATTTATCAGCAGTACTTAAAATCCCGATGTTATACCTACTGTGCAATCTCACGTAAAGGGTATGGAGACTGCTCAAGTTGTCCCACCTATATAGGTCACGACTGGAGAGATGAAGGGACAAGAATTCTCATAGTAACTGTCCAATTGTGGCTTTAAGTCACTGTTTTCATATAATCTCAACGACCTGTCCAGTCATCGTGTAATTTAAAAGCAATTCAAGTTCTTCACTGTAAAAGGGTCAATTGCAAGCTGTGCAGTACAACGAAGGATGCCTTGATTTTTTTCGTGGTGAAGAAAACAGACCTATTTGTGAATGTTTTGCTTAAATTGTTAATGAAACCTTTTGTTGTTTACACTTATGATTTGCCAATATTTAATTTTGTAATGCTTTGAAATCGCAAAAAGCGAAGTCCCTTCATTTTGATGGGGTTTTTAATGCTTGGTTTTGTATTTATGTGATTACAGCTTTTTTTTAAATAGCACAAATATGCAAAAGATATGGTAACGAATGGGAAAAAGTATTTAAAACATGAAACGTGGAAGTTCACGCTGCATTATCAGACCATTTCAATATTTTAAAGACATTTTATTAGAACAAATTATTGGAACTTTATTAGATAAAATGTGTGTTTTAAACGAAAAATCGTTGTTTGTCTTAAATATTTTAAATGGTTGTTCATTCGAATAAATGATACTTCGTTTATATTACCGAGCAAGTTGATAAAGTAATATTATATCTAGGTAACGATAAAAATCGAAGAAATGGGTGCTAACAACAACTGGTAATAAAATGTACATCCTTTACTTACACATCGATTCTAGTGATTCTGAATTTTCATTAAATACTTAACTACATAGAACATATCTGTTACAACTAGACTTGAACTTTAACAATCAGCATTCTGATGAACGTTATATATTTAAATATAATCTGCTTCATAGACATTGATGTTTGTATTTGCATTTATGACAGAAATTCGAAGACGAAGATAAATGGATAACCAATGTCGTGTTTTTGTTGATTGCATTTAGCCGTTGTGTTGTTGTATATAACTTGCTTTTAAAACATGCAATATTCATAAAGTAATTTTGTCGAGTATCATGTTTTGCTTCTAGAAGAAAGTTGACGCTTTTAGAATTAATTTAAAAAAAGAAGACAAAAGCAAACAGAAGAAAATGTCAGATTTCGGCATCGCGCTAACTATATACTATGTTAATAAGATCTTGAGTGTAAGTCATGCAAAAATGTTCGTCTAAAATAAAATGTTCACAATACTGAAATAATATATAAAACGATCGTTCACCTATTATACATAAACCCGAAAACGTCTTAAAATATGCTCAAAACGATAAGTATGTAGCTTTGTCTTTATTTGCTATCTCTGACAGAAAAAAACAACATTTATATAATACACGAACAAATGTATGCGTCGCTTTTGGATAATTGATCTGACATAATTTTAATAGTTTATACCTTATGTTAGTTTTTGTAATTATGTAGTTGCTAGCAAAAAATTATATCAGAGACGTAAGGGCTAGAACTATTCAGATTAATTTTTAAAATCAATAAAAAAGCACATCAGCTATAATATAAGAATGTCAAGTAGTCCTATTGCAATGAAGGTTAAGAAGTTAAAGTTATGCCCACTTAATTCACTAAATTATGTAATTTAGATTCTTCTAGCAATTTGTCTTATCGTTGTGTCTGATCTCCTGCCTTGTTTCTTGGGAAGTTATTGTCAATTGTAGGTCCACATCATCTTACTGTCTTTAAAATAATCTTTGATAAATTACGGAAGACGCCTAGTGAAGAATGGAAATGGACTCTACAGGACACGTCGGTTTACATTTGTCTTGTCTCATGATACATCTGCAAAATGTTCGCATGCAAATATGGCAACATTATTTTACCAGTACTTAACGTATAGTTCGCCTGTTAAACACCAAAGTTTAACACAACTTAATCATGTCTTTTTTATCTCCGACATGGTTTCATAATTTCGTGTTTTCTGCAATCGTAGATAATACTGACATTCATCTTTTAAATGACAACATAAACCCCTCCCCTTAAACCATACTCGGAAAATGTATCAATTAATTTAAATTATTTGAGATGCATATTGTTTAAATACCTTTTACTTTTTGCTCTGCTGAAAACCATAGTCGAACATGTAAAAGTCTTCTTTCAAAAAAGTCATACTCTATGCATATTTTATACCGTGTCAACGGTCAAAGACAGTACATATATAACGAATACACGTAATGTAATTAAGATTTACATACATCCCCATAATCAAGGTGTAAAAATATATGCCCTTCAGAATGTCCCTGTTACTTTTGCATGAGGGAATTTTGAAAACACCAGCGTGAATAAACATCAACTTTACAAATGTTCGCACAAAAACTAGAACAGCCAGTTGATTTTCTTTGATTTTCTTTGAATCGACGATGCTAGTTTTTGTGATAATTTTACAGAGGCTTTCTGTATATCCGAAACGCAAATTATTATCAAAGATGACAATATGCAATAACATAATGTCCTTATTTACATGTAGTCTCAACTATCAGCCAAGTCATCGTTTAATTTAACAGCAATTTTAATATATATATGCCGGAGTTCTCTTTGGACTTTACGTTGCGTAGACTTATAAGAAATCAATGCCATCTTTATGTCCCAGTTTGTAAACAAGACGTAGCTAAACGTGACAGAACATAGCGTTAATAGACTGTTAATAAACAATAACGACACAGTACACCTAGTTATTCCTTAACATTTGCACGCGTTTTTCGTCTTTTCATTTTCTTAAATATAGTTTTAATTAGAGATGCCACCCATAAATGGTTTAGTTTGTATTTGAAGAAAAGGCGACGAATCAACTACTATTTAAAATACGTAATAACACTAAATTAAATATTGTAAAATGTCACTCAGCTACACACAGTTAAATCTTCATTACTTATACACGCCATTTACGAACGTCCAAAAAAAACCCCTAGATAATAACTTTACATCAGGTTTAGTTACCGAATATCCTGGTATTTTCAACTAAACCCCCCTTTTATGTGTACTATGTGTAAAGGTCTGTAAATACAATTGAAATAAATGTAAACCTATATTGGTATGATTTGTATGTGACATACTTTTGTTATAGGCCTTCTTTAGATCGGATTCGTTTCGACAATCTGTATCAAACTAACCTCGTCCAGCGAATACGACTCAATAAATGTAAACCTATATTGGTATGATTTGTATGTGACATACTTTTGTTATAGGCCTTCTTTAGATCGGATTCGTTAGGACAATCTGTATCAAACTAACCTCGTCCAGCGAATACGACACACATATTTTAATGTAGTATATGTACAGTGAAATTGCCACGAAATTATGTTAAAGCGTCAGTTATATGTTTATAAAATTTCTGCGAAGTACTGCTGAATAATATGAAATAAAACTTCTGCGATGTACGGCTTAACTATATGAAATTAAACGTATGCGATGTACGGCTGAATAATATGAAATTAAACGTATGCGATGTATAGCTGAATTATATGAAATAAAATTCTGCGATGTACGGCTGAATAATATGAAATAAAACTTCTGCGATGTACGGCTGAATAATATGAAATAAAAATTCTGCGATGTACGGCTGAATTATATGAAATAAAACTTCTGCGATGTACGGCTGAATTATATGAAATAAAACTTCTGCGATGTACGGCTGAATTATATGAAATATAACTTCTGCGATGTACGGCTGAATAATATGAAATATAACTTCTGCGATGTACGGCTGAATTATATGAAATATAACTTATGCGATGTATAGCTGAATAATATGAAATATAACTTCTGCGATGTACGGCTGAATAATATGAAATAAAACTTCTGCGATGTACGGCTGAATTATATGAAATATAACTTCCGCGATATTCGTCTGAATGTAATTGCGGCACGAATGATCGACAGAATTTTCAGTTATCGCATTTCTAAATTTAATTTTTGTAAAGATGGAATGCCTTATCTATTATTTCAAGTAAGACATCCTTCAATGTCACAACAAATTGAATAAAAAATTCAAATACTAATCATCACTAGCAGCTTAAGTATACAGCATGGACAAAATACGGATCATTACATACAGCAGATTTGGCATCTGGTCCTCGTCGATCACAGTCATATGCGTTATTTCTAGCACACATGATATTAATACACAAATTATAGGTATCGGACCACCGATTCTTATTCTTGTATCGACTTCTTAATATGAAGTAATAGTGCATGTAAGGGGTACATTTACTCAGACCTGTTATTTACTACACTTTGTACAGCTCTCAATGTAAAAGTAACTAAAAACCAAACAGCTTAAAACAAAACAACAACAACAACAACAACACACACACACACACACAAATATATAAACAGTAAAACAAAAACAACAACAACAAAAAAAAAAAAAACACAAAAAAAAACCAAACAACACTAAACGACAAAGAAATAAAAAACACACAAAACAGTATATTAGTCTTACGATGTATCAAACTGATCCTTTGTGTGCATCAATTCGTATTGAAATCATATGTAGTAAATTAATCAGTCATAAAGACCTCTGAATAATAAATAAATACTTTTTTGATTTTACTGAATACAATCAATAGTTCTTATTATTAGTCTCATTCGGTTGACCGGATGGACAACAAAAAACAATTGATGTTATGAATACGGATTGCCGTGTATTGATGAAGAAATATCACACGTGTATGGTTATTTATTTTCTACTGTCGTTGCAATTGTTTGTTATTGGCATACAAACTGCTTCTACGACTATAACTATGATTTTCAGTCATGGTCTCACACATAATTTATTAAGTATTATTATTATGTATTTTTACATACAGGCTATTATCATCTTGTTATATTCGAAGAAAGGACACATCTAAATTTTAACAAGTTTCTCTTCACTTCTTTTAGTTAATATATGTTTCAGTAGTTCATATGTGGAAAGGCTCTCTATGAACACCATTTGTATAAACTATAATCTCCATAAATCGAGTATGCTTAATTTAATGCTAGGCTTGTATATCATATTTCTACAAAATTCTAGGCCTGTATATTATATTTCTACAAAATTCTAGGCCTGTATACTATATTTCCACCAAATTCTATGTCTGTATATTATATTTCTACAAAATTCCATGCCTGTATATTATATTTCTACAAAATTCTAGGCCTGTATACTATATTTCCACCAAATTCTATGTCTGTATATTATATTTCTACAAAATTCTAGGCCTATATATGTATATTTTATTTCTACAAAATTCTAGGTCTGTATATTATATTTCTACAAAATTCTAGGTCTGTATACGTGTATTATATTTCCACCAGATTCTTGTTCGGAGATGCTGGTACATGTAAGTACTACCTCATATTTCAAATGATACTGTTGTTTAAAACATTAAACCAGGATTAGTATTATTTGCTTTAAACAATAGTATATGCAATTAATGTACCATGTACGATTCTTGTTAGTTTCTGCATTAGCGGTGTTTACCCATAATATTGATTAATTATATATTTGCTTTCGTCTAAATGCACTATTGTATTCCTATAGGCAGGCTTTATTCTGCTTATGCCTTTCATAAATAATCTAAAGCACTCTACAAAAATGACATTTTATCTAAAGTTCATGGTCCAAATTTAATTGAGTTTACACAATCAGAAAAATGATGTACTTACATTATTGCCGATATAATAACTATTGATGTTGATTAAGCGTTAGGGAGATAAGGTCTAAGGCGCTGAATATGACTCTAGAATAGATAAAATTCCGCATATAACGCATCAGCATGTCATAAAATTTTATAGAAAAGATCTCTGACATTTTCCAGCAAAGGCGAGGTAAACTTACTGATCAAGTCTATATCAGCAATTGATAGCCTCTGAATAGTGACTACCACCGCATACTTGATGAGGCTATATTTTTTTATCACAATGCATAAGCTCAATTAACTATATGTTGGCGTATGGTAACGAAACTCAATTTTATTGTGATAACGGAATATCATCGTAAAAGAAAATATAACGTCATGCTTTAGTTACAAACAGAACAGTTGTTTGCATAAAACCTATAGTTGTTTGCTCATATTAAACATTAATGCCTTGATGTTCTGTTTTGTAGTTCATATCTCAATTAAGAGAATGACATTTGCCAAGGTTTAATTTATAAACACGCAAACAATGTTCCCTTCTAGGGCAGCAGTGTGTCCAAAAAGCTAGAAATAAGTCCCGTAAGATTCAAACTGATGGTGAAAACGTCTTAAACATAAAATAACACCACAGTCTTAAAGGAGTTCATCTTTGGGAACTGATTAATAGGTTGCTGTCAACTTGATGTAATATTTGATCTAATATCTGATAATTGAGAATCAAAACGTAGCGTGAAGCCTTCGCCGGAACATTTATCACTGTTCAATCCATTAAAATAAGATCATCATCTGCTTTTATTGTTGATATGGGATTTATTGAAATTTCCAGGTCACTTAGCGAGGAGAAATATTATTTTTTCGGACTTAGAACTGTTAGTACAAACCTCTTCGAAATATTTATCAGGAAATTGTGTCATAGTTTGGGGACATGTATGGCATGATAAAGATATAAGTTTTTTTGATCGATCCTATTATGCATTAACTGCCATTTCTTTCAATGTCAGATAGACACATCTACTGTACACAATCAGGTGTAAAGTACTGCACCTCGTTATTGTATGAAGTCCAGAAATAACAACACATCATCTCTATCACCGCCTTGGGAACCATATCACAGACAATAAAACGTACCGATATTATGGTATTGGATTGAGCAATAATAGATGTTCCGGCGATGTCACTACGATATTTAATGTTTGTCAACTTATGACTAGAGAATAATTCTAACATTAGAAACCAGACCGCGAATCACACTAAGCTAAATGTTAAAATTTGTAAGAGATATGTTAACGTTTATAAAGATAAACATTCCTACGTTTCCCTTGCACTTAAAACAGTAGTGGTAAATGTGGTAAATGAAGAATATTAGCGATGTCAGCACATTTTTTATTAATCATGTCCATTCCGTAAGACAAGATGAACCACCAGATAAACACCCGCTTCTGTTAAAAACATTGCATTTTTCTATTTTTGTTACCTAAAGCAATAAGAAATATATTCAGCAGCAAGAAAGCAGATGGGAGGTCTACGTGTCGACTGATTGTGATACTGGCAACGTGGGCAAACGGATTACGGTTGTACAAGAGTAAGTAAAATGCTGATATCTGAGTAACTTCTGTGCTTTAAATACCATGCTAACGCAAAACATAACCTCCAATGACATATGTTTATGCCAGTGATATATGCTCAACCATATTAATACGTTTTCATCATTCAAGACAACACTTGGTACATTGCTGAATTCTTATTGTTTCACGTTTTAGTTAAAAATACAGTTACATTTGTCCAAGACAGAAGCATCCCCAGTGTCAAAACGACGATTCCATAGATGTATATAATATATCCAGTATCACGATGATATTCTGCTACATGTTTACTAAGAAGAAACACAAACCTTAACTATGAACTATTCGTATATTTGAGATGACAATTTAAAACCCGGCCATTTTACATTTTCATAAACATTTCGGAACAGAAAATAAGTGAAAGTTTTTATAACAAGCGTATATGCTACTTTTTACAGATTTCCTATTCAATTGTTATTGAAATAAATATAACACGTATATATGATCGGACAAATACACACTCACAACGCAGCCCTGCCAGATGACGACAAACCGTGTAGACATATGGGTGATAGTAGTAACATACAGATGCATCCATATCGGCAAACACAATGTTTTGTGTGTAGTATTTCCGGTATATTGAGTGACGGAACTATATTAAAACAATGTTGTCTGCAAAAAAAAAAGTTGTCGGTAATTAATCTTAATTTATTGAAAGGCCTGCTTGATTAATAAAGATCTGTAGCCATAATGATACTAGTCTAGACATTCAAGAGTAGTCAATTTATCATTGCAGTATGCCTTAAGACATAAGTGAACATAAATATCTTCAAATGGAACTTTTAGTTAATTCAAAATAATGACAGCAGCTATCATATACTGTATTTAAAATACCATTAATCACGATCATGCTGGTCGTAAAAGAGGTGAACTGTAAGCAAATCAGAGGAAACAAAAATATTTAAACAAATCCTCACATAATGTCACTTTACAGCAGCACATAACATATATTTCTATACATTTTGTCTTTGAGAAAAGAAACTTCTGGAAGGACGTGGGGCTTTGGAACCGCGCAAACCAGGTTAGGTTACTCTTCCGCCTGCTGACAATTCATTACCCATTACCAATTGTTCGCGCGCGCGCGTGTGTGTGCTGGTACGTGCGTATGCCTGAGCGTGCGTGTGTGCGCTGGTGCGTGTGTGTGCTGGTAGCGTGTGTATGCCTGAGCGTGCGTGTGTGTGCTGGTGCGTGTGTGTGCCTGAGCGTACGTTTGCGGCTTTTCCTATTCTAAACAAATGTGTAAGTATATGTGTGTTATGACTTGTAAATGTGGTCATGGTGTCGACATTTGAGAATTTGAAAGTTTGATTTTATCGTCTAGTCTATGAATTTTTTTTTGTATGTCATTAGTGGGTGTTTCCGTTAGTTAAATTTATTTTCCCAGGACAAGTCTTAAACGTTATCTGTGGTCGTCTAGTTTGTTTATTACAGTAATAATGGTATGTGTTCTCACAAAATAAATGGTAAAATTGGTATTTGACGGACATCAGTTCATCACGGACGAGACATTACACCTATACTTACACTTTAGAGTTGATCTATGTGTCGTCGTAATAAAGTTAAAGATACGTATTATATGGAAACACAATTCAGAAACCAGTCAACAAAGATTATATGTGTGTGTGGGCAAAGAAATCTACAAATCATTCATGCCCAGCATCTCGTTGCTTCCAATAATGAACGTTTTTAGCGCTATTTTATTTAATATTTCATTGGAGTTTAGGTTCTGTAAAATATGTTTCCGGGTAAATAAGCGTTAGATGTCTAATTCAGCCATATGATGATTTTCCAGATGCTAATTATTCCCTAGAGGAGGACAAGAAAGAAAATTATCAAAACACTTGCACAACGTCCAGCACAAAATTTAATGAAAGGTATTTACTACAGATGTACATGTATAAAAGGGTGCAAAATTTATACTGCTTTAAACCGCTTTGTGGTGAAAACAAATTTAAAAAACCTCTCCCATATGGTCTTGAAAATTCGACAAAGAACAAACATATTAATTTAAGCGCACTGGATCAACAATACAAGAGTGTAGATGTTTGATTCACGCTTAAGCGACTACCTTAAAATAATTATCAGCGATTAAAAAAACAAAAAGCGAAACACAGTTTGTATTTTAATGTCTTTCAGCTGATGCGTGTTGCATCGGTTATTCTACCCAGACATTTGTCTGGGGTCTTCCTCCACCAAAACAGCTGGACGTCGCTATAATGATCAGGCCTCAGCGATGTATCTCAAACAAACAAATTTGTTGTCGTCTTCGGATGTAACAACATTTATGGTTTTCTACATAGCTTCCCTTTCATGTAAATGTCCAAATGCAAGTTGAAATATCGTACAATGTTCGCATTCGAATTAAGCACATCGTCCTACTTCTGACTTATCTGAGGATTAGTTTCTTTAAGCTGAAGATTTTCATGTCAGATAGTATTATCAATTCTGTTCTAATCAAGTCGTATAATTTGACATCACTTTCCATTGTTTTAACCAATTCGTTCTTCCACAATTTTCGTTTTCTTAATCTCAGTAGCGACTGCCAGTTCACAGCGCTATGGTTAAGGAAGAGAGTGGGGAATTATAGGATAAGGACTTATCCGACTTACAACTAACGTAATATTGTTTACGTCCTTAGCAATACAAAGGATACCACCGTGACCCGTACCGGATGAGTGCCTACTGTAGAAATTGTTGGGCAAAAATGTAGCGAGACGTCAAGGCTGGGAATTCTAGACGAAGGACACGGAGTACCTCTGGTGACTGGCTGATAATCTTTTGTTTTGTGGAAACGACGGCCTTCTGTGTATTGTTAAGCTTAAATAACAGTTAAAAAATTAGCAATGATTACACAATCTGACCGATTAGCAAACACAATCCTAAAAAATCTCTTAGAATGACATGGAGGTGATTTACTTTTGGTATCAGAACAGATTTCTTAAAGAACAGTCTTAGAAACTTAATCTTTTAAAGTATATCAACAAAAATTTAAGTCAAGTCAGTAATATTAGATGAAAACAGCTGTTTTAACCATACAACTTTAACATTACCAACAACAAGTATATGCTTTACACTAATTATATCATGATTTTCTAAATATCACATAATTCTTGTGTCACGTGTCTAAGTATGTTAAGTTTATTTGTCACTGCGCAACGTTTCCTGTCCCCGATAATGACATGGACAGCGCGTTTAAAACACAAGTGACGCTTGCGCCGCTTCACGTTAATGACATCACATACGTACGTTATGATTCGTTTATATACGGATGAATTTAAATAATGTATCGAACCTGATACGATGATTTTACAGATACTGCTTAAAATACTGAACAAGTACAAAATTAAAATTGTACATATATTAAAAGAGTTTCACCATGAGTACATATAACAATGACTATATAGAAACATAAATATTTATAAACTTTGTCTGGCCGTGTTGTACACTATTGTTTAGTATACATATATAGTATATCAGATAGCGTGTCGGCATTTTAAGAACAGGAACGCATGACATAAATAGGTCTATAGAGCAATATTCAATTTAAGTACAACAGCAATAAAGAGAATTCAATGCACAACTAGTCTAGACAGTAGCATCTAAACTCGACAATAAGTGCATTATATAAATAAAACAACACGTGTTTAAACTCTTATCAAATTAACTATCCTAGACAAATGTCAAATGTAAGCAGGTCATGCATAAACAATGCATGTATACTAAAATATTTTTTAAATATCTTTAATTTTCATGACCAAACAATAGGAGAAATATAATGGTCAAAACTCCCTACATATACGTATCTCTTAAGGCATTAAGTCCAATTTATACGCTTGCTTTTTTAGACAATCGAAATAAAAAGAAAAGCATGCACGCGTAATAGTTCTTATCGTATACAAATATGATACTTGCAATTTTAATCAGTTGACATTATCACATGTTTACTAACCTTGCTTGTTTTAAACTTAATATTTAAAGTTAGAATTCTCACCTGTAAATAATGTGGACGTATAACGGGTGCCTTTGTTAATAACATAGAAGCAGGAGATGTCTTGATTATTTATGAAATAATGATCTGTTTCTAAAAATGAACATAAAATAGGTAATATTAACTCACCATATTGTGTCAATTCTCAAGCGCGAATAAGAAAAAGCCAGTTTGCAGATAACCTTAAAAACTGTTTTATAAACTTCCTTTAAATAGCAAGGCGACTATATGTAATCGTTCCCGAACAATCTTATGTATAGCGCAAAATTGTTTTTATGCACAAATAAAGTGCGGCCCTTTCATGCATAGATAATACGGTCATTATAAATGTTTGGTGAATATCAGAAATATATTTTAGTAAACTTAAAAATTTAGTTAACATGCTCACCAGTCACTTGAACATGTTTGTAAGCAATATGTAAATACATGTATATGATGTGTTTAAACCACATTTTACCACGATGTACTTTGCACAAGTCAAACTTAAATTATGTTATGTTCTGCTGTTTGCATTCGGACCTCTTTCCATGCGTTTCAGGACTGAGAAATCAGGTTTTTGCCATATTATTTTTATTTTCATTTTTATTAACAGTTTTTTGACTTATTATGAGAATAAAACAAATGTTATCAGTAAGTTTTTGTATGTTTGGTAGTACACATATCGTTACAACTAGAGTTGTTGGATTTCAGACCTCTTTCATAGTCAAGATAACCTGCCTCCCTTTACCCATACAGTCTTATGAAAGCCTTAAAGAATTTGTTCGTCGATAGACAATATAATTCAAGCATAAAGTGTGGATTTAACTTTAGTTTTTAAATGTTGCATTTTCTTGTTTGTTCATATTTTTTTTAAATTTTAGTTTTACTCATTGCGTGTTTCATTTGTGGTTAGAATCAGCTTTGACTGGTTCTAGTCATAGGAAATAGTGGTCTCCGCTCTTAAAACATACTTTGATCAATGAGTAAGGAGAACTAGTATGTTTTCCGTCACACGATACGCTCCTTCCGATTATTGGGCGATGTCACTCTGTCTAATGCTGATGCATGGATGAATAGGAACTTAAAAGATCCAGTATTTAGTAGTGCAAACGAACTAAAACTAGTTTATGACGAGGAAATCAGGCTGCCCACACTTATTTTCACTGCAATTTAAATATTAAAAAAATACGGTTGCTGTTGTTTGGATTTCCTATTAGCCAAAATGTACCACTGTTGAACAGCATCTCGACGGTAACATTTAATGCTTCGCATCAATGCTTCTTATGCTTGTTGTTATTTCCACTATATTGATTACTCCTTAATATTTAGAAGACTAAACCTTTTCATGGTGTAAGTTCCTTATTAATGTCCTGAATCTTCCCATTACAGCTTCATTAATGGCTGATATGTGATTCCCAGACCGACATTGGCGCGATGTTTTTAATAAAACCCTGGCATACTCCTGGCCATTTTGAGATGATTTATATTACTGTTATATCACTATTCAGTTATTGTTGGTGTTCTCCTGTCTGCATTAAAAACAAGAACGATTTTCTGATCAATAAAGGTATGTATGTCGCTACTTACGACAAGTTTATCAGCCGGATAAATTCGCAAATTCTATTAGAAACACTCTTTTCCTGATAGTGAAATATAACCCCACAGTTTAACATACGGGCAAACCACAAGAAAACAGCACATAATATATCTATATATTACTTGCTGTACTTGTTTACTTCGGCAACTTTCTTTTACTTATTTTTAGGTCAGAAACAATAGAAAATCATCTCGATAATTGCACTGGAGAGAACACCGATAATAAAGGCTGTTGATTTCTTAGTAATGATTGTGTAATGGGAGTGTATGTTTCACCGATAACAACAGGGCATATATATCGAGTAAGAATTTAATTAGAAGGTATAAGAACAACGAAGAATACTTATATATGCTCACTACTTCTAAAGAAATGAATTGTTTATTTCCTTGTTAACAGTTAAATTAAACTGGTTAAATAGCTTTTGAGAGGAAATAACATATGTCGTTTCTAGTAACTTAAGATGACTGGATAATCGATGACGTGCCTGTCAGAAAGATGCATCGATGCGATTGATCGAGGCAAGTTTGCGCAAAATGTTATTGTCTTTCAAATCATTCATCACATTTTCCGTCGTTGTTCGCTGGTTCAACAATCATTGTAAAGTTTACAATTTTACAAGGACTTTCATAATTGCATAACAAAGGCTTCGATTGGCGATCATAAAACATTATGAATTGGAAGAACGAATTATTTTGGAAAAAAGACTAGGAACTTTGAAAGTCAAATCAACGAACATTAGTTGAACCTCTGCTGTAAAGCCACATACCGGATATAACCAATATTGGCAATGAATGCGCGTATTCACATGAACGCAGTACATTACCATATAGATGAGAATTACCACACTGCACCCACCAGCAACAAATCCGCTGGCAGACGACGAAAGAAAATCCGTGGACATGAATTAGTATTTATGTTATTTCTAAGATTGCAAAACTATCATTATTCTGCGTTTGTCCTGAAGAAATGCAGGTTAAATAAATTGTATATGCGTGGCAAATTAGCGTCGAGGTTGCTTTTTAACAAAATTTTAATGATGTATATGACATGTAACAATTTCTGTTCAATTTATACTGAAGGAATCTCATCGTTCTCCGAAACACAAAATATTATGGTGTCAGTTTCCGATCATATTTATCATGGCAAAGTCCAAAATTTCTTTTTCTGTTTGCATTTATCAGAGCCCACGAGACGAGATATGTGTCTTTCAAATAGCACATGATTTGTCAACTGATTAAGAAAGCAGGCCCAGTTTAAAGGTTCTGCCAGGAATCGATGTATTTTCTAACAATTCATTCCTTTCTTGGATGAAAGTTAATACGTACCAAAGGTTTAGCGATCGATATATATATATATATATATATATATATATATATATATATATATATATATATATATATATATATATATATATATATATATATATATATATATATATATATATATATATTGTTTGTTGATTTGCAAATGTTGCATCAACGAATTATAAAATTCAGTTTCAATGCCATTATTTTTGAAGTATGGTTAAATCTCTGGCAACATCGACTTATCTATAACATACACAAACAGATGGCTACCGAATAAAAAGTATCTTATTGTTCTTTTTCGTGCCGTAGATTTTAATCAGAAATATTTAAAAAGATGCAAACGTTTATTGTCTTCTTCATGTAATGAATAAATGCACTACGTTGATATTATAAGTTTTATGTCGCGCCATTCTAATACATTTTGTGAAGTAAACATAGAAGCTTAGACTCATAGAAGAAAAGACCCGAACTCTCTCTTTATGTATCCACTGGAAGTCGGAAGTTGACATTTGAACTATTTACATACGCAAGACAGTTGCATAATGAACACTAGCAATCCTTTTTATTGTATATCAAAATCGTTAAGGATACTTACAACCTTATTCGCTAAGTTTTGAAATAAATAGTTATTAAATATGTTAACGTATACAGAGTATACCATAAACGTATACCATAAATCTCACTTTCCCTATATGACTAGTAAGCCATGTAACAATATTAAATCTTATTCATGGATGTATTTTAACAATGATTCCCATATTATACGTTTCTCCAGAAGAAGTATTCAGATAACTAAATCAGATGTCTAGACATTTTCTCAAGTAATCAATCCTTTTTCTGTTGGATATTGCTTTATATAATTTGTATAACGTATACTATATGTTTAATCAATCTAAAGAATTGTCGGAGTATTCCCTTATACCATATGGCTTCCACTAGTAAGATTCATTACCTTAGTCCGCCACGTACAATTTACACTAATAAAGTATTGTATTCCTGGTGTGACGCTAACACATACTTCGGAACGGCACTTGCCACAGTTTTTGGTTAAACCATTCACATTTCAGATCTTAATGTTAAGCCTGGGTAGAACTAAGCTGATTCCGTGGTGTGAAGCCTGGGTAGAACTAGACTAACCACGTAGTGTGAAGTCTGGGTAGAACTAGACTAACCACGTGTTGTGAAGTCTGGGTAGAACTAGGCCGACCCTGTGGTGTGAAGCCTGGGTAGAACTAGGCTGATCCCGTGGTGTGAAGTCTGGGTAGAACTGGGCCGACCCCGTGGTGTGAAGTCAGGGTAGAACTGGGCCGACCCCGTGGCGTGAAGCCTGGGTAGAACTAGGCCGACCCTGTGGTGTGGTGCCTGGGTAGAACTAGGCTGATCCCGTGGTGTGGTACCTGGGTAGAACTGGGCCGACCCCGTGGTGTGAAGTCAGGGTAGAACTGGGCCGACCCCGTGGCGTGAAGTCTGGGTAGAACTAGGCTGATCCTGTGGTGTGGTGCCGGTGTAGAACTAGGCTGATCCCGTGGTGTGTAGAGCCACCTGTGGTAGACTAGGCTGACCTGTGGTTTGAGCTGGGTAGACTAGGCCGATCCGTGGTGTGGTCTGGGTAGTTGGGCGACCCCGTGGTGAAAGCCTGGTAGAACTAGGCTGGCCCATGGCGTAAGTCAGGGAATGGGCTCTGCGCTGTGTGTGTACCTGGGTAGCTAGCGACCCCGTGGTTTGAAGCCTGGGTAGAACTAGACCGACTCCGTGGTGTGAAGCCTGGGTAGAACTAGGCTGACCCCGTGATGTGAAGCATGGGTAGAACTAGGCCGACCCCGTGGTGTGAAGTCTGGGTAGAACTAGTATGACCCCGTGGTGTGAAGCCTGGGTAGAACTAGGCTGACTCCGTGGTGTGAAGCCTGTGTAGAACTAGGCCGACCCCGTGGTGTGAAGCCTGGGTAGAAATAGGCTGACCACGTGGTGTGAAGTCTGGGTAGAACTAGGCTGACCCCGTGGTGTGAAGCTTGGGTAGAACTAGGCTGACCCCGTGGTGTGAAGCCTTGGTAGAACTAGGACAACCCCGTGGCGTGAAGTCAGGGTAGAACTAAGCAGACCCCGTGGTGTGAAGCCTGGGTAGAACTAGGCTGACCCCGTGGTGTGAAGCCTGTGTAGAACTAGGCCGACCCCGTGGTGTGAAGCCTGTGTAGAACTAGGCTGACCCCGTGGTGTGAAGCCTGGGTAGAACTAGGCCGACCCCGTGGTGTGGTGCCTGGGTATAACTACGCTGACCCTGCGGTGTGAAGCCTGGGAAGGACTAGGCTGACCTCGTGGTGTAAAGCATGGGTAATGCTAGGCTGATCCCGTGGTGTGAAGTCAGGGTAGAACTAGGCCGACCCCGTGGTCGATATTATTAATGATATGTCTATTTCAAAGACAACAACATATAATCCACTAGATTTTCAAGTCGAGGATGCAAAAATGCAGGCATTGACCTAGCGACAGGTTTTGACAATGTAAATAGTGCAAAAGTTTCAACTGAAAGAAGAAGTGAAATTGCATGAAAACTGGTAATCACTGAATTTTAATCGAGGGCCATTTTTTAAGATAGCGTAAATGGTAACCAAATGCATGCAAACAATACCTAAAATTTTATAGATACACAAATCATGCGTATTATGATAAGATTATGATAAGGATTTTACAGCATGTAAAGTTCGAACCAAGCATTTTTGCCCCGAATGTAACATTTAAATGTAATGAAGATGAAGTTTCTAAAACATATTTCATATTGTTATATAAGTATATGTTTTTCTTTATTATTTTTCTTTATTTTATTTATTGCTAACAGCTGGAGAAATGTGTTTGCTAGGTAACACAAACAATGATCAACGCAAAAAATGAAAACGATGCGTCCGACCGACATTTAATTACGCTATTCAGTACAAAAGATAATGCTACTTATACTTATCTGGAGCTAAAACGTGACTATATTGAACCATGTTTAATGGTGGATTTTACATCCAAATATACAAACTTTCATGAAGCAAATATCCCACAGACAATGATCAGAACTGATCCGAAAATGAAAGAAAATTGTACGGTAACATTTTTATACAATGATACGCTATGCAGCATAAACAATTTTATAGATGCACAATCTCAAAAATACATTTTTGAAAACCTTTTACTGGAAGTTATATAAATATTCATGTTTATTTGTTTTCAGGCTATAAAGATCCACAATTTAATTAAATCTTATTTGATGTCAGTTTATGGCCAGTTAAAGGTAGCAGTTGAAAAAAAAACACATATCACAGTGTGTATAATATTTCCTTCTTACATATTGATCTCGTAGTCTCTCTAATGTTAAGGTGAGAAATTATTTCAAAAGCTACGCCGATTCTGTTTAACATGCATTTCTCAGTTTAAACAGAGACCTAAACGTTTTCAAATATTAAGTATTAATCTATGTTCAGGGTGCTTGTCATAATACTATAATTTGAAAATGAAAGCAATCTTTTTCCCAAGAGAAATCGTTGAATTTCAATTCGTCTTTGGTATTTTTTGAACTCTAAATCGAAACTATCTCGTGAACAGATCCCAGTTTTTGTGTCTCAAAATATTCAGTGATTTACATGTACACACGCCATATGTTAAAATCCAGTACTGACTTTTGTCATGTGAGGTCTGATTGAGATTTTCATTTTTGTACTTATTTGAAATAACGGGCACATTTTCGGCGCATGTCCGCAACAAAGTTCATTACTATTCCTTAATATTACAAAGGATGACATTTTTTTCGAAACGTGTGTTAAGCGAAGATTTATACAACTTTTGGAATTAGCGTATTGTTCATTGGTTGGAAATCTCGATGGCAAACGTATGGGTTGTATGGCACGATTCGAATTTAATGAGTTTTACAAAATTTCGTCTGGCATAACCCTATTTCAGCCAATAGACTCGATTTTCTAATTGTATGTAGATTAACTTCACCTCGTTTACATTGACGATTAAAAGAAATAAGACGTATATAAAACTCGTTTCGTTTTAGTTATATTTCATTTTTATAGTTTGACAGTTAAAGATATTTTCTGTAAAACAGCCGAGATATTCATTTATATATTAGTTATAAGGCATTTCAAAGCCGTTCTAGCTCCAGCAAGGAACATCGATGCCATGAATTTGATATAAATACATGTGGCACAGAAGAATGACCAATACAATAACGGTAGACTATTCCTCAGGTCCGAATCTAATTACAATGAATCCATAACCGCCACCTGAAACACATAACTATAATAGTATACGTTATGCTGAAATTGTATTTAAAACATTGTGTGTCAATCGCAGTGTATAAAACAATTGTACAAATGGTCAATCGCTATTTACAAATTGTAATTTGTAAGCAGTTAATTAGACAATTCAATAAGACACTGGTCCATTAAACTAATATGTACAATATATATAGTAAATAACTGGTACAAGAACATGTATATAGCAATTATGTAGAGGTGTTATATATTATGTGTTGACAACATTATTCAGTGATAATTTAGCATTAAAGAAATGTCCGTTTTTCATATCACACTCCTAAACAATTATATTGGTATGTTGTAGATTAAAACAAATGTACAGTAAAGCAGCATATTAACAGCTATAAACAGATATTATTGTTGTAAGACTCGGGTGAGTTAGAAGGCTTTTCTTAAGATACAAATGCAAAACAATAATACACGTTTGTTTCCTACTGGGGAATTTCCTGCCAACATCATTAAATAGTAATATTTCATAGATGGCTGCATTTTTTTGCAATTATTTTCATGAAGCCAACATGATATTCTTTTATCCCTTTGTGTACTGCATTGGCTGTAAAAGTTGAAAGAAAATAATATATGGCACTATTAAGGGAATAATGCAGTCGGAAAAGTGTTAACCGCAAAACTATTTGTCCATTTATCTTTGTCTGAGTTTGCAAATTTTCTACATTTGACATTTCATACTTCAGCATCACTGTCATAAAGGCAAATGGATAGAAGCACGCATGCTAGTGTGAACATAGATAATTATTTTTTCATAGGACATTTTTATTCGAATTTGTGGAAGGTCGAGGCTCCGATTGGTTTTAGATGATGAATGTATGCAACTGAAATGATTTATTTTATAAGACATTTTTATGTATGAACTCACTCAATATAGTCAACGCATATATGTTGTCGTCTACTTTTATGTTTTGCAACTGTTTACTAATAACAATTCGATTTACTTTCTCGCTTTTATTAACCAGCATGATTTAAAGTTTGTTATCTTTAATCTATCAAAGGATAGAAAAACACAAGCAAAGTTGATCTGTACTATCTAAATGTAAAGAGGTCAGTACATAAATATTTAATTAAAATAACAAACTAAGTGAGTTTGAATTAAAGAAGAAATGTATTATTAGGTTCACTTTCTGGAATTAAACTTTGCATATCATCAAATGCCATTGCTATATCAAAGTACTTCTCACAACAATCCATAATGATAATAATAATAATAATAATAATAATAATAATAATAATAATAATAATAATAATAATAATAATAATAAATTAATAATAATAATAATAATAATAATAATTTTATTGAAACAGTTCATTATCCACAGATCGAATTCATTGGACACCTTAACGACACGTTTAGGAGGATATATGAAAAACTTGATAAGCATTTCTGGTCATTGATCATGAGAGTGTATGACGATAAATAAAGTGTTAAAATAAAGTCGTTTGAAAGCGCTTTTAATGAAATCACCATCCAATGACATAAATGTATGAGAAGGACATTTATCAACTTTAATCGGTGAAAGGACCAATATATCTCAAATTCGGCTTGCAAAACTGTATATTAAATAATTTAAAACACGTAGTAACAGACAGAAATGTATAAGTGGCGTCTGTGTGCAAATGAAAAACCTCAGTTCAATTCTTTATTCCACTATGCTTGGTGATATCAAATTGATACGTACAAATGCCAAAGATATAGACCAATAAGTTATGTAGTACAAAACTAGACAAGGAAAAGAACGCACTCATGAACACTCACGGACACACATATATGCGCTCATACATAAATAAGTAACACTACTAAACTATATGGCTTTGAAAAGACGGGTTGATGTCGGCAAGCCCTGTATTTAGGGTCGGACTAATTAATATTATTCCATATCTCGCTCCCATATAGTGCTATAGAGAATATTACTTTATTGTACAAGTAAGCTGCTACGAGATCGTCGAGGTGAATTCCTTGCGAATCTATTGAAAAGAATGCGTGTTCTTTGTTGTTGTTGCTTTTTTTGACATCGTTCTTCTATTTTGCTTGTTCATTTTGTGTTACTCCCTTGTCTGATACCGAGAACAGAGTTACCAGGTTCGGTTTACAGTTATTGTCTGGTCACCGCATATTGTACAGATTGCCAGAATTTGGCTGGCCTAGTGGTGAGTACTATTGTACCTAACTTGCAAACGTTAGTATTCTATTTTCCATTCGTTGCATATATATATATATTTATTAGCTTTTTCGCTGTACATTTATTATGTAAAGATGGGTGACCAGTGGAATATGACAAATAACAATACACCTAAAATTGTTGTTCTCTAAGTTAATGTCGTAGTTGGTCAGTATGTACTAGATAATATAACGTGGGGAGAGCGGCCGCTTGGTTGACAGATCGCATCACTCGTACTTCAGTTTGCTCCATGCCATTTAGTCGAACCTTGCACTGCAAGTTATTGGAAGAAGAGCGCATGACATCTTCCAGCAAAATCAATGCGACAAAACTTCAGTAAGGAGCCATCGTGCCCCACCGAGTCAATGGCGGCCTTCTGATCAAGCTTTACAGTGTATGCATTACTATCTTCCTCGATCTGTAAGCAATATCGTCTCTTGTACGTTAAATGATACGGTTACACATCTGAGTTGTTGAGGGAAGTCCTGCTGTTATTGACAGGCAAGTGAAATGATGTTAGAACTAAGAAAAGTACCAATCCATTCGAGACAGAAATGGTTTTTCAAATAGCTTTATTAATGAAAGGCATTAAGGAAATCGGCCGATCGCTGCCAGGGTCGTTTTCTGTTTTACCCTTTCCTCTGTAAAGTGGTATAATGATATTAGTTTGCCACTGCTTTCGTGTGCGTTCATTGTGTAGGATGGAGTTAAAAATTAATAGTAAAACATATACAATACATGACCATTTTCTCCAAACGTTGTGTATGTTATCTATTTCAGGGCGTTTTCCTTTTCAATAATGTTCTAATTCTTACAACGTCGTCAGTGGTGAATTGTGCATTCAAGGGAAGATCATCTATTTCATTATCAAGTTCGCAGTTCAGAGAGTTTATCCTGTTGTGAGTGAGAAATATTATTGTTATTTCTGAATACTTTTGTAAAGAACAACTAGAAGGCAGTCACGACGTTTTTGTCTGCGTAAGTCCAATTATCAAGCGAAATCTAATTCCATATATAGTGGGTGTTAATTTTTCATTCGCGTAGTAATTTCCAGAAGAGATTATAGTCTAAATGGGCAGCTGTATTTAGGTTATCAATAGTATTCTTTCCTCGATATCACTTTGTTATGGTCGTTGCTAGCGACGGAACCTACGTATTGCGTTTGTATACTAAATATACGTTGGATAAGAGTGTATCCTTCGGTTGATGGTTATCTATCCATACCCTTCTGTACGCAAGGTACTCTTGATATGCGTGTTTGACTTCAGGCTCCCACTATGGTTTAAAATTTCTGTTAAACTTTCTGTGTGGAAGAACGGAGTCTGTCCTATTTATCACCTTTATAATTATGCAATTTATGAGCACTCGGTCGCATATTGTACAATGAGTTTCCACAAAGCATTTAAGTTGTCCTTCCTGTATGGCTTGATAATGAGCAATTAATGCGGTGATGCATTTGTTACAAACTGTGAAAAATGTTCGTACTAGAACTTCAAACAGCTAGGCCTAGCTTCAAGGGCAGAAAGGTTGGCACGTGATCAGATGTAAGTGTTTCTCAGCTGCCAACGACCCGAAAATCTACTACTGAGGAGCCATTTAAATCGAAGTTTGGTCGATAATTGTGTATACGTCGGTATAAATGTGCCGTTATTATTCCATTCCAAAACATGTTTTACGAAAAGCTATAATGTTTCTATCTTTAAACATTGCAAGCAACTGCAACTTTGGACTGCATTAATTTTTTAGGTTCGAGTGTAACGAGCACGAAAGTACCTCGCTTACAGCGACGCACGTAAAATAGTTAGGAAGGATTGAAACGTTTCCAAGCACTTGCTTAATGTACTCTATATCGCTGCTGGCTGTCATGTATATACATCACATATAATTTTGTTTGTAAGGTCCTTTCCAATTCCGGCTATTCTATGGCTTTCGATATTGTTGATTCTATGTATGCAAGACAGCAATGTTAATTATGACTGTGCCCACTTTCCGCACTTGCTGATCCGTACCGGTTACCAGTGTCATTAACACTAACGTAAAACTCACAGTCACAAATGATGTTGATCTCGGCAATAGTTTCTGTTCACACATAAGTGCGATATCAATGTTTTCGACGGCTTGTAAATTGTTCAAAGGGTGCGCAGATTGCATTATTCCTCTGCAATTCCAATTAACGACTTTTAATAAATGTAATTGTACGACATTCTTGATTGCTATATACAGTAAAAAGGGAAACCTACTAAATGTCCGAAACTGTTTGAGGTTCTTGTTTATAAAAAAAGTTTTTATTCGAAAACACCTTTGTTTATTACGTTAGTTTTGCCTTTGATTTCCTTTGCTTCAAAGAAAATATAGAGTTTGAATAAGCATACTGACAAATGCATACTGTCTACTAAATAATGTTAATCAACTAGTTGTATATTGGTTAATAATATAACCATTTAATCTATGAAAAGTGTTCCCAGACCAAATAAGCAAACCACAATATGTTAAAGTAGATAAGTAAACAGCGGCACCCTTGCGTTTTTTTTTCATTACGGGATACATTAATGCCACTCTAATATCTCTTAATAAAACGTTTATGCACTTAAAGCCGTATCTTTTAAATATATTTTTATTGATTTCATATACATTCATATATAATGTACAAATCTACATATAAAATCTAGTGACATTATTATATTTATACATGTATATGTGTCATATAATTATGATATTATATAATGATATCTTTAAACAGTTACAACATTGTGGTGACAATATCATAATTCATTTAACAATATGTTTACATATATTCTTCCCCTGTATAATTGAGACCAGTTTCCATTGGCGGACTTGTGCGAATAAATGAAAGTAACAAAAATAAAGAAAAAAATCATAGTAAAATATAAATGGCAAATGTAACGCGTCACCCCCAGAACAGATTGAAGTGTGTTTATAAAAGGCTAGAAGTGTTGTCACCTTATTGCGACTAGGTATTTAGGGTTCTAACCGATTTTAGAATTAGGTCATTATTATAACTTTTGTTAACATAGTTTATCATAGTTTAGGATATATTTTGTTTGATTTGATTACTAACACATGTACTTAGAAATCAAAGTTAACATAAATGTAAACATGCAACCTTTTAAAGTAATCCCTGAGTTAACAATCTTTTTACAATTGTTGTCATGGCTAATGGTAAACACTATCTTAAGTTAAATCTCCCTAATAAACAAGATAAAGCGTGTTAAAATTATATGCTTTCCAGTTAACACTGAAACCCATTGTAAGCCATAGATATTTGAATTCCAAAACTGGCCACTTTAATGGATTTTTGTTTTACAATTAGCTCACTTTTATTGTTTTCAATATTTTTGTTACTGCTCGTTTAAGTTATAAAGAAATATTTTAAGGCATTCTTGTACACTTGCAGGAGACACCATTATTTTTAAAATTCATTTAAGCTGAAGGCACACATGCCATTTAGTCATTTTCCAATTTTACTCCACCCACTTTGCAAGTTACATATCACCTTAGCTTTTGGTTCTTTGACCTAGCTTCAGACCATTGAGTTAAGTCCTTTCTAGGAACAGAAATTCATCTGATGTCATCTCTAGGCAGTGTTGTCTAAAGGCTAACAGCTTGCTCAGTATCAATAATTAAACTGCGTGGTTTGCCATAGATCCCGAAACAACCACGGCAATTACTTCTAAACTGCCTCACACACTAATTATATTGTACATCAACATCACGCTGGCAGTCTAAAACTGTTCATTTGTTTCAAATTGACCCTCACCATCGCTGCTAGAGTTAACCTGTATCAACACTTTCTACAATGGAAGACTGACTAGATTTGCAATAAAAATTCAATATCCTGTTACCTTAATTAGTTTCTGGAATTGACGACTGTGAAGATATAAGGTTATTACCGGTATTAGATTTAGATTCTCTCCATTTTAGAATGATAATGTGTCAGCGGTGTGGTTTTTTTACTTCCTTGTTATCAAATGTCTAATTGTTTACACCCATTAACATAACAACGACGCAGCATATAATACTTATTGTAAAAACGCTAAGAGAAATCAATCGTTAATGTTTTTACGTGATATTACATAGAAAGAACCTCTTATGCAAAAAAACCCCGTCCGATCTGCTCGTATTGCCCGTCATTGGTTAAAACTGATTATGGCATTATAAATTCCTTTAAAACTTTGACTGATAAGCTAGCAATTCGTGCGATCATGTAATGTCATTGTATCTTTTTTTCATATATTAATGTAAATAGACTATTAAACCGCGCGACGTTGTCAGTTAGACGCGATGACGTCGAATGCACGCTATAACCGGAATCTAAAGATTTGGAAAGAATTTTGGTAGTGATACAAACATGCTAAATCTGAATAAATAATGATTCATAAAGGTAAAATATATCACCACAATACTCAGGAAAAAAACACACGGCGAATCAGAGAAATAAAAAAAAACTTTCAATAAGCCATACCTTCATTGGATAGTCTCATATAATTTAAAGATCTACTTAAGGGCCGCCATTATTTGCCTTTATCTGCAGACTTGTACTATAACATGTACACATCATGTGCAATCGGTACATACATAACAAAAACAAACAAAACAAAAAAGAAAAGAAAGAAACGACCTATAACATGTATGATAATCAAACACTGCTTTCATGATGTCATAATCACTACTTAAAAAAAGTTTAAACATATATACACTTCTAGACATATTATTACAATGCTTAATCAAATTTATTTGAAGATTATTTGAACAGAAATGTACCATCAAAACGGCAAGTTAATGTCCTATATAAGAAAATAATATTATTAAAAAATTATAAATATACAATCACACACACATATGAAGATATATAATGTAACAGGTTCATTTTATATGATAATTATATCAAATTAAGAAGATATACAGTTAGAATGATTATACTATAACAAAAGTTAGTTCGATGGACGTGTTTGTGGTTACAACTATATATAATGCAATGTCAAAACCGATAAATGAACAGATTCAATATTAATTATTTAGTTAAAATATACAGCATTTTATCCTTCAAATAGATCGTGTCTTAAAATAGTGTTTGCATAAGAGTGAAGTCGTGACAGTGAAAGTGGCTTCGTAAACTTGCATTTTGAACGATAAGCGCAGTGCAGTATTTAATAAGCCTTTAATAAACATACCACCACAGCCTTCAATTTATCCTGAACAAAATAAACTTAAATGATAACTTAATAAATGGCTGAAGCTGTTTAAGTTGATGAATTGTAGTTTGACGCATGTGTTTTTGTATATTTCCATTTGATCAAGGCTACAACGACACTGTACAACTCTATCGTTTTAAAGGGCTGTGCTGTCCGCAGTAAATTCCTTTTCCTTACTAGTATACCTGTAACAGAAATGTCATTAGCGCTTTATTTAAACTTGTTCGTTTTTAATAAGTACATGATTTTTAAAAAAGAGGGAATTACACAATAGATTGAATTTAAATAAAATACTTTAAAGCAAACAAAGCAGAAAACGAGTGGCACGTTACGTTCAATACTTACATACATATAGGACAAGATAACTCTATTTAAGAATAAAGTAATAAAATATTTATATTTGCATTATAAGTACAAATAAATTTGAGTTATATTATTATTTTTAAAGTATGCAAATTATATTTTTAATCTATATTGCAGTGGTTACAGAAAGCAAGATTGTTTTGTTTTACTTTGTTTCGTCACAGTAATCGTAGAGAAGTCTAGCTTTTTTGGTAAATGAAAACCACAGAAATGGTTGGACAGATCAACCTTTACTACGCTGTTCAGATGTAGATCTACCAACATTATAAATTGAGATTCGTAAACAAACAATGGGAAGTGGCTAGTTTGTCAGGTAGGGCCAGGTTGGCCATTGGAGCCTCTCTAATTACTAAGATTAAGTAGATATGTAGATATTTAATAACCTGGACATGTGTGTCGCGTCGGCGATTGTTTCTGGAAGTGGTCTGTTCCGTGTCTCCGGTAACAATGTGGTCAGTAATCCGGCCAGGAACATTGAGGCTCCAAACAAGGTGAGAGGAATTGCCTGACCGTTCAAACCACTGAGTAGGTCTGCCTGAACGCAAAAGAAATCAAGTAGATAAGTTGCTATATTCTTGTCTATATAATATTAAAGATATATAATATTAAAGTAAGATGCATTCTTCACAGTCTTAGATGTTGAAAATGGACTTTAACAGACAGTTTCCTTTGTCATGTAAAACAATTTACACATATAAGGTGTTCATAATTGTTTAAAAATTTAAGATTTAATTGAAATAATACCTTTGTGATAAATAGGGTTGTTCATATTTACTTTGCTTTAATTTATTACACTAGAATGTGTTCAGGATAAACAATATTTAAGCTGTGCTAAGTTATGCGTTGACCTTGCAATGGTATTAGTAGCTTACTCATATCCGATTGTTACTTTCTCGTTAAGGTCGACTTAGCAGAGCCAGATAATACCTGAAATACTAGTTGCAGTTGACATATTGCATTGTGTTGTAGGCAGTAGAAATTTAAACATATACATACATATAACGTCAAGAGCAACGGACTGTTATAATTGTAACGTTGTTTTAAAAGGATCCACATTTGTGTAGATCATCCTTAAGACACAACATTTAACGGTTGGTCAATACATACCGATTTGGCTATGTAGGGCGCCAACATGCTACCTATCCTTGCTACAGCCGAACTTGCCCCCATGCCAGAATTCCGGACGACCGTTGGGTAAATCTCTGAGGAAAGCACATATACAGTACCAAAGGCTCCTGTTATACAGCTCTTTCCAATCATTGCAAGAACGATCAGCACGATGTGTAAACCTGTACAAGAACAAAAACCAGTTTGAAATGTCAGCTTATGCCAACGATATCTAAATAAAACACATACACAGCGCAATAACGTACATTTGGTATATAAGAATAGGTAAATAATAAAAGGTCCTATCAAAATGTTCACAGATATTTAAATTTTATCTACCTGCAGACCAAGGCAGACAAGGTAAATGTAAATGTGACAAAAAAACACAGAGACGAGACATAACACACAAAAAGAAAAACCATCAGTTACCGCCTTGGAACGGTCAGTCGGCAAAAGGGCCAACTGGGGTGCTTAAACCTGGTTTGTGGAGCGCTCCAACCTCGCACTTCCTGACGGTTTTTCTATCAAACAAACAGTGTAAATAAAAGTATCCCGTCAAAGTGACACAACTAACAGTAAGCACCTGCATCGGGAGTTAAAACAGATATAATGAACATATGTACAGTATTTACAGTAGATAAAAGCCTCGGCAACCAAAAAATTCCAAATGAGAGAGTAGTTTAAAATAAAATAAAGCAGTACAAGCGCTGATATATTATAAGAACCATATAATGACGTCATAAATGCCATGACGTCATATGCCAAAAGTGTCAAAAGTGAAATGTAAACAATATGGAAGAAACAATAGAATTTTTAGAAAATCAACAAAATAAAACGTAGTATTGTTTAGAGTTAATCGTTTAAAAAACATATTATAAACGCCGAGGATTTATCCGCAGTTGACATATTATATATGATAAAGATAAAAAAAAATCCCGATGTTATACCTACTGTGCAATCTCACGTAAAGGGTATGGAGACTGCTCAAGTTGTCCCACCTATATAGGGCACGACTGGAGAGATGAAGAGACAAGAAATCCAACAGTGACTGTCCAAGTATGGCTTTAAGTCACTGTTTTTATATAGTCTCAACGACCTGTCCGGTCATCGTGTAATTTAAAAGCAATGCAAGTTCTTGACTGTAAAAGGGTCAATTGCAAGCAATGCAGTACATTGAAGTATTCCCGGGTTGTAACCGTCTGCAATACATTTTCTGATAAGTTTTGTAAAGTGGTCAGAAAAGTTATTGAGACCCTTGATCTTCGTTAACTTGTATAAAACATTTACATAAAATGCAGGATGGCTTATGCCTTTCTGCATAAGTGTTTTCATACTGCTATTATACTTAGAAGCAATAAAATCATTGCGGTGAAAGAATTTTGAAAACGCCTTTCTTAATTTATGAAAACGAAAGCCTTGCTGTAACAGTTTGGAAGAAATAAACAGGTTTCTAGCATTGAAATCTTCTACTTTAGTACAAACTCGTGCAAACCTTGTAAGTTGTGATATGTAAATACAATAGGAGGTAGCACGAGGTGAATCACCATCAAGGTATAAATAATTCACAATACTAAAGTTGAAATCATCTCTCTTGTCATAGATTTTAGTAGAGACGTTGTCATTGGAAATATTGATCTCAATGTCTGGAAATGCTGCATTTAAATGTCAGTTATTTGCTTTATTAAGGGTAAGTTCTGGAGGGTAAATCAGATGGATCATTTGAGAAAAGAAAGGATTATCTATAGTTAGAATATCGTCAAGATAGCGTGACGTTAAATTGAAAGCCTCTATAATGTGGCTTTGGTTTGAAGGGGATAAAGTTAACATGAAATCACGTTCAAAGCAGTATAAAAACAAATCTGCAATTAATGGTGCACAGTTGGTTCCCATAGGGATACCAATGTATAACGACCACTTTTCCATCTAAATAAAACATAAAGTGCATATAGATTGCTAAAAATGAGTGAGAAAGAGTATGATTAAAAGATATAAGTTTCTGCAAATAAGCTGTTGACTTGCTTTATTTCAGTGTTTACGTAAATGTCGCTACTACGTACTTTCTCTTCCGTCCAATATAGGCCAGATGGTTCCGATACAGGCGATCCCACCGATAATGAGATAGCTGATGTGCAAGACCTTCCGGCCTGTTCGCTCTATGATAAACATTGTGAACAACTTGGCTGGATATTCCACAGCGGTCATCAAAGCAAAGTTCAAGTAGAAATCGCCGCCAAGGTTTCCAATATTAAGGACTACGCCATAATAAGACATACTGCACGTGAACCTGTAATTTATAAAATTGATTATTGGTCTGTATATGAGGAACTGGTGTCAGGCAAACACATATGAATATAAGTGTTGACTGTCTTGATACAACCTCCTGTATAAGTGGATTTCATATGTGAAGTTGTATGAGAGGTGCCTCGTTTGTGTGTTCAAGAAGTCAGATCTTCTTAAAAAGGTCGTATGTATTTGTATAAACGCATTTTTATAAAATATATTCTCTTATAATATACATAAAAATATATACTGTATAATATATATATAAATAAATACCCGATGTAGATTAAAATGATAGCATACCAGTTGAAGAACAAAATTAACGTCCTGGCTGTCATTACTTTGTTAGAGAAAAGCTGCCATAATTTCCCTTCTTTCGTTGCAGGCGGTAGATTATGAACTTCCGTCTCATCGAAGTCTGTTTTGTTAGCGACTGCCACTTTTTTCAATACTTTAATTGCTTCTGACTTTCTGTTTTTACTGAGAAGCCATCTACACGATTCAGGAACAAACCTAAAGGCCAAGACGTTTATATTGTTTAAGAACCTGAATATAATTGCTTGTCGACACAATTTCTAAAAAAAACACATGAGTTTTATTTAATAAAGTAGTAGTGTTCGTTATCGCCTAACACCGCAAGAGCTTGCAAAGTTAATACGTAGGGAACTGCAATTATGTGTAACACCCAAGGATGCTTCAAAGAAAACAATTGAACATCTTGTAAAAGTCTTTGTTAGATAATCAATAAGAATACAATTCAACATACAATTATGGTCACATTTTGATAAAATAAATTAGGCGTGGCTTTTAGTGGATACTTGAAAACCCAAGCCTACCAGTCATGTACAGAAAATATTTTGTGTGTTTTGATGAAACTAGATATGTTATATCACTGATAACGAGCGGATTATGTATTATTATATCAGTCTTATGTCTGTCTAACTCATAATTGTGCATAGTATGTGTTTTAAGATGTTGTTAAAAGAATTAAATGCATTTACAGTGAAAATATAAGAACAAATACAAGTATATTTACCAGTATAAATGGTATGTAGATAGCGGCTGGGATAGCCACGGCGAGAGTAAAATACTTCCATGACTTCAACAGGAATACTACCAGAACCAGGTACAAGTCTCCTGTTGTCAAAACTAACTGGATAATGTTTCCCGTCCACTGGCGCTTTGATGGCCCAACAAGCTCCATACCTACGTGAAATCATTTAAAATTTGTCAAACATTGATAATTTCAGATATCATGAAAATGAAAACCATTTTTTTCTAGTTCTAGTTCACCAATCTTGGAGATACATTATACTGCCCTTAATTTTTAACGCTTTTCTTCTTTTAATAAATATATGAGAAGAAAAATGTGACAATGTCCTATAGAATATTACTTCATCAATCGATAAGAAGTCTACGGTACACAAAGGGATAAATGAGCCAAATCAATGCAGCGCTTAAAAATCCCATTGGTGAGAGAGCACAAACTGAACAAACAACAGTTTATGTCTTAGAACGGTCAGTCAGCCAAAGATCCGACTGTTGTACCTTAACTGGTTTACTGAACACTGCAAGCATTTAATGCATATACAATATTTATTATTTACTTTATGCTCGTTAAAAATCACTATACATGTAATAAACACACTAGCTGATAGGTAATGATCATTTATGTATCCACTCGAATGATTATCTATGTAAATAAAATAAAGATGCTTACTCATCACATACGATGAAACGTAGAGTCCTATAGTGGCAGCACCAAGCACAAAAAGTAGGATGCATAATCCTATATACTCAACCATTGCCACCAGACCGACACCAGAGATCAATTGAAGCCAGATACACATGTAAAATACTTTGCGTCGGCCAATTCTACGAGAAATGAAAATATTCATGTATATTTAAATGGATAACATATCTGATCGAACCTTCGGAAATATTTTAGTATATTATTTTTGGAGAGTGACATGTGACGGACAAGATGCAAGATCAAATTTATTATTTATATATTCAGCAAACTATAACATTTACTCGCCTAGTGACTAGGAAATGGTGTAGGCAATATCAGCTCAGAATTATGGAACTGTGTTTTTCCGTACTTGTATAATTTCAATTGCGTTTTATAAAGTTTGATCGAAAGACATTTCACAAATGTATAGTAATACTTAAAGTCTGTATGTTTGGATCTCATACTTTATTACTTTTATTGGCAAAATGGAAGGCGATCGTTCGCGTTATGATAATTTTAACCTCATAATAACATATTATTTTGATATGTAAATAACACTTCAACAGTTCCGAGAATTAATTAGTCTACAGTGAGCCGTGCCATTTTCCGACCGTTCTGTTATTTAAGCCAGTATAAGGAGAATTTATCATACTGTGCAATATATCATCAACAGAAGAAATATAAAATACAAGTTTCCAACTTACAGATCAGACAGCTGTCCAAATATGATCGACCCAACAAGAAGGCCCCCAAAGAAGATACTCTGTGCATTCGGGATCATAATGGCGTCATCACATACCAAGGACAGCTGTTATGACAAATACGAGTTTAACGGATGTAGAACCGTATCTTAAGTCAGGTGTAGTATAGTAGTATATATATAAACGATTTTATCAGCTGTGACTCTATTCACAAAACGTTCGGAACTACGCCTGACTGAAGATATTCTTAATAAGATTTTACGGAATAACATTATATAAATAAATAAATAAATAAATAAATAAATAAATAAATAAATAAATAAATAAATAAATAAATAAATAAATAAATAAATAAATATATATATATATATATATATATAATAAATAAAATAAATATGTGTGTGTGTGTGTGTGTGTGTGTGTGTCTGTGTGTCTGTGTGTCTGTGTCTGTGGTCTGTGGTCTGTGTCTGTGTCTGTGGTCTTTGTGTGTGTAAAATTACAGACACGATACATGGTAAATGCGGCCAAAAATATTAATTGATCACATGGGCGGTGGTGTGTGTGTGTGGCCGGGTAGGGTGGTGGGGTGGGGGTGGTGTTGGTGTTGGTGCAACTTTGAAAATAAGAGTTTGCAGTTTGGTGTAGAAACAGTTTGCGACTGGTTTTCCAATGTGTCGCAAAAGCATATCAAATTATAATTATCGAATCGAATTAAAAGATGCATTCATTTGTAAGACATGCATGCTCTTCTGATAATCTTGCACGAATAAAGATCGAAAGTAACGCGTGCAAAACATGCTGCTGCAAGGTAAGATTTGATTTAAAGAGGATTTTTCTCCCGACCTCAAACTTTTAGAAAAATAGGACACATCGATCGATTCTTGAATTCATTTATGATGAAATATCTATCACCCAGTCAACATTCAATAATGTACATTTAACTGTCGAACATGTTTCTTGTTTAATCATTGAAATATATGCATTTCAACCGCAGTTAAATTACTGTATTTTTAGAAATAAAGCGGGTTGCAATCCTTTGCGACTGTGTAAAATTATATATATATAAAGGGTCTTAAGTTTTTGCCTTAAAATTCGTCAAGTTAACAAATCGGAGTTTCTGGGCCTATAACAATTGCATCTGTTATCATTTCTGATCTCATTTTTCTAAGATGCGTGACAATATCTATAAAATTTAAAGTGCTAACAAAGAATAGGATATTGATTAGTTTTATTCCATTAATTAAATCACGCCATAAAAATATTTGCTTTTATTATATTTGATCTTCAATTTGGCCACAATGAATTGTGGTAACAAAATTTTCATTAAACCCACCATTACACATTTATATCAATCATGCAAGTCAAACTGTTTTTATTATGAAGTCAGCGTAATTGAATGAAATATAAGGAAATAGTCACGACAAGGCAATAATGATACCGATATTAGGCAGCCATGAGGCCGATGCGAGGCAGCCATGGGGCCGATATGAGGCAATCATTAGTTCAATGTGAAACAAACATGGGGCCGATATGAGGCAATGATAACACCGATATGAGGCCGCCATGGGACCGATATAAGACAGCCATGGGGCGATATGAGGCAGCCATTTTGCCGATATTAGACAGCCATAAGGTCGATAAAAGGCAACCATGAGGCTTATATTAGGCAACCATGAGGCCGACATGAGGCAGCCATGAGGCCGATATAAGGCAACCATGAGGCTGATATTAGGCAACATGAGGCCGATATTACGCAGCCATGAGGCCGATATGAGGCAGCCATGTGGCCGATATAAGGCAACCCTGAGGCTGATATTAGGCAACCATGAGGCCGATATTACGCAGCCATGAGGCCGGTATAAGGCAAACATAAGGCTGATATAAGGCAGCCATGAGGCCGATATGAGGCAGCCATGAGGCCGGTATAAGGCAAACATGAGGCCCATATAAAGCAGCCATAAGGCCGATAAAAGGCAGCAATGTGGCCGGTGTAAAGCAACTATGAGGCCGATATGAGGCGGGCATGAGGCGATATGAGGCAGCCACGAGGCCGATATGAGGCATTCATGAGACTGATATAAGGCAGCAATGTGGCCGGTGTAAAGCAACCATGAGGCCGATATGAGGCAGCCATGAGGTGATATGAGGCATCAATTAGGCCGATATGAGGCAGCCATGAGGCCGATATGAGGCAGCCATGAGGCCGATATGAGGCAGCCATGAGGCCGATATGAGGCAGCAATGAGGCCGATATGAGGCACTCATGAGGCCGATATAAGGCAGCAATGAGGCCGATATGAGGCATTTATGAGGTCGATATAAGGCAGCAATGTGGCCGGTGTAAAGCAACCATGAGGCCGATATTAGGCAGCCATAGGCAAGGAAAAGGCAAGCGTGAGGTCGATATAAGGAATCCACGAGGCCGATATTAGGAAACCATGAGGCCGATATTAGGCAACCATAAGTCTTATATAAGGTTGCCATGAGGTCGATGTGTGGCAGCCATGAGGCCGATATGAGGCAGCAATGAGGCCGATATGAGGCATTCATGACACCGATATAGGGCAGCAATGTGGCCGGTGTAAAGCAACAATGAGGCCGATATTAGGCAGCCATGAGGCCGATATAAGGCAGCAATGTGGCCGGTATAAGGCAAGCGTGAGGCCGATATTAGGCAACCATAAGTCTGATATAAGGTTTCCATGAGGCCGATATGAGGCGGCCATGAGGCGATATGAGGCAGCAATGGGGCTGATAAGAAGCAGCCATGAGGCCAATATTAGGCAGTCATTAGGCCGATATTAAGCAACCATGAGGCCGATATAAGGCAGCCATGGGGCCGATATGAGGCAGCCATGAGGCCAATATTAGGCAGTCATTAGTCCGATATTAAGCAACCATGAGGCCGATGTAAGGGTGTCATGAGGCCGATATAAGGCAGCCATGGGGCCGATATGAGGCAGCCATGAGGCCAATATTAGGCAGCCACGAGGCCGATATTAGGAACCATTTCTAAACGTGCACCACAAGTCCCTTTTAATGAAGATACAAATGTGTGTTTAATCCATTTTAAGTTTCATTACAAATTTGCACTATCACAACATTTACATGAACTTTTATTACAAATTGTGTATAAGTTAATCTGCATATTTACTATAAAACATGTACGTGCTTCAAAACACATGAACATTAATTTCAGTATCTTAACAGTAGCACCAACCTGTTTGGCAAAAGTGCTGGTGTATACAGATTCATCATACACCCACTCGGTACATTTCTCAAGCATTCCTTCTCCAGCGGGATTCGTTCCATTGTAGATGTCGACGTATATGTGACATCGATCATACTTATATTTACCGGACGTATCACTCGGAATTGTGGAATTGACAAGGGACCGATGATAGTCGCTCTGGACTGCGTACGTGTCGTTGTCATAGCCAGGTAGCTTACATCTGTACTTAATAAATACACAAATATAAGTCAGATTAGAGAGATATCTCTGACCGTAAACAATCGTATTCCGCATTTTTATAATTAACATTTCAGAAAGCTATGATTAAAACTATTAATAATATTTTAACACCAAGGGTTTCGTTGTTAAGAAAGTGTAAAAAAACAGTGAATTTGAATTTTGCATAATCAATACCCATTATACCAAAGTTGTCGTTCAGATGTTTTGCCATTGAATTTTTCAAGCAACTACTTCGTCTTGAAATCACAACTTATAGAAATTCGACACCGGGATACAAAAGGTTTTAGATCACATATACTATGATTGTATTTTAGTTTTCACACCTTAATAGGACAAACGACACAGAAACGAATGACGCGCTAAGAAGTATACAGCGACACGAGCGATAAAGAGGTCTTTATTGTAAACATTTCACATAAACATTATTAACGTTAAATATGGGCGTTAATAAACAAGGTGGTGCGTAACTAATACGTTTAATAGTATATGCAATCGACACTTTCGATTGTGTCGTATGTGATTTTATTAACGAAAGTTGGTAAACCTCCATCTTTTAAAAAAAGCAAAAGGTCAATATTGTGTGGACGTAAACAATGTAATTGGGATTTCTTTCCTACATAATCGCCACAGCATCGACAAGTATCAACGTGTAGCTATCAAGAGCAATTGAGAATTGTCGTAAAAGAAAACTTGCATTGCTAACTTTATGAATGTTGTTATAATTCTTTAAAGGTTTCTACACCGCACTGAAGGATTATAAATATAGACAGTTTTGAGTTGTCTGAACACAAAGAGTTGGTAAAAGCAAAGTTGATTTTTATTAAAATGTTGTCACTGTTTACGTGTCAGCTTGCAATTTTGTCAAACACAAAAACCAACATTTTTAAAAAAGAGTATTACAAGTTTTATAACTGATTTTATCTAAAAGTTAACATATAACATATAACAACTAAAATACGCGTACAGGAAAGTGTAATCTGAATAATCAGCGTTATACGGTATACGGATCGCTTCTCATGGCATTCGCGGAACTGTAGTGACCAAATTCGTGCAAGGCTTCGTTTCTTTACTAATTGCAGATTGGAGTCCCCATTTTGATTAGAAGTGTGATTGTACTTCAAATTCAAATAAATACTATAGCATTTTCGTCGCTTTTAAGTCGATGATTTTATGCACTTAATGCTGGTCCCAATAAACCCAGTGGCATTACTCTTTAGTGTGTTAAGGAGTACAGAAGGGCACCATTCTGATGATATTAAATTTTAGTCAAATCCTTTCAAAAGAGATAACATAGTTAGATTATACTAACCTATGATTTGGCATCCCGAGAAGAAAGACATTCAAAACTAGAAGTGCAGATATTGAGAAGCTTGGCAGACATAGCAAGAAATACAATCTCTTTTGGTAAACTCCAAACTCTCCAATTTTTACGAGAATATCATCAAACACCATTCTTTTTTAGATAACCAAGCTTAATCGTTTAATTAAATATGAGGTTAAAACAAAGGTAGTAAGAATTAAATAACGTATTACACTGGCAGACTGCACACCATGACTTATTTGTCAGGATTCCACTATATCTAACGACAGACGAATGTTCTTTTCGGTAACCGGACTACTTAGGTATTTAAGGTACCAATTTATAACACTTGCTCTTTGTTCTAAATACGTTTCTTTCGACAATCAACTTGACCTAGCAGATTGTTTGAAGAGAAACCATGCAATGTGGTTATAAAGATAGACAAGTTATTGCATATATCAAAAATACCGATGTCCTCATTTTTGTATTAAAATGAAGTTAGGAATAAAAACTAAACTGATATCACTATGTGATGAGTCGTATCTTATCGTAGATGTTTGTGTATTTCATATATTTTACAAGGACCTTAGATCTTGGTACGTTGCGGATTAAGGCAGACAGTAACTCTATATAAAGTACCAACTTGATCGACATTAATCTTAATGTTGTAATAGTTTACTTCATTGTATAAAACAACTGCTTAAGATGTTAAGCCAAACCTATACTTTATAAATAATTGTTCACTTTAAGCATAAGTCGAATATGATTTTGAAACGCCAGATGACATTAGAATATAACATGTTAAAATTAATGACAATCTTTCCTTTTCTTTTTTTAGACTATGTAGTCAATTAACAAGTGTCATTATATAATTAAGAATATTAAACTCATAATTAAAAGTTGTACCTTATGGTGAAAGTGTGTTTGTTGGGTGTGATATGTTACGTTTACGCTATTTCGAAACAATCAACAGCGCCTTTAGAACGTGTGGAACAAAACTCCTTTATTTCAGCCCACAGAAAGTAAAAAATGAAAAGAAAATGTTTAAAATAATGAATGTTGACCATTGAATTCATGTAACAAGAGTCTTATATGAAATGGGTGACACAGAGAATGATTTTATAACATTAGTAGAACATTGGCAAAGACACATGTGATAACAGATGAAGTTCATGTTTTTGGCAAAATGATGATAAAGTATTGTTTTGGCTAGTGACTTTTATTGTACATTATAACACGACTCGAAAAGTCCCAATATGAGACAAACGTGATATTTTAAGCCACAATATAAGAAAAAAGGCGTTACGTCATATTCCATGTCGGTTAGATGCTAGACTTGTAATAACCCACGCCCGCATACTTCGTGGTTAAATGTTATGATACCAATATGATATCAAAATGTCCAGGACAGACAAAATAATTTTACAAAACTGAAAGGTTTAAGTGATGTTGACTATGTTAATATTGGTCTATTATTACGTCAATCCTTAACAAGATTCGGCAGGCAGTTATTCATAGTCGTTTATGCAAATGAATGCTTTTTACCCCCAGTGTTTGCATTAAAGGTGGCATCCGACGGTTTGCCTATACCACATATATGTATCAATATCTGACCTTTGTTTGGGGTATTAGGTACATAATTGATGCAGAAAATAATAATACTTTAGTCTAAGCTTTGACGATCTTCAATAGTATCTTAATTTGAGGGTAGTAAGTCGTAAGTAAACACTTAAATATTCATTTTTTTTTCAAATCTGTAAATAAAAACGACTGGGATCCCTGCTTGCGGATCGGGAGGTCGTGGGTTCGAACCCCGGCCGGGTCATACCAAAGACTTTAAAGTTGGTAGTAGTGGCTTCCCTCCTAACGCTCGGGGCTAAGGGACAGCATTACGCCTGACTCGTCGGTGTCAGTATAATGGACCGGCCGGGTTCAGTCCCTGGGCACCTCATAAGTGCCCCTGTGCTATAATGATAGAAATGTCGCTGCGCAGTATCGGTAAAAATGCCGGCTAATCCCATCCCTGCTAAAAATAGGTATCGACGTCACAATGGATGACGTGGATGAGCTAAGACATAAGTGGTCACATGGATTTCTTTAGTTTAAAAATAGCTAACTGTGCACAGGAAATACATGTTTGAAATGACGATTGTGACGTTATGGTTCACTTTTTAGACAGGTATAATACATAAAAAAAACAGTATGTTGCGATAACTTTTCAGGCAACAATGGTTTGTTATGATCTTTAAAGAAAATATTTTTGGTCCAAACTGTTCGATACCACCTTTAAAAAGCCAAATCACTATTTTATGGGTCTATCATTTTTTCTTTAATAAGCTAAGCAAGTCCGGTAAAATAACGTAAGACTGATCAAATTAATGTTTTAGTTCTAATAAATATTTGTTTTTGATTTTGACGTACGCGTTCTTTAAGAAATCATTATTATATAATAATCTTTCTTAAACAATATTCATAATAACATGTTTCAAACACGTTAAAAAAGGCCGGCTTAAAATTTTACATCATGACATAACCCGCTAGCAATGTTAAAGTTTTATTTCACATTTTTGAAGCGTTTAATTCAAATTTAAAATTGTCAATATTCCGAACGAGACCTTACACTGTGACTAATGATAAAACATGTCAGATTCCATTCTTCCTTAAAGCATGTTTGATGCACTTTGTTTGATGAGTTCCCACTCAGTTGAAAACGTTTCTTCCACATCTTTGGGAAAGCAGATGAGGACGTGGCGATAATCCAGAAATATGGTGGATTTAGCTTAACATTATTTAGACATTTCCTTCTCAGAAATCGGCAATCCGTTGATTTAGAAGGTATTACATGTGTTCGCTTGGTGACTTTAGTGGTTTAGCATAAAATACATTTGTTCTTCACCGATCCGCCATTGAGTTAACGCCGTTGCAAAATATACATCTTGATATTGACAGATATAATGCCATACATTAATTTAACTGTGTCTAATCTTTGAACATAAATAAGTGTACATGCTTAAAAGATAAACAATTGCATAATAAAGAAGTAGATTGAAAACAACAACAACACGACCTCGAAATACAAATATAGCTTTTTTTAGACCCAAAGAAATGTAAGGCATTAAATTATATTAATTCGTCTTACCAATAGACATAAATAGCCAAAACGTCTACATTAGGTGTCCGACATTCACAAAACATGTTATGTATCATATATCTGACCTAGGTACAGTGCTGGATATCACAACATATAAAAACGAATGAAGTGTTTGATTGGAAAGTTATATTACATTTTAATTAGTACAAACACATTCCCTCAATTTTCAGTGTAAATGTAATTATCACACTCGCTGTTTAGCATTTCTTCGCAGGTTTCAGGAGATAAGATGTAAATTATGTGAGCATGCTAAATTTTATAGGATATTTTAACATTTTATACATTTATGTTAATTCCCCGAGGCTATTTTCGAAAAAAGAATCAACATTTATTTCAGGGGAAGCTTATTTAGCGTTCCATTTATGTCTTCTAAATATCCCTCGATAAATAAATGCAACAATGGATTTATTATTATGATTTAAGTACGAATTAACGTTGCCGAGTCAGTTGTTGTTTAGGGGATTATCCCCACAAAGCTGCCGGCGTACACTAAGGCTTTTTGTTATATGCCAGTAGAACAATAAATAACCCTTTGTTACAAATTAAAATTAGAGTGAAATCCTGTTTCGCTTTTAACCCTTTTGTCAAAAGCCAAAATTGTTGTCGGCAAGTGATCAATTTTACACACACACACACACACACACACACACACACACACACACACACACACACACACACACACGCACGCACGCACGCACGCACGCACGCACGCACGCACGCACGCACACACATACGCACACACACATATAATATATACACGTCCAAGAACGTTTACCTTGAGGTTTTGAAAAATTACAAATTAAATATTATTCTATAAGGCACACGCATGTCTAATTTTTACACTTGTATTAGAGACACGATGCGGATGATATTTTATTGCAAATTTCAATCGATCAAATGAAATTATCTATTACTTTCAAGCATAAATTATTTTAATATGTTTGCTTACACGCGATGTTATTGCATTACATGCAACTGATAGTATAAAAAGAGAAAGACATTGCAAGAATATGTAAACGTGTGATACATTTTATTGTTTGGCATTAGTCGTATACATTTACAATATTTTTTTTTCAATACCATTTACTAATATAGATATATTTATTCATGAAATAATTGAAATATTGTTTAGATTATAACATAAAATGGGTTTACTCCATGATTGTTTTACAGCAGACATATTGCAAATTTCTTCGACAAAATGTGTTACCGCTTTGTGCAATATGCATCTTTAGAGCGATGTAATTAATGCAATTTAATGAACAGATCTGACTGCTATTGATAATCACAAGCGACATTTGTAAACGTGTTATCCACACTCTGCTTAGATTGAGATGATTCCAATTCTCCATTACTCGTCTGTGAGTTCCTACAAAGAGTATAACAACATATGTGTGTAAATATTACTGTTGCCACGTGCAACAAAGTGAGAACTCACATTGTGTTTCTGTACAATATAAGTTCTCGTTATTTACTGATTAAAGACATTTAACATTTATTTAAAATAACCCAGCCCGCTGTTACCAAATACTGAATGGTATCTAAATGGTTAAGGTAATGAAATTATTCCAGCGATCAGACAATGTAGAGTTTATTTTTGTTTTTGAAATGCATTGGAACGTCCTATAGTGATCACTATGACGACATCCAGCTATTTGATGGAGGAAAACATCAAATAAATATCTGGGTAGAGCCATCGGAGCACCGCATCTAAAAGATCTTCCCACAGTTTTTCGCCAGAAACGGGCTTCGAACCTAAAAGACAGTCAGATGAGTTACAAGTCGGCGACTCAATCACTAAGCAAAGCGACCTCCAAAAGCCAAAGAAGATGCATACCTGCTGAAGCTGCTAGCCTCCTCAATAGTGTCAGAGAGAGGTCGGTTATTAGTTTCTGGCAGGAACCAGGACGATACGCCGGCTAAAAACATGGCGACTCCAAATACTGTGAGGGGAACGGCCCGTCCTATCGTCCCACCTATCAAGTCAGCCTAACATAAGAAACCAGCAAATAGTATGTTTAAAAGTTTGCATACAAATTGACTGACGTCCTACCACATTATCATGTATTAGGTTTATGAGATGTACGTATTGCTTAATTAAAGGCGTCTTAACTTTAGTTTATTTCGCAGCAATCATTTTAAAATCACGAAGGTTTATGAAAGCTGATCCACTTTCAATATGTTTACGTTAGCTGGTTATTTATATACAGAACAGAAATGAGACAATTCAATTTAAGACGTTTATTGTGATAAAAAGTGTGTTTAAGGATTTAATGTGATGCTATCATATGGCCATTGCTAAAATCAGTTCTCACGATCGCATACAGCTCATCCTCTTATATCTGCATTCGGCAAAGCACCGTTCAACCTAACAATTACTGCTAAAACAACACACTCGACTATGTGTTATTAAGAAAGATTTCGACTTATCATTTTGGGTACGTAAGAAATCAACAGGGCTTTGTTATATACCAATATGTACGTGGAGAACATGACTTTTCTACGTACCAATATGTACGTGGAGAACATGACTTTTCTACGTACCAATATGTACGGGGAGAACATGACTTTGCTACGTACCAACATGTACGGGGAGAACATGACTTTGCTACGTACCAACATGTACGTGGAGAACATGACTTTGCTACGTACCAACATGTACGTGGAGAACATGACTTTGCTACGTACCAATATGTACGGGGAGAACATGACATTGCTACGTACCAATATGTACGTGGAGAACATGACATTTCTACGTACCAATATGTACGGGGAGAACATGACTTTGCTATGTACTAATATGCAACGTACATACAAATGAAAAAAGTGAAATTAGAAAAATGTTACCTACCGACAAGATGATGTTCATTTTTATGGTAGACTAGGTCAACACGATACATGTATACTTGGCGGTTTATGAAGGAAATTAATTCTTTACAACGTTCAGTCCCTATAAAGTTTGAACAAGGGACATGTGCTTCGAAACCATGACGTTGTCCTTTATAAATATATAGATATTTCTTATCTGTGAACCTGGCTGATCCAGGGAAATCATGTACTTACTATGTATAGGTACATGTTTTTGCTTCCTGTGTACATATCTGGAGATATATAACCAGTCTGAGATTGATGGAAAGAGCATGATTGTATTACTTACCGATTTGACGATATACGGAGATAGCATGCTTCCTATGCGAGCTACAGCAGAGCTGGCCCCCATGCCTCCGTTCCGGACGACGGTCGGGTACAGCTCCGATGACAATAGGTACACAGTGAGGAAAGCACCGCCTACACAACACTGGCCGATCAAGGCAAACGTGACAAGAACAACGTGTAAGGCTGAAGATAAACACGAAAATCAATTCAACATAGTCCAATTTAAAATTACTTATAAGCATGGAACTATATAGCTGAAAGCTGAAACCGCTCATGGCAGTTTCGTATTTAAGAAGAAAACGCATAATATAAGTAAGACTTCCGCGGTTAACTAAGATCTGGCATCTGAGGACAACCTTAAGCATGTGATCGGTCAGATTTCTAATTTAAAAAACATCCAGCCAATCAGACACCAGACTAGAATTGTATAAGCTAATAGTTATTTTTTGGAATAAACCTTAAAGCCGCCTCATCATCGACATACTTAGAACCTGACTAAGATCGTCTACGAATAACGGGCAATAACCTTCTGGGAGAAACTGTCCATAATGCCATATTTGTCCATGATTGAGAAGTAGTCTCATACTGACTATTGGCAGGGATGTAAATAACTGACCATAAAACCATGTCAATAGATAACACTTTAAAGATAATACATACCATCAGATCCGTTTATGATCGGCCACAGTGTGGCCATACAAAATGCCGCACCAACAAGCATGTAACTCATGTGCAGTGTTCGCCGGCCTACTTTCTGCAGTGCGAAGTAGCTTCCAATGTGTACTGGGTACTCGATTATCATCATCAGGGCGAAATTTAGGAAGAAATTCCCTCCGAGGTTTCCTACATTCCAGATAAAACCATAATACGCCATACTACATACAAACCTGAAACATATTAAATGTTATCATTAAATATCTTAAATAGAGTTAACAGTTACATGTTAACACCTGGTAGCAAAAGATATACACTTCTAAACATGTCACAACGTCACCTCCACGGAACGGAAGAAGGGCGGCCATTGTAGAGCACCATATGGCTTCTCTCGGACTTAACAGTAATGTCGGAAACCTGTGAATCGCGAGGTACCAGTGACAATTTACATATGTTTATATTAAGTAGAGTTTAGCTTTGGCAGCAGAATTTTGTCTCTAGAGCAAAGATATTTAGAAAAGGACCGTATCCTTAAGACAATTATGCGTACGAAACACTAAGGACATTATTTTCTTACGGATTGCACGTGCTTTAAAAAACGTAAATTGACCGTTGTCGTAAAAAGTACGCATCACATGTCCTTACAGTAACTACAAGATGTTTAACCACATGTAACGTAGACGAAATGTCTGAGCGTAGCGACATTAGTTACGTCCCATATCATGTGTGGCATAGAGAAAAACAATCACGTGACAGGTCAAAATGGAGGATTCATTTTGTTTTTATACTAACTTATTTTTGATTTCCCCCATTTTTGTGGCTGGGGTGCGGGTGGGGGCTTATGATCTGTAGTTTACCTTGAGTTGCCTAACAAGATATAAATCGCCAAATGTGTCAACATTGCAATTCCTTTTAAGGTCGAATTCAGATCTTCCATATATTTAGAAACACACAACAACAACAACAACAACAACAGCAACAACAAAAAACAAAAAAAACAATTAGCAAACCAAAACACAACACAGAAATCGTGTTTAATCATTTGATTCTCATTGGCGACGCGCTGGAGCGCGATGCCTATATATGTAATGCTCACTGAAATTTGCACATGGGGAAAGTTTGTTTGGCGGACTTTCTAAACCTAACAAATACGGTTCCTAATTCGGTTAACGGTGTTCTATGTTATATATTTATTTTTATATTTTTATTTATATTTATGTTTATACCTGTTTTGTATCTGTAACTTTCAAAATAACTTTGACATTAAACAATAAGATAATGAGAAGGAAAAATACAAGCTGAACATTACTTATTTGTTAGCTTACTATGAGACTGCTGCACATGTGTATTTTCTGCTTGTACACTTCAGTTTTGTAGTTAATTTATTAATTTTATAACTTTTTTTCTACCTATGTAGCATCTACATATGTAACGTCTTAGAAAACGTTTTAAATGGTGTCCGGTTTTGCCTTTTAATTTGTTTCAAACCATACAAAGGTATCATGAATATAAGTTGTACATACTTGTTCTCGAGACTTATAGTATGCTTTCAAATCAAAAACACAACGTTTCAAATGTCTTTGTTACTTGCTCCCATATTGCTTTAATCTCTTTATCTCTTTTACGTTTTGCGTCACATTTGATGCCTCGCATCGACGACTTTTCTTGTTGCAAATTAAAGCATCTAAGACATGCTGCATAAGGTTAAGCGAAGAAAACAGTCAGAATCGATTTGTTTGCGACAGAAGTCTACACATAAAGAACTTTTGTAATTACCAGTTGTAAAATAGGATGAGCGTCCGTATTGTTAAAACTTTTGTAGAGAACAAAAGCCATACGCGACCTTCTTTTTCTGGTGGTTTGATGTCATCAAAGTCGGTTTCATTAAACGTCTTCCGGTTAACTTTCGCTACCTGCTTCATAATGCCAATAGCTTCCTCTTTACGCTGTTTCGTTAAAAGCCATCGACAAGACTCCGGCGTGACCCTGTAAAAAAACAAGAACAACAACAACAAAACAAGAAAGAAAAAAGTCAACGTTTGCTTTTTCTTGTTTGAACTTATCGTACGTTTTGCATCTTCACAGATGCCTTAGATGCCTGTAAGGACTGAACGTATCACCAATGCAGCTAAATGAAATTTCATTCAATTTTGACTTTTTATACTTTTCTGTTTTTATTGTTCATATAATTGGAAAGTATTTAAATAAAAAAGAGTGCGTGGCAAATCTTAAAAATGATTATTATTATTATTATTATTATTATTATTACAATATATTAAGGTGCCTTTATCACAGTAGTGCTCAATGGCATCTAATATAATATAAAATCGTTACTAAAACATTGACAAGAAATAAAACTATGTAGCATTTGATAAAAATACATACTACATTTAGATGAAAATATAAAAGAAAATAGTGAAAATGAGCATTAATAAAAAGGTGTGTTTTCAGAGCCCTCTTAAAGCTTGTCAGTGTTGAAAGGGCCCGGAGGTTAACAGGAAGACTGTCCCATAGCCTTGGGGCAGCAGAATGAAAGGATCGCACCCGGAAGCGTGACTTGGTCCTAGGTGTGACCAGGAGTCGTTGATCACCGGAGCGAAGAGGTCTGCTCGGATGGATATTGATCAAATCTGATATGTAGAGTGGTGCAGTGCCAGTCATCGCACGGAAAGTGTGCACCAGAACCATATAGTCGAATACTTACTGGTAACCAGTAAATGTGGTCAGACCGCTTCGCGCCGATGATAAGACGAGCTGCTGATGATTAGACGAACATTGCGTTGCAATAGTCCATGCGTGAAGTAATGAGTCCATGAACCAGTAACTTTAAGTGTGCTTCTCAGATGACCTATTTTCCATAAATACATGAAGCAAGACCGTGCAACCGATTTAACTTGGCGGTCCATGGACATTTTGTGGTCAAGCACAACACAAAGATTTCTTACAGATTTACTGAATCTAACAGACATGCCATTGATGGTGATGGAAATGTCGAATATGTCCGGTGATGACCTCTTAAGCGCAAAAAGCAACACTTCGGTTTTATCACTATTGAACTTAAGAAAGTTGGTAATTCATCCATATACGGAGGTCCTCCAAACAGGCTTCTACGCACTGGACCGATTGTTCGCGATTCGCAACACATTTGCGCTTAAAGAAGACGTACAATTGTCTGATCAGATCACCAAGAGCTCCGTGCGTACAGGATTAGAGATGATATGAGATTCCACCTGTTTATAAATATAATCGCCATTTAAGATGGGTGATATTTACCAGTAGTATGCGGCTAATAACAGGGTTGGGCCTGCTAGGCCTGCTGTAAAATATCTCCATGATCGGAACAGGTAGACCATCAGGAGACAGTACAGGCCCCCAGTGGCGTTAAACATCTGGATTATAGTACCAGTGATTCGGCGTTTACTTGGTCCAACGAACTCCATGGCTGTCGTAAATGCGGGAAACGTTTTAAAAATATATAACAAAACAAACATATTTATGTTATTTTTCTTCCTTGTTATACGCTCATTCCTTAAAGTAAACAAAGTCCGAACTTGAAACATCGATTATTATAGATTAATAATGTGACATGATAAAAAGTACTTATCACTAAAATAAAATAAATAACTTTTCAATGTGTCATGATCAAAATGTATCTGTTTCATTTGTGCAAGTATTCCTGAAATTACTATGTATTTAGGAACGGTTGAAGCTGAACTAAGTGGCTTCCTTGTACTTGTACTTTGAAATCTATAAGAGCATCCATTAATTATGTATGTATATTAACTTCCATATGATAATTCGGCTGGCCGTCTGCAGCACAGTTTGATGCGCCCAATTATGACAGATGGACGCGCATGATTTGGATATTTGACTTTAATTTCTTGATGTATGCAATTGTTCCGAAAGCAAGCTGGTGGATATATAACTAACGTTTTATGGGAATAAAACGATCACTTGAATACCTTTGACATCTTAAATGTTTTATTGCACGTTAATTTGGTAACCTCAAAAGAACATACGGATGCAATAAATGTCCCACTACTAGGTCGAACTGTGTTATGGTCACAACCACCGGCTATGAACATATATAAGTATACGCAAAAACGAGACATGGTCCTTGTTGTCCGACTATACGGATATCGAGACAATGTGAAATTCATGTCATTCACGAACAAAAAGGAAGTGGCACATCTGCGATATCAGGCCTCACGATAATGAACGCGGCTCTACCATGATCGTGAACATATTAATGCGTTATAACAATGAAAGAAAAGGTTTCGAAAAGCCATTATTTATAGTTAAATAAGATATAAATATATACTTCGGTTTGTTGACACTGTTCTGTGTGGATGCTATGCTTTAAGTTTTGTATATGCTTAAAGTTATGTAATTAGTATTTCATCAATACTGTCCAATGCATACCTAACACATATGACGTCATATACAGTCCAAGAATGGCCGCTCCCAGACAAAAGAGGACCACACATATCCCTAAATACACCTGCATGGCCATAAGCGACCCAAGAGAAATGATCAGCAGCCCGATGCCTAGGAACTGTGTCTTTCGTCTCCCTATACTGACAAATATATATGCATTTTAGGACCACAAGCAGGATCAATATTTTTCCTTAGATTGGCGGATCAATGTTTGTATAATTATATTTATATCTGTGTGCTCGAATGACAGCTTTGTATAACATGTACATTTTAGTGTATGCAGAATGAAATGCAGTTTTTTATTCATGAAATGAACACAAATAGCATGCGCGTTATCAAAATAATGCATCATATGAATTTGATCATAAGTTTCATAAATACTATCATAAGCAATAGAAATTAGTAGCAGTAACTGCTGCAAGTCTGTACTTTAATGGAACACAGAGATACAAGTCACAAATCTCTTACAGGTCTGATATTTGTCCAAAGACGAGAGACCCTGCTAGAACGCCAGCGAACATGATACTTTGCGCTGTTGGGATCCTGATAGCGCGGTTGCACACCATGTCCAGCTGTAAGCAGAAGCGGAAGAAAGGTAATAATGAAATGTTTTGATGGAGGATACCAATAAATAAAAATTCTGTATAACTTGACTTATTAGCATAATTGTTTTTCATGGATTTTAGTGAGTAGGAGTATGTATGCATCCATTGTATACTTATGGTTATTCTTAAAACAAGCATGATACGAGCTTTCTAACAATGCTTAATATATTTATGAAGTTATCAAGTTTATGTAAATTCATATTTCCTTTATATTTCATTCATGTAAATATATGTGAGCGTGTGTATCACACGACAATCAAGTATAAATTGATTATTTGACTATTGCGGCGTCATTTCTCAAAAGATGCAAGGCCGGTATAACAAATAGCAGCAGAATGTAATGTTACCTCATTGTGAGTTCTTTTCAGCATACTTTTATCATAACCATACTTATAATTAATTGCATTTAACTTACGATATTACCTCAGTCGTAAGTGTCCAGTCGAACAACGAGGAATCAAACACCCATTCTTGGCACTCGAACGTAGTCCACGTGGCGTTTGGTGATGGCAACGTTGAGTTGATGTGATATTTGGCGAAAACATTACATCGGTCGTGCAGGTATATGCCGGAAGAGTCGGCAGGTATGTAGGCCTTGACCAGTGCTTCATGGTCTGGCCCCTGGATCACGTACGTGTCATGATCATATCCAGGTATCTTGCATCTATCGTTGAAAAAAAGCACTTGTGATATCGCTCCCAGTCTTTTGCGAAAGAAAGTGCATGTATTTAAATGGTTTTCCATTCCATATAAGAGCTTATGTAATCCAGCCAGTGTGTGCAGCAACGTGATGAACAATGCGATTCAAACTCGACTGATAAACGTAAACAAGTCAACAAGATAAACAAGAGACGCTTCATTTACGGCATATTATGCACTAGCTCTCGTGTCAAACACTTATTTAAACAATTAACAATTGTGTCGATATAGAAACAAGTAGTAACGTCATTTACGCTACGGTTATAATGATAAATAATTATAAAGGTTATTTTAAACAAACTCACCTGTGGTTAGGTACAGCAAAGAGAAATGTATTCAGAACAATTGCAGCTGATGTTAACGTACCAATCAGACAGACGGACAAATACAGGCGTTTCTGGTAGAGGCCAAACTGCCCTACGTCTTGTAATATATCGTCAAACGTTCTCATGGCTGTAAAGTATCGTCGCTTAATACTGACCCGGATGCAGTTGTTTCGTACTGTAAGTTAACGTGATTAGCACCCTAGTAAGCCTGGCATGTCAACTGAATGGTCAATGTATTTATCGTACAGTTTGTGACAAAACCAGAACAATCAGATATACGCCACTATGCAAAAGACGTATGGACTCTTATAATGCAGAGATAGGCATTTCTAAAGTGCATTATGACGCATACTTGAGATAAAAATGACATCCCCGCGAAGTATTATCTTTTGTTGATCCAGAGACTAAATTAACATCCACGTAATAAACTTTTAATTTGCTCACATAAAATCAACGGTTAGCCAATGTACATTAATTCAAAATATCATTTGAATACTCAACAAACAGAAATACATAACTGCATGCCTAGTATGTTTAGATACAACTTAAGGCTTTACTGTCTGTGCAAAATTTAATAAGAAATGTGCAATGTTGCCCATATGACGAAAGCCACTACCTTATACATATGCTGAATAAAAAACAAACTATATATGAAGAAGAAATAAAAATAGTGTGGCCACAAAACAACTAATTTGAATCTTAACGCCATTTTAATGGGGCATAAGATAATAAGTGTTACCCTTAATAGTAAACTGTTAATGCTTCGAGATTACTTTTTTTCAAACCATTTAAACTTTGTGTTGTTACTATGTGTATGTAAATGTTTTATATTTTTTAAATGTCAGAGCACAGTAAAGCATAGATTTACGCAAAAAGCATAATGCCATGCTTTACCTTATATATATATGCTTTAATTGAACTAATTAAACATCTTTTAATTTTTTACCAGCGACTTAATAACTGTGGAAGTGTCTGATGTTTATATGATTCTTCCGACACAGGTCATGCTTGTAGTGTAAATTCTATGATCTGTCAACAGAAAAATGTTAACGTATCTAGGGAGCAGTTCACATCAGCTGCTAAGGAATTAGTACATTTACCTTTTAATTATCTTATTATTGCTTATCATTACTCATAATGTAATTGCATAATGTATTTATATATGTTTGTATTTTATTATTTGTCCTAACTTAACCAGTGTATGTAGTTTTATTGTACATTTAGCTTATTAAAATCTCTTTATTATAAGAAATGCGAACAACATACAGACAAACAAACATACATTAACATTATGAACAGGATTAATTGCACGCGTTTAATTGTCGTATTGAAATTTAGTATTAGACTAATCAGTCCTTGCATATAATTTCTTATCAGACAACAACGCGCGTCCTGTTTCGTGAAACTCCAAGGAGTAGTTCCATATACGATAATGCTGTTTGAGATCGCTTAGAACAGGTTTCTTTTGGGACGCTTTTAATGTTAATTAATCAAATGACAAATTAATGTGTAATAAAGGCAAACAACTAATCATAAAGCACAGACTATAATGAATGGGACAAATAGACGAAAGGAAAAAAACGTCAGACGTTTAAAATCATTTACAATAAAAATATCCACACGGAGATTTGGGATGTAAAATGTGATGACATTTAAAAAAAAAGTTTTTTGGTTGCAAACGGTAATCAGAATAAGTATCATTTGTTTGAGAGGCATTATAATATTAAATCTGCAAATATAGTATGTTCCTCTTAAATGTTGAACATACATGAGGTCAAATACCTGCTGTAAACGCATTAATTGACCGCATTTAAACGTAGTAAGATTTAAATTATGTTATGTATCTTTAAACGATATTACATTTGTTTAATTGGCCTTATTATACTTTTAATTTTGTAACATGATCATAAGTATGTTGCAGCTTTAAATTATATTATTTAGCTGCATTTTGAAGTTTTCCAAACAGAAGCAAACCTTCAACTCTATTCACTGAAACAAGTATAGCATTCTGTTTTTTTTTCGGGAGTTTCGCCGGGTGTTTGAGGTTATCACTTTAAAGTTATGAATCTTGATCTTATATTGAACATAGACGACTGGTACTTTCTAATTAAGCAAATGTGCTTTCATCGACGATTTGATGTCAATGATAAAACACCAACTACATTTTAAAATGTCATTAAATGAGAATAAAAACAGTTTTATTATATTATTTATTATCATATTAAATGTGTAATGTAAACGCCATTTCATTTTCACTTTGAATTTTCAAAGCCTTTAATTTATATTAAAAATATTCGATGTTATCGTTATCTAAGATTGACTAAGAAATTTATCATATTTAGTTCTTTACCAGTGCATGTAGGATTCACATTTCTCTGTGGATGTCAAGTAGCCAGGAGTCTCTTGTTTCAGATGCTGTGAACAGGATAGTGGAAGTCATGCGTTAATCTTGAAACATGGGCGTGGTAACTTAACATCATTTAGACATTTTCATTTTCCCAAATCATAGTTTAGTTGATTTAAAAGCCTTAGGATTTTCTGGGAGAGTTATTATTTTTAGCATAAAGAATAACTTTAACAAATGACATGAGTCATGCGTTAACGCTAGTGCAAGCAATGATTTGAAAATATCTCTGAATTTTTGACAGATGTAATTTCAAAGCTTGCGATACTGTAAATGGATTTGAAAAACGAAAACTGTTTGATATTGTTTCTTGGTTCATAGTATTGCATGAAAAATCAATTTTCTTCGCTTTTGTATAATCTTCTTTTATTAAGGAATCATCACATATGGATTTTCAATATGAAGAGAGCTTAAGTGAGAACTTGATAAACACGCCCTTGTTAAAATCTGATGTTACGTCTTTCTTGCCAAAACCATGACAAAAGTGTGTTTGTTAACGGTTCTTGGAATATGCATCTTAAAGATATAATTTATTAAACAGATCTAATCTCTATTATTTATATTAGTTTTCTTCATTAGACGTGTTTTTGTGAAGGATTGTCTCCATTCTACTTAGATGAAAACTATCCAACCCTAATCTTCTGTCACTTTTAACAGTGAAAGAAATAAAACAAAATAGATGATTATCATGATTATTGACATGTAGTTGAAGGAACAAGCAAACAACCAACCAGCCAACCAAAAAAACAACAAACAACAACAACAACAACAAAAACAAACAAAAACATACTCAAACACTATATTACGTAAGCCAGGGTTTTATTGTGAGCTATAACCTTTGTAAAACCTTGTTATATCGTTGGTAACTCGTTTATAAAATTCAATAAATTAATGTAACCACCAGCTTCCCTGACCTGATATTGACCGAAAATGAAATGCATTAAGCATCAGTCTAGGAAGATCTACAAATGTAAGTTGATAGGCTCTGAAGTAACATCAAAGAGTGGTTAGAGACAGAGAGATAGAGTCAGAGACTCAAAGAGAATAACAAAACTCTTCTAAAAAAAGAAAAAGATATAAAGGGGAAAAAGAAAGAATGAAACAGATTGAGACAGGCAAAAAGACAAGAGAGGTAGAATGAGATAAGATTGATTGAACGGTGGCAGCAGAAAGTGGTCACGCTGTCATTGCCGGAGATGTTCGATGATATACCATTGTATATAAATGTGCCTTATTTCAGCTTGTTGGTTGAGTTGTCACATTGAGATTTAGAAATGTAAAGTGATGAAAGAACAAATTCTACCATTGTGGGCTGCTTTAATAGTGCATTTATCGGACCAGCGCCAGCATCTCTAACTCAAAGGAACCATTTCTTTTACATTGCAAGATTTCATCATTTTCAATAATACTGAGTTTTCAGAAAACACACATGATTCACCAAATACAGACAGTTTGTTCAAAAATATATACATGAATGTTAATCAATGTTTCAAAAGCAGTGTTTATATACCGAAAATACTATTTTAAGTTATCGTTTTATAAAAAGATAATTATAAGAGTATAACGATGTTAAAGTTAGGTGTATTTTAAATTAAATACCATTTTATTCTGTATGGATCAGAATCACAATAAACTCATATCTGTAAAACTGCAAATCCATTAAAAAGACAAACAATAAAATCATTCAAATGTATAATTTAACAATATCAATATCAAGTTATTCAAAATACAAAAAAACAACAACACGAAAATAAACGAGCATTATTAAAGTAACATGCCTTAGTTTCAATGCATGTATTTTAGTTAATCTTTAATGTTAAAAGACACATGCCGAATCAACGAAACTGTTATGTCAGTTCGCGATACACCGAAACTAGCATTACTATTTGTAAACATTATAAAGAAAATAATGCCAGAACAAAAATACCTCCCTTGGTTATTAGGCCTCCACTCTTTTACGCAGCCAAGATTACAAAAGCAAATAATGTCTTATTCAGAAAATGCTATCACCCACTCACCCGTTAGGAATTAGATCGCTTTATGATTCTCTTACGTAAACAAATACCCATAATTTACATTTACCTAAAGCTGAAATTATTGCTTTGTTCAATTAGGCTAAATCATAATTTCTGTTTGGGTGTCAATTATGTACTTCGGTGTAATTACATGCTATACATAACTCGAGCGTTGAGATGGATTTGAGATTGACAAGGTTTTTTACCAGAGTTTTTGGATAAAAAAACCCTCTTCACTCTTGTGTTTATCACAAAATAATCTGCGTTTAGAGACTCGCAAACATGGTAAGATGTTTATCTTTTCAGTCTAATGTGTACATGTTGCTTATATAACAAAGCAAGCACGCATACGCACCTCGCCTGAGAAATCCCGCCTTTCCCTTTTTTCTTTCGTAATCAACAAACAAATTGTAAACAATTACGTTATGTGTTTGATAAAAGTTGATATGGCTAATGCGAGGTGTCCTGATGACTATTTTGCAGCAAAATTTCAGATAACGATTTCATATAAAAGCTGTGCATATAATCTCACAATCAACTTTTCTAAATCACGGAAACAGTACGAATGCAACTGGTGCTATCCATGGTCTGTTGTTTCTTGCCATTCCATTTTTCTTTATGCCCTTTTTAAGATTTTGCATACGACCACTGCTCGTTTAGGTACATGTAAATGAGACAGAACATTATATATAAAACTGAAGTAGTAGAAGAATACATCTATTTAAAAAGAGTATGTAAAGCATACTCTTTACTTTCCATATCAGGGCTAATTTCTTGCATGTTGTACATGTATGTAGTTGATTTTAGTTTAGAATCTCATGTAATAGTGAATAGATCAACGTTACAGCTCTATTGCGGTTAACTACTACCAAGAACATACATTGCACCGTTGGCAAAATATGAGTTGGACTTTTAAGTACTCAAATGACTGTAAGAAATATTAGCATTCCTTGGCAGATGTGTAGTTTGTTTGCACTGTTATAGAGCGCGAGGTCATGTTTGCAGTAAAACCTTGGGATATCAGCACTTTAAGAAACGGCCATGTATCTTGTTGTCGCCGTTAACATTATCAGTTACGAAACTAGTACATGCCCACTTTTATCACAGCTCAACGTTGCATAGGTTCTACATAAAGTGTTTTTCGTATCTTAGTAGTAAAGATTTGGCTGTTGAAATTCATATTTAAATCAGATACATGTAAAGTGAACTTTAAATATTTTATGGTAAAAGCAATTTAAAAAATCAATCCAATCAGCGATGAATAGGGATGTAAATGTTTAAATCAATCCTTAAGTTTTAAAAATGGTTTCTTGTTTATTCTATAGTATCCTAAATTCGAGTATAGCTTATTTCAAGCGGTTCGCTAGCATTAGCTAGTGTTAGTGTGCATTTCTGAACTCTGTGTCGTTTGTCGTCATATTTGTTTTTATTTTGTTCAAATTGAACATGAAAACAAGCAAACCGTTCGGTTTTATAGGTAAATGACCGTACATAATGATTGTGACTGACGTGTGAGCAATACATTTACGTGTAAGTATAGCCTTTAGAAAATAGGGCCTTGAAAGGGTAAAGATACGGGAACAAAAATATTGAGAAGAATGTTTTACTAATACATGTAGAGGAATCCAAACAATTCCTGCTTTGAGGCGGTCAGTAGGCGGAAGGACCTATAGGGGTGTCTACACAACTTTCGACTCGCAATTTGAGGGTTTCTCAAAAGAAAACACTTATACTCCTTAAAATTATTGGTTGCAAATTTGTGAAGCTAGAGAGCTCGGACTATTTAATAAATTTACTTGATTATCTGTCTCACATGCCGATGTAAAATTCTTCAAATTGTGACGCGCACAACGCAAAGTCAATAAAACCATCAAGGCATTTGTTATCACAAATAATTACAAACTAAATTACACATATGTTAATGGTCCATTCCACATTAGAATATGGTAATATTTTACATTTTTGTTCATTTTCTCTCATTAGTTATTATTGTTTTTAAAATAAAATGTCAATGAACGGGAAAATTTGTGGAGACAACGTGTGCGTCATTAAGCCATTGACAAATAAAACCTTATGTTAGCTACATGTACACAGAGATGGGTATTGGGAGGGTAATTGTGTGGGTAATAGTGTGGGTCTTTCAACCATGGCACAACCAAGGTTTCATATGTATCAGGGAAGAAGTTGAAATTAGAGTCTAGCTTACCAATAGCAATGTAGTAAATCCATAGGATGTTGTGTGAGTCTCCCGACAGCGACATCCAGGTATTTAGTATTCAGTAACAAACAAATTGTCGGGTTGGGTTGGCTGTAGAGATTAAAATACCCTGTCGTATAGTTTATTGTTTATTGTTTGTTTATTGGGTTTATCGTCCCACCAACAGTATTTCAGTTATCTGGAGACGGTGTCCACTTAAAGCGGATAAAGTGCTGCATTCACTGTGTATAGCATGCCGTGAACACATGGCATGATACCACACCCAGTCACATTATCCTGACACCGGGCCAACCAGTCGTGGAACTACCCTTATATTTGCTTGAGCGTTAGCAAAGGAGCTATACCACTACCATTTTTAACGACTTTGGTAGGTCGCGGCCCGGGATCGAACACGGGGCCTACCGTACCAGGAGCCGACGCTCTACCGATTGCGCTACCAGGTCCGGTTCCTGTCGTATATGTAGCAACTTGTATGGTGATACATTTTTCTTTTGGATTTTTATTTTTTCAATAGTTCGATTTCGATTTATACTCATTAAACATTTTCTTATTTTCTTATTGAACAAGTGTCCTCAACAGTTACACACTTCTGGTTTAGTAAAAGAAAAAAAAGTGTAGATGGTCGACAATAAAACCCACGACATTGTGTATTTTTTATATCTTCCGACAAAAAAGCGGAAAATGGTAAGGATTGACGAACCTTTATGGTACTGCTTCGTAAATAGTTCAGTTTTCATATTTACGTGATATGCGGCGAGGATGGGCAGATAGTTATGGTGCTAAAACGTGAATGCATGCGCTGTCTGCGTATGCATTCTTAATGTTGATTTTTATAATGAAACGTCGTTGTCTTGAAGTCACGTTTTAGTAAACAGCCTGCCGCGTGAATAGATGATGTATTGTCAATAAAATGAACTAGATGAAATTCTCAACTGTGTAAAAACGTTCAACGTAGTACTATGCATATGCGACAGCGTTACTGTGTAGTTATTATAATATTGTGAAACTGTTATAGCATTTTTTGATAACGGTCTTCTCGCAAGACAAAAAACTGCCATATGACACTTATATTAAATTAACTGTTCTGTCAATTTGCTTTAATGAACATGCAAATATAAAATTCAGTAACAGCTTTCCAGGAACTCCTGTATATTTTATTGCAATAATATAATCAAAGTCGCATTTTTCTTTATTGCCCGCAAAACTGTTAAAATCTTATTTAAATGACGTTTTAAACAGTTCATAAAATATTGCCGCACTGCATCTCGAACACCTGATCGAATTTATTCCGCAAAGTACATCCTACATGTAATTCAGCTAAACGTTGCTGCCAATATTGTTACTTGCCTGCGAAGTCATCAATCCATGCCAAGGTCAAGTCAACAATTGTACAAAATACAGACGCTGCAAGAAAATAGGTTTCCTTCGATTAAACATTCGTAGTTTACTCAGCAAGATTGGTGAACCTCTTATGAGTGCGAAATTCTCTAATGCGAGACATTCAATATTCTCTGAAACCCAGTGCCAAATGCAAAGATTATAATTAAATTTACTTGGTTCAGCTCTTAATCGCTTGGATGTGTGGAGTGATTTTCCATAAGTAGTGGCAAAGTTAATGTAATAAAACATTCCTTGGTGAAGTTATACTCCATAAGAAACAAAGGACAGTATAATTTATATGTTATACAGTTTGTAATATCACGCATTATTTGATGATATCCGAGATTAAGCGATTTCGTTAAATGTGTCTTTCATTGAGTCTGAACGTTTCATTTATGGAGATTTCGGGCACCTCGCTTTGTCAAAATACTTTTTAATATCTGGAAGATGTCTGTAGTTCAATCTAAAACACGTTACATGTATCACAACTAACTTGCAATATATGTTCACAAAAATATACATTTTCGCATTATACTGTTGATAACATTCAGTTTCTGTTATTTTGGAGAAAAAAAATAACAGAATGCAAAGACACAATATTATGGCGGCAAAAAGTAAAATAAATTTCTGTTTTTAATTATCCAAATCCGCGACTTCTTCAGTGACAGTCCAATGCTTTTACTGACTGCACCACTGACATTTGCTTAATGACTGTTAAGTGTAGTTTTATTGTTTATTGTGACCGGCAGCTTGGAAACATTCACATTTCAACATCACCCATGTTATACTTTTGATGAGATTAAACCAACGCCTACATGCATCACTTCAATAGAAAAAGTTCGGGCCTAGTAAGTAGTCGATCGATATTATTTTAGTCAGTCTTCTGTGTCATATACGTTTTTAAATGTTTGGTACGCTTTTTCATATAACCTTATTTCATTATTTGATGATTTTGAGACTTCAAAAGATGTAAAATGGAGTATAGAATTATTGATTGTAATGTATTACCGCAAAACACAAATTGACTAGGAACTGGAAACCATATTTACTAAGCAAAATAGAAAAAGTAAAACCCTAACTCACGCATAAACGCCAATACAACTAGTTACTGAGCGAGTGCAGTAGGCGATTACATGAGCATGTATGCATTCTCTTTCAGTTGTATTTTGGTGAAATATGATATAAACATTGCAATCTTTACCTTTGTAAAATAAACATCCAAATAAACAAAGTTTATAAAATATTAATAACAAAATAAATAAAATAACCAAAGTCACTTACATATTTTAAACATGTTACACAAAGGTCACTTGCCCTCGCCATCGTATAGTGTATAACTGACATAAGAATGAGTAAATTTCCCACAAATGGATTATGTCTGTATGTTTTTCTGATCATCATTACACGATTTCATATTCTCCCACCCTTTAAACGCTTCTCCGGAAAGAAAGAGGGTTGTACGTTGTACAATGCACGCAGATCATCCCGCCCTTGGATGGCGCCAGTAGCAGGATCTCGGTACGGAGTCATCCGTCGACTGATAGAGGAACTTACAATCAACACTTTTACCTGAAAAAAAATGGAGAAAACACCTTTTTAATTGGGCGTTGTTTTATTGGCAGCATAATTTCGGAACCTGCTACTTGGGATATTCTAGGTCGATATCAAATGTTTATATCAATGACATTAGATGTGTTCCCGCTGTGATGTATGAAGCCTTGGTTCGCAACCAAACCATTTTGGGCACTCAGGCCAATTTAGGCATAAATCGACTTCTCATCATAGTCAACAAGATGCTCTGCTAATGGCATTTTTCGTGAGACTGAGATTGAAAAACGGTATCTTATTTCGCATAGTGTATTGCTCCTGTCTGTCATTGTCATATTTCCTAACATGGCCTCGGCTATTTCGAATGTCAATAAGCCGAGCAGCACTATTTCAGCAATAAGAAGTACCATATTTTCTGAAATAATCCAAATTTTGTTCCTTCTAATACCATCGATTCTTTAAAATTTGCCAAATTATTTGTCAGGTGATTGTGTTTGTACAAAGAACTGCATGTGTATCTTATATAATAAAAGTTGTGTATAGGGCACTGTCCATACGGACACAGCTGCGCCTAAATGAGTCGTCTAGACTCAAATAAAATTCCTCTACCGACTACTGGATAAGTAGTTCACCTCCTGTTGGAGGTGGTTGTGGTTATTACAAAGGTTATTGAAATATTTAAGCATATCACATATCAGTATATATTTAAAAATATCACAATCTGTCAATAGTGAATTGCTTGCCCTTTAAAACTTTTATTTTTGTTTTATATAATATAGCTAGGTTGAATTATATTATCTCATACATTGGTTTTAAATTACTGTATATCTTTATATCTCAATTTTTGATATAATCAAGACTAGGTTTTGACAAAACCGATGTTGTAGGTTACAGGTTTGCTCAATTCCAACTGATCGACGTGGATGGGTAGATTTGACAAAAGTATTTTTTGTATTACAACCAGCATTTAAATCAGTTCATTTTAAATCAGATAGTTATATTTAGTAACTAGAAAAACATGTTCAAAGATTTTTAAACTTGATATACTTTTCTTGCATAAAAGTAGATAGGTGTCACGTGAACGTGTCTATTTACAACGCAGGCTAGATTTTTGATTATTATAAAATTATGCATTTACGGTATACAGAGCGCTTAAGCATTGTTGGTTAGTCGAACGCATTTATCTATCGACGGAGTTGTTGGTTCGCTGCCAACCATGGCCTCCAATTTTATTTTCTTACTTTTCTTTCAACATAGTTTTATGCCTTTTATCTTATTTCATATACACCCTGTTATAACGAATTAATTGTAACATATTTCTTTCTTGGCAACTGTTTGTTGGGCTTACCTTAAAGTGAAACAAATACAACAACAATAAAAGTTGTTTGCACACATTCAATATTTAACGACTATTGATGACACGTCTAAATTAATGTAGCATTAAACATTATATGCCGTACACAATATAAATCAGTGTCAGCATTATATATAGATTGTATTTGAAACAATCGGGGTAAGTTGTATAAAAGAGCTACACGTAGCCAAAAGGTTAGATTGACAGACTCGTAATGCTTAAACGTTTCACTGCATGGGTTAGCACGCCTTTTCTTTGTTATGTCATAAATAATGTAATAATATATGATTTAACGTTGCCGCTAACAGTAAATAATTAAGTTACCTACATTACCTACATCGGTGTTCAATGGAAGGTTATGTCGTTATGATAAAAAAGTTTTAAATAAAGTCAGCATCAATGCGGTTTCACATAATAAATTGTCCAAACTTACCGAAATCATATTCATCGTGATGTTTATATGCACATGTATGATTATGAACTCAAGTCCATTTCACCTACTTCCATTTTACATATTTTTGCAGATAAATGCAGCTGTTTACGAGTCGTGATCTAGATATTGTTGCATTCAGGTCATAACAATTAAATATATTATAAAATACGTGTTACGTTGTTTTTAGTTAACATTTTGTCATTTAGCAATCATACTTAAGACCCAGCATAGATTCTTCAAATGAAGAAGTCAGTCTTGGTTACAACAACACTGGAATTAATTCACACATTCAATCCATAGGCGGGGTTCCAGTGTGATGATAAAACAGAATATTCTTATGTTTATCGAGAGACTGATAAATATCGAAAGGTCGGAGATTATTGCAAGATACAAATGTATAGAGTGAAATTTTCCGATGCCTGAGCCACCTAACAAGCGTCTGTTTAAGGAATATTTAATTCATGGTTTCTTTTTAATTTTAATTGATATTTTATTTCACCTGCTGGTAACAGCAATCTGGCATCACATTCACAAAGAATCTCAGTTCTTTCTTCTGAGTAAAACAACAAGAAAGTTTCATTAGTTGCATTCATAAAACCATTTAATCTAAGAATCTTCCCAACCTTTTTGTAAAAAAATCATGAAATTTCGTAAGCGAAAGTAAAACCCCACGATAGTTTATAAATACTACGACCACAAGTCGTAGTAAACAAGTTGTTTATGAATGATGTAATACAGAGCATTTGTTTTCTATACAGGCATTTGACAAAATGTGTAAAATAAACCCGGTTATATAAATATATATATATATATATATTTATCACATGATTAACCTTGTTTTCCATTTAATATACCCATGTAATATTTTTCTTTTGTATTATACTAGTGTAATACAGCTTTTCTTGCAATTTGATTGGCTAGCAGCTTCGCGTGACTATTTGGTATTCGCCGTGTTTGTAAACAAAATGGAAGACAATGACAGTTCTTTTTTCGTCGATTCAAATGTTATTCTAATATAAGTACTTTTTACTTCAATAAAACACAAAGAATTGGAACTGATATACATGTATACATAACAATCAACCTTTCACTGTCATCAACAATGATAATTAAGAGATAAATCCTATTTCCAAAACGTGTTTGAGTTTTCCGCCTCAAGTTTGATACTCAATAAAACTGAACACTAAATAAAACAATAAATATAAATCAAGGCGGTCTTTTTATACACATTTAATTTAATTTTATGATTATTTTGGAATGAAGAAAAAAAAATCACATTTCAAATGCCACCTTAGAATAGTTTTAGTCTTGAAAACAGATATTCTGCACTTAGGAGTTACCAAACATCGCCAGCTCTTGTATAACTTTTTGTATCATGGAATATAAATATGCCATTACATTTTATATACACTAGCCGCACTCAAATCAGCTATCGTTCCGACTTAACAGCAATAAAGCAGCATCACTGTCCGAATGGCGCCGGTCTGCTGTGAAAGAGAGGTAAAGTCTCTCATTCATTATTTTCTTGAGATGCAATTCGTCCAAACTGTTGCTAGATGTAGAGATTTAATGCAGTTTAAAATATACAGAAGAGTCGAAGCTCCGTTTTATAACATAATATAATATAATATAATATAATATAATATAATATAATATAATATAATATAATATAATATAATATAATATAATATAATATAATATAATATAATATAAAACCTATCGTCGGATATTTGACATTCTCACGGTTATATTAAAGGACACTACTTGCATCACTGCTTACGCCACTAATAAATAAAAAACGTTTCCATCTCGTGCAATGTTCTGAAGAAGCTCGTAATAATTTCTGTAATTTTTTCAATGGATGATGCAACTGATACCTTCTTAAATAGTCTGATTTTTCATTACTGTTCTTTTATTAACGTTAGACTTGACTTTACGTTAGAACATGAGAAGACAATATACCTTTGCATTACAGTTAGTGTATTTTTATATTCATATGGACAATATTGCCGTGTTCGATCATTAATTTTGACTTAAAAAGCAATTAGGACTTTCATTAAATTTGGAGTTTAACATCTCGAAAATATGTTAATTTACGGACTGAATGTTAATTTTGTGCTTTCATTGTGGTATGAAAAGCAGTTGAGCAGTTGCGTAGCATATAATTTGCATAAACACCTAATTAACACTCCTTTCTTATAATTAAAACCTTTTCAGTTTGTGTTTACATAAAGGTTCTAAAAATATATTTTAAAAATGCGCACTATATATTTCCACCAATTAGGGTTCGCGAAAATATAACGATTCTTAACTATGAAAGTCTCTTTAGATACCGGAAGGAACTGGAATGATAGAAATTGTTGTTTAATAAACAACATAAATTATGTAATTATTATGTCTTGTTTGGTTTAAATAAACGTGTCAGAAGCAGTCAGAATACACCGGCCCTTGCAGAAGACTTTAAAGCGTATAAGCAAACACGTTTTAATAAAGATTAGAGCCTTGAAAACTTCGTGTCGGTGCATATTGATGTTCGTTGGTAGCTATGGATGGAATTATGCAAATAACCCATAATGATCATTTTAGCGACATCCAGCTATTTTGGGTAGAGGAAGACCACAGGCAAATGTCTGGATTGTACAAATGGCGCTGTACATGTCGACTGGAAGAATTCCTATCCGGGGGAGAGGCTGAAAAGTTACAAGTCTTCGAATTTTACCGTTCAGCCATGCTTCAGTTGAAAATATACTTGTAACATTATACAATTACAATACAAAGTCAGTTAATTCCCCCTTTAAGCCAACGTTATTGACAATAAAACTCAGGGTGCGGAAGTCAGATAATATCTGGCTTCAAGTGTATGGTTCTTACCAATATACATCCTATCGTGTCATTTTCTTATGCCGTTATTTGGACCCTGCTGTTACGATAAAAACAAATTCTACTTCAATAAATAAAGCAATAAATAAAGCATAACATAAACATAACGCAATACATTTACGCTAGATAAATACGGTAAGACGACCATTTATGTACACATTAAATATAAATTATAAACCATTATTTGTATTCAACGTTGTAGGACATCTTTATTAACGCGGCATACGAACATGTTAGCCAGTTTAATCTCCAGCCATCTTTATAGCTTATCTTCTTTGCTGATCCATCGCATGCATTCTTCATCTAAGGGAACACTATTAACCACAACACAATATTTCTGGGTAGACACCAGTTTTATCTGGATTCATGAATGTATGTTGACTCGTCAGTATAAAACGTTTATCTTTTCGATACTGTTTTTTTTCTGCATATATTTATCAGGAATGGACACATAACCATAAAATAAGGTAAAAGTTAGGATCAAAACACGAGTTGCACTTGTACTTATGATAAAATTATTGCTGTATATAGCCATCCTCAATTGCCTAAACCATGTAATTTCAAATGCATGAGCACTTAACTACTTTTTATTCCTCTAGTTCTGTGTAAGCTTTCACATATATGTATAATATTTGAAGAACCAATTATTGCCATGCAAACCTTGGGTTATATCATATCAACAAAGTTTATCTGCTAACCGTGCTTTTTCAATAGATAGGAAACCAAAATTTTCTGCTGTTCGTCTCAGTTTATGCTTTTCAAAGTATTTAATGTAATTGTTCGATCATTTGTGATTTACAATATTTATTACACAATTAAGGTATAAGATGCAAATGGTTTACTGTTTTTATCCCACCGCATAGATACAAATTATGGTCAGTAATTATATCTATATTCATTGGTACATGTAGAGAAAGACGTTTACGTAAAATAGCGCATTTAATCTTAAAGACCTTTCAAACTTGAAGTTCATCGCTTGACCGAACACGTTGAGAGGCTGAGCAGTAAAGGTGTTATAATTCCATAAAGACCATGGACACACTCTTTACACTTTGTTAAATGTAGGTAATGCAAAAGTCTTAAAAGAAGTATGCGGACTTTCTCACAAACTAGATATCGTTTATATATTATTAAAAAAGAACATGCCACCGCGCAAGCAAACAAATTAGAACAAAAGTATAATAAGAATGAAACTTAATAAGGTACATCACAAATAATTTTAACCCCCCCTACCACCACACACACACAAATTTGTAACCGATAATTTTCATGCACATTTACTCACTTTTAAATACATCACACATCGTTTGAATAGAAAACAGCAAACTAACTATGTAAATAAGGGTTGCATGAAAATGCAATATCGGCACATACTTCTTTGTCTGCAAGTGTGTCATTTTATTGATTTTTATAACAACCATACATTTATCATAGCAGTGGTTTTGTTGGGTCAGTATAAAATATTTTATATTGGCTTATATTTCGCATTAACCAAAACAATTCTGGTAGGTTTCAATTCCATTACATTCAAACGTGACAAAATGAATCATGACTTACAAAATAACGGATTTTCAACAAATGCCATTATCTGCAAAAAGTTTCGTTTTTTAAATACATCTCAACGACCAATTATTATCATTAAAGCGACATCCAGCTGTTTTGGTGGAGGAAGAGCTCAGACAATTGTCTTGATAGAACCACCGACCCACCGCAGGTCAGCAGGAAGACCTTCCCACATTAAGTTCATTGCCTCAAACGGGACTCGAACCCTCTCAGTGGGGGGCTAAGCAGTCGGAGAAGTTACTTATCAGTCCTATTAAAATAAAGTTGGACGAAATGTTGCTCAGTTGAGAGACGCCTGTTGCATGCTGAAATCTATAAATGCTAAATAATTTAAAACAGTAAATAAATACTGAGACTATATGATAAATAGTTAACACATGGTTAATTTAATCTTCACTGCCTATAGCTTTTTGACATAAATAACGTGTACATGTATACACAAAACGCACACTGTAATAACTCGCTCCATAAACCGACATTAAACATAGCAAATCACAATTTATGACAGGCGAAAAGATCATAAAATATATATGACGAATGGTAATAGTGTTTTCTCATGAGAAAGGACAATCACAAGACCGGAGGCAACAGCCATCAGATAAAAGATGTGTTCATATCAAAGACCAAAATATTTCTAAACGAATATGTATACGCAAATATAAATCTAAGGTTAAATGCTACTGTCTCCATATAAGGAGAGATAATTCAGATTGATACCAAACGATAGTTATTTGTTGTCAAACAGGATACCTTTAGTATGCTCATAGGACTTTGTCATATTTCCTTATTCATGATTTTAACGATGTTACCTGTGCAATGTGGCGATCGTGAAAAATCTTCACGTGCATGTAATTTATGTTGTCATTGAATTGTTCTTATATGGATTGTTTCATATATTTTTCTTTTATAGACATTTGACTTTGGTTCCTCAATTACATCTAAACATGAACAAGAGGCTACAACCATTTACACTTCTTCTCTGGCCATTTTGTTTCTTCATTCAAAGATTGAATTTCATTTATAATCATTATTTTTGAAAAGGGCATTTTTTATTCAAATAGATTGATTTTCTTTTCAATGCTTGCATTTGAGATGTTCCTCAAGAAGTGCGAGGTAATAGGTAGGTAAAACTGGTTTAAGCCCCCCAGTCGGTCCGTTTTTGCCGACTGATCATCCCGATGCGGTAACTGTTGGGTTTTCTCTTTTTGTTTAATGACTCATCAAAGATTTTTCGTACTTGTACATTTGGATTGCATGTGAATATCTTTGACCTGTGCCCTTTCAAAGTTTGATTTACTATAATTTGCTTATAAGACACATTGTCATATTTCCTTATTTTAAACCAATAGCTTATAACAAGTTAAGGCCATGTTTTCGTTAATTCAATATGTGTACAGATCAAAGTTTAATGTAATATCTGGTAGACTCATAGTAGAGTAACTGGAAGATATTTCAAAGAATGTCACTCGTTCAATACATATTAGTTATATGGCAACAATACACCGTTATAGATAATGAAAGTCAGTCTTTTATATTTAACTTATAAATATAATGCGACGTGCTTGTAGGTGTTCTCTTTGCCAATCTCTAAACATTTACATTTATTCTGGGTATTTTATGTCAAATATCGTATTAGTATGTAATCAGATAAACATATTTGAGATATAAGAAATTAAGGTTAGCAATCTTGAAAAACCTGCTTATTTTCCTTATTTGATGTTTACTCTTCCCAAGTGACTTTATCGAAAATTCAATATCGACCACAAAAATAAGATTTCAGCCAATTTATTCCAAAGCATCACGCTGAGTATCACAATGTAGGCCATTAGGCCTGCAGAGACTTTAATCGCTAGAAACAACGGCAGTTAAGCCCCATTACAAGCGATGAAGTAATTAAGATATCATTTTATATTTATTGGAATCGTTTCTTTTAACATTAAGTAAAGCATGTACAAACTTTGATTAAAACCCAAGGCAAGCAATTTCTCTTCTGTTTAAATCTATGTTTTATTTATAAAAAATGTCTCAAAACTTTTATCTATAAAACAACAAATCAATACATTTAAATTAATATATCGTCTTTTTGAAGATATAAATCCACCATTTCTCCCTCGACGATTGTTAAAAAAGTCGAGACAATCACAAATTGTGCAAATTTTCTTCTGCAAGCGACAAGTGCGACAAAAAGAGAATCTTATCTACATGAAATATTTATTTAAACTTGTTGGATAGGATATAGTTACATGGTACAGTGGCAACATTCAGTTCTTATTGGCACTTAATTACCAGAGATAAATGTCGTAGATAACTCGAAGAAGATTAGGCTTGTCCGATGAGTACTCACTTTACATAGACTAGCTTCATGAATGCTACACTGAGCACTGAGGTATGTTTTTCAACGTGTTATTTGAAAAGAGATATATTCGTTCTTTGTTTCTATATACATAAAGATGTTAAATACAATTTGCCTTAAGATATTATAAAAGTACGTAGAGATATAAATATAGTTTGTAGATCGAATTATCTATGATATATAATAAGATTACCTTCATTTGATTAATTAGAATGTAGTGAATAAGCATACACACCATTTCATCTCTTTTAGTATATAAAATGTTTTTTCTCTTGCTTTGAAATGGGCCTCTTTATGGATTACGATGTGGTGATGGTTGAAACTAATTTTTAAGAAAGCAAAATAAAGGCTGATTAGAAAGGAAACTGACAAATTGTCAACAACTGATGCACAATGTATTCTCATCAGTAAGAAACATATAATGATTTAATGTGTACTTGTTATTCCGATGAGTTGGATGATTCACGAAAATGAATTTTGGTTTGTTTACTACAATCAACGGAGAAAGACAGTCCAGTAATTTCTCTATCTAAAAGAAAAAATAATAAAGATATTGGTCATTTTATTAAACATAAAAATTGATTTCATCCAGTTGTTTTTCTCCGTTTATTCCAATAAGTAGTCCACTTACGGCTCATTTTAATGGATATACAGTCTAATTACTACTGTAACATCCTTTGAAGCACTTTTTCTCCCGGCAACTACAAAGAAA